>CM069595.1:16918544-17446044 GCA_035771175.1 Paratinospora sagittata | reverse complement strand
TATGTGATAATATTGATATGTAGGATGTGATTTATATTCATTTGAAAATAAAGAAAATATAATTCATTTCCTTCGCATACACGTACATTAACAAAATAAGAATATAACTCATGTATCTACTATTGTGTTTTTCCTTTTAACTCTGTACCTGAAATATTGAAGGAAATGGAGTGAGCAACCAACAGCTCAGTGAATATATTTCTTGATATGACAATTATTTGCATTTAGGGAAATATGACATTTAAAATCATTTCAAACAATTATTAAACACATGCATCATTCAACGAATATATTATACATGTCAACAACATAAATTTCATGAGGTTTCAAGAAAATAATGCATTCTTTTCCACGAAATCCACAATCTCCCTCCTTCAAGGCAAGAGAACGAGTCTAACCCTTGTATGGCCGTTACAAGGTAGTCACAGCCTCTCATTACCCAATTCACAGTCATTTCAAGGATCTCCAATCCTTGTTAGGACAAGCCTACTGACAATGATGTTACGCATAACACTCATCCGGGTCTAATTCCTAACGAAATGACACCAACTTGCATTTGCAAGTCTCACATGCTCCAATGCTAAAAAGAAATCATTTATGAATGCAAATTAAAACACAATCCAACAATATACGCATAGCATATTTACATTCAAACATTTCATATGTTTAAAATGTCATACAAGAACCAAAATCAAGAAAATATACTCACAGTACAGGACTTTTCAACTTAATTACAATCACCGTCACTTTCGAGTCGAGCTCCAATTTAAATCCAACTAACCCAACCTATCACAACCACTCCATAATTCAATTTCATTAATTCATATCTATTTACATATTTAATTTCTTAATTCACTTCAAATCACCAATAATAAATATCAACCTTAAAAATAGTATACACATTCTGTGACTTTAAATTCCAACTCAATTTAGGACTCATAAGCAGTTGAAGAAACTACTATCTCGTTTCTGTGGTCAATCTAGATATTTCCATAAGAAAGAACAGTGAAAATAGATTTCCAATTCATATTTTCACTAGTTCTCATTTTTATTTTTCTCCTCGAACATATATCAATTTTATTAAAAATATAATACATTTCTAAAATTATTTTGTCCACATCGACACGTATAAAATCTGTCATACTACCATTCTACTACCTTCAACAGGTATTTTACTAAGGTTTTACACGTTCGCGGAGGCATCCAAAGTCAATTTTACTCACAAAAATCATATATTTAGCTACTAAAAATATCAAAGCATATCTAAAAATCATGATTTTAACATCGAAACGTCCGGAATTCAGTTCTCTACGATTTTATGATCTCAAACCGGAGTTTCATTGGATTCTAATTCCGTTTTATTCACAGGATATGATCACAGTATTATTCATGGTACTCTTTACATCATCACTATTCATTAGAAATATGTAAATTTTTACTAAAATTGTCAAACGGTCTCCTAAAATCATGAAATTAGCATCGATGGACTCACAACAGTTCATTCTACCATTCTATAGCTTTCAACTGGAGTTTCATCGGGTTTTAAATGATTCAAACAGTCTCCAATACAAGCTCTAACTTCCAACGACCATAAAAATTCCAAATGAACAAATAAATGAGATTGAACCACATATTCGGGGCTCCTACAGTGTAGGGAGTGTTTTTCCACCTTTCGAACAAATTTTTATCTAAGTTGGGTAAAAACCTAAATTTTGAAAACACTATAAAATAACTCTCATAGCTAAAATTACTCTGCTAGAATCGTTACATCTAGCTTAGATATTAATTTCACGAAGAAATATAGTGAAAATCATTCACCGCGAGTCTCGATTTGACGTGAATCTCGCGTTTCCCCTTCGTTCTTTCCTTTCTCTTTCTTTCTTCTCTCTTTTCGTTCATTCTTCTGTCTTCTCATCAACTTCTTTTTCTATTTTATTTTTTTTCTTTTTTAAACGGTTGAGAGAGATTGAGATTAAAAATGAGAGTTGCTATTTATATATACAAAATAATCCAATGCACCTCATCTAACTTAATAAAGCAACTTCCCCATCTTAATATTTAACTTTCATTCATTAAATCATACTATTCATTAATTCATTAAATCATACTACAATCAACATATTTTCAATCTCATAAATTAATCAATGTAATTCAACTTCATTTTTTTAAATTGTATGCACTCATATTGGATGATCTCATATGTATCATCTTCATTTAATAATTTTATTTATTTACTAATACCCCTTAAATCTAGCATGTATTTTCATGCACGCGTATATTTAACTCCTACGTATAAAATATATTTATTATACATCTTGATATACGTATAATTTAACGTATGTATTTAATTAAAATTACGGGGTGTTACACGCAATCCAGACACTCAACCTCCAGCGATCATTCGTGGTCCCCAAGAATTCATCCCTGAAGATCATTTGTTCTCACTGATTGAAGCACTTGCACTATTCAGTCCTGACAATCCAAATGCTCCTCTGACTGAAGAACATATCATCGAAGAAACCAAGCTGAATGATCTAGCCGAAGCAGAAACATCTTCGCCTGTTCCTCCATATTTTCAGGACACACAAACTTACTGGGAAACTGAAACCATCTCCTCCGAAGAAGCTGAAAACTTGAACCTTTCTCCTTCTCATTCTCGTGGTTGTTCACCAGCGACAAGTCCCTGACGATGGCTAAGAAATCTTTATTTCCAAGCCTCCGCCTCAGTTCTCAATTCTTCTCCAAGAAATGCCGAGTGTACAAAGGTAAGTTTCCTTCTTTGCAGGTTTCCACTGTTCAACCTCCAGTACGTAAATGTCTCCACAGTCAGCAATACAGACACTCTTTCTCAGTTTCCATAGCTCCGTCAACAACACCATCAACAAGTCGACTACCTTCTAACTTATCTGAGTTAGACACCTATCTCAGATGGAACTATCATCTCCGCCAACTTCTCATCACCCTGTTTCCAGAGCTAGAGTCTCCACCGCCATCTCCATAGACGATAAGATCAAAAGCATTAACCTTCGCCGACACCGTCTCCAGTAAAGCATTTCACTTTTTGACTCAACATCACATGCTCTTGTCTCCACTATGTCATATCGCCAACAACATTCAAAGATTTCATCTCACACAGCTCATCTTGTCACTTTCCTACCGACGCAAAACGACAAAGCGTCATACATCCACTTTTGTTAAAGTATGAACAGTAGCCGACAATGCGCTGTTTACTTTTCAAAAGCAACATTGTTCATCAGCACGTCGTGTCTCCATCTACTGTACCTGTCAGTTCAGACTCCACTACTCACAGATGCCTTCTTATCCTCCAGTTGTCCGGATTTGAAGAGATCTGAAGTCCGCCAAACTCGTTCAATCTCTATAAATACCACCTCATGTCTCAGTTGCTGATCATCGAGTCATCTACAATAACTTCCAGAGTGTTTTAGAGTTTTCTATTAAGTCTTGTAGTTCTTTTACACTTTCTTCAAGTTGTCGTTTGAAGTTGATCTTCCAGTTTGTGATCTTGTCTAAGCTTGTAAGTGTTTAAGCTTGTGTACTTGTTTGTGATAGTACCAACCGAATGATATCATTATATAAATAATTTAATTAATTATTTATTTATTATTTAAGTGACAATAACAAAACTAGATAAAAAAAATTATTTTTAAATTTTTAACCTATTAATTATTTACTCATACAATCATATAAAAGTGTAAAAAATATATTTATTCTACTAATTAATAAATAAAAAATATAATTATATGACAATGAACATCTAATCATCATTTTGTTTGAGCATTGCAATTCTACAACCAATCCATCTTCTTTCTCACACTGCAATTCTGCATCTTCCCGAACAAATTCAAACCCCCTAAATTCCAATTCCGCCATGACCGAAACCTCACCATCATCAACTTCCCCAGAAACCCTCACCGGAATCTCTCTCTGGCCACTGACTCTCTCAGACATCGACGACTTCATGGAATGGGACACCTACACCTCCAAACAAGCAGCCCTAGATTACATCAACACCACCGTTCTTCCTCACCCCTGGTTCAGGGCAATTTGCGTCGATAACCGCGCGGTGGGGGCAATCTCGGTGGTGCCGTTCACGGGCAACGACCGGTGTAGAGGAGAGATTGGGTACGTGCTGGCGTCGAAGTACTGGGGGCGCGGGATCGTGACGAGAGCGGTGAAGATGGTGGTGGCTTAGATATTTAGGGATTTCGAGGATTTGGAGAGGGTAGAGGCGTTGGTGGATGTGGAGAATGTTGGGTTGCAGAGGGTGTTCGAGTTGATCGAAGATGAGAATGGGGAAACAGGGGAGGGGCCACCCATTTAGTCTCGACCGATGTGGGCTTCCCCATTTAATTAGTCCCACACCCATTAGGACTAATGGGGTGCCCTTCTCTCCAACTACAAAACAAGAAAGCTTCCCTCTTTATTTCCACAACATAGTTTGTGGTGGTTGAGTAGTTTTTTATTTTATTTTTGCCAAACTGTGGTTGAGTAGTTGAGAACTAAACTTTTCTTGCATCAAAATTTTAATTAATTGAAAAATTGAGTAAAAAGAGAGGAATTGTCAGGTAATAAATAGAAGCTCTTAGTATGAAACATATTGAGGTAAAAAAAATGTGCACGGCCTAAACTGACCCAAACCACTTGGCGCTGGGTTAGTTTAGGCCTTTGTTTTGGACTCATCGGCCCTTTCTTTGGCAGACCCAACATGGCATGATCTGTTTTTAGAGTCCCTTTTATAAGGCCCATATAGGTCGAGATAGGTCAAATTCATTTTTGAGTGATGCACATGTTCATTTATTTATTAACTAAACATTTTAGTATTTGGAAAATTAATTTTCAAAGTGATTTAATATTAGCCTTGAGATGTCTTAGAGAGTGCTTCTATGGATTTTTATTTTTTTATGTAGTTTAATGGGTGCACTAGATGCTTTACTGAAAACTTCAAAAAAAAAAAAAAAAAAAATGTGTTGTCAATGCAACTAATAAATATGATAGGACGAGACGGTAAAGTATAAGAATCTAAAAGTATCATAATTGATGTAGGGCTAAACAACAGCCATACTAATTTCATTATTGTTAATTTTTATGAGTAATGAAGGTTGAGGAGCAAATGAAATGATGCAAAAGAAAAGAAAAGGGAGCTTTGGAAGAAAGAGGAAAAGAGGCAAAGGAAAGGGTGGATTAGAGTACTACTACTGATGAGTGACGAGATAAGATTCCCTGAAACTTGGGCAAGTTGGAAACCCAAGAATGTAAAGGAGTGAAGCAACAAAAATAAAGCAGAGCAGAGTACAGGAAGCTTTTGGTTTGTCTACTTGTGAAGGAGAATGATAAAAAGTGGGGGCTGTTTTACAAGGAAAATTGGCATGTATTGTACCTCAACTCACTCTGCTACTTCATGCCCCACTTTCTAAAAGCTTGGATATCCCATAATATACCATACGCTTCCTTTAATTAATCCCAAGGCAACCTCACCTTACCCTTTTCTCTTTCTCTTTGAACTGATGAATATTACTTAATTCTCAATCTCTGATTTGTCTGCTCTCAATATTGATGAGTGTTTCAAAGTGATCAGTTGGGATGGTTGCTATTGTTTTTCTTGTTTCCCATCTAAGATTTTTGACAATCCAGTGAAAAAACATCATGGCTATGCTCAGAAAATCATTTCTACTTGCCTTGGATCTTTGCTTGTTGGTAAGCCTGTTAATGGGTGGTTCTCATGTCTAACAAGAGAATGATATACATTGACATTCACTTTTATGCATCAAATAATTATCGTGAATCACCTGTTGGTATATGAGTCAAAATAATCTTATGGTCAAACATTAATTAATGGAAATGTTTCTAATATTACATTATATGAATATCATTTTAGTATTTTTATTTATCAATAATAACTCAACAACTAGAAATCTTGATAGGTTTAATTTATAAGAGAATACTTATATAACTCAACATAAAACTCAAGATCTTACACATTCATATTTTTATTAGTTTTTTCTACCCATATAGCGTCTCGTCCACCGACAATGAAATTGAAATTGATTCTCACTAAACCATATATGAAATTGATTAATAGAAATATTATCGTCTTTAACTTATCCATTTTTTAAAATACTCTATTTTAATATAATTTATTTAAGCAATTTAATATTCTTATACCAAGAAATTAACTTCATGTCACTGACACATTTCTATTATTTAATTTTATATATGGTTTTGGATGAAGTAATTTTAATTTTATTGTTGATGAATGAAACAATTGATGAGTAAGAAAAAAAAAAACTAATAAAAATATAGGTGAGTTAGATCTTGAGTAGCATTGGTACTCAGATCTTAATTTATATTTCATTAAATAAACTTGTCAGCCTAACACTGTTGCTTCGACCCACAAATACCTAATAACACCTTGATCCTCATTCTATGATTAATGAAAAGATAGGATGATATCTATATCAGTTTTTAAGTTGCTCCAAACTGTTGGTAACGTGCTCCAATCAGATAACAGACATATCTTTTAATTTCTTTTTTCTTTTCTGATTGCTTTTAAATTAGTCCACAATCTCGATCAGTGATGTCGCAGTGGTCAATTAGCCCTGATGTATTTATCACTATTTTAATTTGTTCATAATAGACTTTGGAATTTTGATTTTCAAAAATAGGTGAAAATATTATAACATTGAATGATAATTAATCTTTCAACACAAGTACTTTTAAAATCATGGGTAACAGATACAGGCACATTTTTTCCCAAAAAATAAAAAATAAACAAAAAATGATATAAGTTAATTTACTTTCTGTCTAGCAAGCAATATGTGTACCATGCAATTTTAAAATCTATTTATAGGAAGAAAATTAATTTGTATTCGTTGAGTGCTAATGTCATTTTTTAACGTTGACACTCAACTATCTTAAATATTTTAAGAATACATGTATATTATACAACATACTCAAATATATGTAAATCTTCAAAATATCTAAGAGAGATTGAATGTCAATACTAACTTAAAAAATGACATTATCACCTATTATACATCTAACATTGTCCTTATAAACAATTTGAAAAGAAATTAAAGCAAAAGTAAATAAAGCAAATAAGAGAGGTGAGGGTGGTGCTTGCACAGAATTTAAGAGAATTGTATTCAATGTTGTGTAGGGCATCTTTCACATGGCCGTTGACATCCTTCTCTTCTTGTTCACCTCTTCCTTTTTTTTCCCTTGGTTATTTTCACAAATGACACACGCCATTGACTAACCTTTACTCACGCTTACATGTTACAGTCTCTATCTGTCTCTTCTTTGACAAAAGTTTTCTATCTATCCTTTATGATCAATTTATCTTATCTTCTTTTTTTTTTCTTTACTTGACATTCACGCAAAAGTTTTAAATATCTTCAAAAAAAAAAAGAAGGAAAAAAAAAAAGATTTAAATAATATTAAAATATTGACCTGACGTAAGTTGAAAGTTGAAACTTTAATCGAAGAAAACATAAATGTACGTTTTTTTAAGGCAGAAAACATTTATATAATTCATTGATTTAATAAACTTATAATCTTTTAGGTAGGACAAATAAAATTAATAATTAGTATTATAGGATCTGATGATGCAATATGGATTTATGAAAAATCATAAGAAGTGATTTAAAGGGTGTAAATAATAAGTAATAAAAATTAAGTATAGGAAATTGTTTTCTTAAATTATATCTAAATACACAAGAACTAATGATCCTTTAAATGTAAAGTTTAGTGGGCAGAAATTGACTTCAAGGTAATCTAAGTGAAATGCATTCCATTTGACATGTACGGCATGCACTCTTCATTCAATCAATTATTAATTAAATATTAAACTTTCTAGTTAGTTAAACAATACACAAAAAGGAAAATGTTATGCTAACGGACATTCAATATGTATATTAAAAGTATATATTATTTTTATATCTTATTAAATTATGTTGAATTATATACTAACCCGTAATTTCAAATATATCAGTAAGAAATAAATATCATTTGTATTAGGGATGTACATAAGTTAGGTTGAGTCGGTTTAAGGCCAAAATTTAATCCAATTTAAATAGTTCGAGTTGCTAAATTTAAAATCCAATCAAACTCAATCTATTCTCCAACCCAAATAGTTCGGGTTCGGTTTGTGTTAAGTGAGTAGATCGGGTTGGACTTGAGTCTAATTTTGTTAACTTTGAACAATAATTTACAATAATTGCTACAAAGCAAATTATAGTGGCCCTTTTCTTTTACCCAATATTTACAGTATGCTAGTACATGGTGATTATGAAACTCATGCTCATGATGATGATCTCATTTTCTTGTTAGTTTATATTTTTAAAACTTGATATGAACATCACTTGTTACAGAGTCTTACTTTTACATTGTTAAAAAGTGTCAATGATTAAACACTGAAAATTCTTATCGAACAATTGAAAAAATACACATAAGAATGGATAAGGTGGAATAAGTAAAAGACAAAAAAAATAAAAAAATAAAATTAATTTTAAGTTATTATGATTGTTAAGTTCCGCATTAATAAGTTTTTTTTTTTAAAAATTACTAAAACTCTAAATTATAAATATGTAACTGTAAAATTTATGACTTTGAGACTAATACTAGGGTTCGATTTAGGTCAGGTTATTCGGTTTTTATGAGTTGAACTCGTGACTCAACTCAAATCGATCGAGTTAAAGTATTTTAGAATTCAACCTAACTCAAACTATTTATTTAACTCAACTCAGATCAACCCAAAAGATTTAATTCAGTCAAATTGATGAACACCCCTAATTTGTACGTATGTATATATAAATATCTAGTGGGGCCACATATCATCTTCAAGATTGACTTAGATTTGGCTTTGGAGTGTCTTATAAGTTTCGGCCTAAGCCTTGCCCAACTTTTCTTAGCTCTTGAAAATGAAAGTCCATTATAAAAATTCCATGATTTATTTTTTTGAAACCATAAAAAATAAAAAAAAATTCCATGATGGGCTTTAGCGGACAAAGAAGGGAAAATGCTAAAATGACCTCGAAGAGACTCAAAACTCCAAGGTGAGTGTTTTATTTTTTTGTTTTTTAAATTCATTTTGGCATCCTTCGAGAAAGAGATTTAAAGAAAGAAATAAGAATTAAAGAGAGTTATCACAAGGATTTATATATAAGGATTTTTAGTTTTGTGTGTTCGTTTGGATGTCCCTTTTTGTGGGGTTGTTTTGTTCTGTTTTTGTTTCTTTGGTTCTTCTATTAAATTTTCTCCTTTTCACAAAAAAAGAAAAAAAATTGCAGATTTTAGTAATATAATAACATGTGTGAAAAGGTATCCATTGCCGCTAAATGCCTGCCGAACTCCTTGAGTCAGGAAGGATTAGTCTCGTCGCGAAGCGGAGGAGGACATTTTCGGATGCTGGAAAATTAGTCATAAAAAAAAGAAAAAAAAAGAAAAGGTATTCATTGATTACCATTCATTTGATTCAATTTGTTCGTGTAGGAAATTGCGGTTATTTACAAAATAGAATATGAAGTAAATTAATTATAGTTAAAGTTTAACTCTATGTTCTTAAGATAATCTCATTTTGTATCTTGGAAGACAATCGTCAATAGACCGTGAACATCAATGCGAGATGAGACCGTCTTAAGGACATGAATAGAGTCAAATTCTTGCCTCGATCAATTTGCTTCATATTCTATTTTGTAAGTAATTGACCACAATTTTCTAAGATTCCAATTTAAAATTAGTGTAGTTTTTTTATTTTATTTTTATGTACATATTGCCATACATATTTGTATTATCATGTTAGCAAATGAAGATTTCTTTTAAAAAATAATAAATATGCATTATCTAATTGATTTATATTTAAAATCTCGATTATCGTAAATTGAACTAAAGTTATGTTTGATTTGATTTGCTAAGGTTGATCTATTTTATGTTTTATTTTTACTTTTTTTTATCAAAGAATCAAGGATAAAGGGTGGTCCAATTGTTAACAGAGGAAACATACATCCACAATAAAGCCTATAAAAAAGTCATAACAAGCCTTTAAAAAAAGGCACAAACTATCCCTTACCTTATATTAGATGCCTGATGGGACGAGGAAACCCATTTAATATGATAATCTATTTTTCCATTTAATTTGACAAAATGTGAATCCAATTTCTTTGAAATCCCAATTCAATTTAGACATATAATGGATCTAATTAACCAAAGTATTAGACACATTTATTAGCCAATTACCATGAATAAGGCGATGGAATAGGAATAGGGGTGGGGTTGACCGACAGGTTATTTTGGTGATGAGGTTTAAAGTACCACAAACACGCATTCACCAATCCCGAAAACAGTACAGTTATTTATTTAAGGAGGGCCCCTCCAACGACATGCTTTGCACATTCTGGTGCTTCGTGCAAATGCCTTTTCCTGCTCCATCCCTTAATGATGCTCTTCGTGTCACGTGCCTGTCGCTTGCTGCATGTGACCCTCCTCCTCGTGTCTCACGTACGTGCTCGTCCCTACACCAATGATGATTTCCTTCCTTCATCATCTCATGCGTTTACTAGCTATGTACATCGGACCCTTTTTTTCTTTCTAAATATATACATAGGATCTTGAATGATCAATGATCTTTTACCAGGTGAAGTTCTAATTTATTCATAATCTATAAAGTAGTTGTTATATATATATAAGAAACTAATTGGGCTTTCCCTTTCAGTATCAATAAGTATATATATATATATATATATATATATATATATATATATATATATATATATATATATATATATAACACGTAGGTTTTGCATTTTCTTAATATTATCTATTAGTTTAATTATACCTTAATTCTTATTTTTTATTTTATTTTTATGAATTGCTTCTTCGTTTTTAAAGAGTATGATTCTTATAAGATAATTTGCTTCTTGGGTTTTTATGGTCATTCACCTCCTATAGCATAAAATCTATTTTAGGACTTCATAGATATTACATGTGAGTAGCTAGGCATTGTAGGGGAAGAAGATTAATTAATAAGTAATTAACTAATTGAGTTTGACTATACTAATTGAGTTGACGTATTTGAGTCTTTCTTTTCTTTTCTTTTTCATTACGGGTATCATTTTTTTCGCTATCTTTTTTTAAGAACTGTTTAAGGTTCCGACTAAAAAGGTAAAATAATTTTTCATTATCTCGAAGTAATGACCCCTCCATCCGTATTGCGAGGCTCATTACTTCAACTAGTCCCCCACGCTCCTCGAATACATCTCTTAGTTGTTGAGAGGGTTGTCTAAAAGTGGTAAGGCTCACCCATTAATAATCCAAGATATAGAGACGGCGACTAAGATTGTTGTTTCCATTATTATATAATTTTCAATTTCAAGACCACATTCAAGACTTACTCGGACTACTATTCAACAAAAAATGAAGAGATGTGGTTTCTACTCATCGAGATAAGCGCAGACAAAAGATATATTTTCATCGTTTGTGGATTGATCGAATAAATGACACACTTCGACTTTGATCAACGAGCGAATGAATCAAATAATGGGCAGCTCGAAGACTTAGGCAACAACCATGCTCATTCAACTTGAAGACATCGAATGGACACCGAATGTTAGAAAAAGTAATTTATAATTTCTATTACAAAAGCAAACTAACAGGGATTTCCATAAAAAAAAATGTTGACATTGGTTACCATCACATACAATTGCAACTAAGAAGATTTACAACCCTCCTACTTAATGACGATCTTAATTCGTAAGGTAAGATTTCCCACAAATTAGAGACTAGTTTCACTAGTACAACATTATGGCTTTCCTATTGTATATCTCATAAATAAATAGGATTAATTAATTAATAAGTAAAAGGTTAATTACCTTTTGTTAACCCTTCCCACTTCTCCGGTACTTAAGCTAGGCTTACTAATTTCCTTAATGATATGAAACATGTAGTTGAAATTAATTACTCAATGCTTTTAATTATTATTTATTCATATGACTTTATGTAGGGCCCTCATGTGTGTAGGTTTGCAATTCAATAATGATAAAATCGAAAACTAGGTTGGTGGTCTAATAATTGAAGAGTAACAACTTGAAAAATATTTGGAATTACCAATCCAGTTGCCACATTTTGCCAGTTTAGTGCTTCAAGATTTTCTAAAGATTGTAAGCTAGGGATCACCTACTAGTTATTATAGTCATTTGTTTATTAAGCCTATATCTTCTTTTTCTCCTAGCTAGCTAGATAAATAGTTATGCATATAGAAGTAGTTGATGTGGAAGGAAAGTAGAATATTAAATTATTTCATTGTTGGATAATGAAGAAAATAGGAAATTAAAATGAAATTATGCCTATGCTTGTTTAACTTCATAGCAAAAATCTTAGAATTCAGGCTTGCCATCTAAGCATTATTGATCATAAATGGAGTGCTCTTAAATCTATGATCAAGATCATAATACTTAATAGTCAATATTAAATAGTTGCAAAAAGAATTTATGATATATATATATATATATATATTATGTATAGGACATGAGTATAAATTTCTCTTTTAACAATACCAATACATTTTTAATTAAGAAGAATTTAACAATTCATGAGCTCACAAGAGATTATGTCAGGATAATGCTGGAACTATATAGTTGAGATTTAAGCTTGCCCCGAAATACAATTAGATTGATGGATTGATTCGAGAATGTGTTAACTATGTCAAGATGGAACAACTATTGTTTGCCGCACGCAATTACCCCTAGTGTTAATATCTCTAGTAGTGTCTTTGAAATTGTAAGATTAAAGTTTAGGAATTTTGGTGTATTTTGGTATGAGGTTTAGATTATTATGTGTACTGGAACAAAAGAATAGTCCCTTACAGGTTTTAGACGTTTCTACATTACCAAGATGTTAAAATCACGACACAATACTCTAGAAACACGAGTGAGAAACACACCTCTTAAAAACCACCAATCATGGTGTAATGTGTAATATTGAGAAAGCAGAATGTGATCTGACAGTTGTAAAATGATGTGTTTCAAAATGTGTTTTCCTAAACACTGCTCCTATTTCAAACATTAGAGTGAGTAGAAGTTGGGAAAGAGATTAAAAATATATGGCATCAATATATTTCCAAATTACTAGTGAATGAGCAGTATTATTCAGACCTTATAAAGATTTCTAGACATTTCAATCTCAGTTTTGTTGGATGATGAGGACGACATGAGTGGTGTTATGTATCTTAAAGGCAATTAAAAAATCTCTCTCTTTTCGTTTTTCAATAAACTAATACTTATTCTCTTATCAAAAATTAAGAAAAATGCTATTATTTTCGTCTAAAGTTGTGATCTTATGGGATGGTTGATCATTGTATCATCTTTGTTCTGATATTGTCACTGTAGATGTTCAAGTTGGTCGACATTACATTTTAGGGTTTTTGAAGCTGTGTACTATTTTAAAATAAAAATGAAATCTAAGAACTCAATGCACTGAACTTACTTCGCCATATCATTTCTAAAGATCATATATAACAATTTATAAGCCAGAAGAGAATGACACATTGGAAGAATAGATATGATAGCAAGAATCCTCTTGCTATTAATTTTGATCGTAATTTTTTTCCTGAGAATACAATGTAGCTAACCGCAGAAAAAGTGCAATTAAATATATGTACAACTACGTTATATATACTTGTCCATGAGCACGTGCGTTGCACACGTGAATAAAAAGGGTTTCGGTTGAAAGTTACCAAAAAAAAGCTGAAAATAAAAATAAATAAATAATTCTTAAAATAAGTCTTATTTACTAACATGACAAAAAGTTTAAAAAAAAAAGAAGAGAAAAGAAATGGAAAACCGTTGCACTGTCAATGCTTAACTATAACAACAAACATCAACTCTTTTCACATGTAAATGTAGCTAAGAAATTAAAGAGAATTGGGAGCATAAGATCGGTTTGAGACAGTTTTTCAAAAAAGTGAGTGAAGATGACACATGTTGTAGGTGGTTTTTCGGTTGGGCAACGTGCCCTACCATTTTGTTAGCCGTGGCTTTTTATAAAAATGCCCTTATTTTTTGTTTTTAAGCTAAATGTAACTTTTAGTTGAGCAATAATAAATAATAGAAAGTTTTAATATTTTTAGCAAAAGCAGCACACCATCCTTAGGAGGTATTTGCTTTATAATATATATATATATATATATATATATATATATATATATATATATATATATATATATATATATATATATCAATCAACATGATAGTGTAGTTGCACATATAATTTAACTTTTTGTACTATGAATAGCATTTCCAATTTTTATAAGCTCATATAGGAAACATTAATTTTTCTTTTTAAGAAATGTTATTCTAACTACAAAAGTACAACTACACAGACAACTTCACCTTCATATTCATTAGATTGTTTATTACAAACATTAAGATGTGCAAACTACCTATATCCTATCCGAATAATACTACATTGGCATTCAATATTTATATCCAAAGCCTACATCACTCACATAAACTATTGAATTGCCTCGAATCATGTATTGATACATGATTCGAGGCAATTCAACTGTGTTTAATGGTAATGTACACTTTAAATGTGTACTTTAAATATCATTTTAGCATTTTCCTATCCATACTCGTGAAGATATAGTTGCAAGTGTGGTCACATTTTTTTTTTTTTTTTTTTGTAATTAAAATAACATTTTCCTTTTCCATTATATAAACTCACTTTTTCATCGGTGCTATCCGCTGGCTTCAACAATCTCCCCAAGTTTCCGCTTCTGACTCGGTGAACCCAAAGCCAAGCTCTTGAAGTTGAGGTCTTAACAGCGAGTTCCCACGATCGTACATTAATGGGAACTCATGAACAGCCAGCCCGTCGCCACCACCACCGCAAGCGCCTTCACCAGTAACCCCCTCTCTGGCCAGACCTAGGAAGTCTCTGGTCGGACGGTCACTTTTCTTCCACGTGGCAAGATTCTTATTAGAGTTGATGAGATCACCCATGATATAAACTGAGGAAGAAAGGGATCCATTGCTGCCCATGTGACCAAGTAGTACTTTTCCAAACTCGCCCATCTCTAACTGATGCTGATGATGACACACAGAAGAAGAAGAAGAAGACAAGTGCCCTACTGATTGAGAGTGTGGGGTGCCTGAGATGGCCGCTGCACCGACGGAAGCAGCCTTTTGAAGCAGTGCAGTAGCTGACATGTGGGTCACCGTGGTGGCGCCGGCACTACTGGTCATCATGGACGAATTAACATTTAGGTCTTGTTGATCATGGAGAAAATTAGAATATGGTACTACTGCTGTAATATTATTATTGTAATTATTATTATTAGAAGAGAACTTTTGATGCTCATGATGAGATAATTCTTGGAAGAAATTAGGGACGACATTGCCTTTTGGGGTTTGATGAAATGCTTTGTGGTCGATTAGAGTTGGGTTTTCAGAGGCTGTGGGGCTCAGAAGATGGTGGATTTTTAGGTTTAATGGGTTTGTGAATGGGATAGTAGCAGTAGTAGTAGTAGTGTTGGAGAATCTTGCAGTCTCTTCGGCCAATGCGTCACAGAAGGCTCTGTGGGTGATGAAGCTGTCCTTCCTGCAAGAAAAAAATAAAAAAATAAAACATTACATCCCTGCCATGAGAAATTAACAAACACATTTTTACTTAAAATTAGAGGATTATAGTTTGAACCAACATATAGTACTACAAAACAGTCATGCATGGAAAGGTACTGGTTTTAAAGTCAAAAGTACTCGCAATAACATCAGAGGTTGAGAATTGAAAGGAAGAATCAACCAATGATAATCTAATCACCCAAAGCACCAAAATGGAATTTTCAGAATTCGTGCAAGAGAATAATTAGCATTAATATATTAGAACTCATAAAGCTTGCAGAATACTAAGATTGCATCTTCTCAAGTCCAAGTCCAAAGAGAGAGAAAAAGGGGGTTGGGGGTTAAGATTAATAAATTTAACTTGGGATGAAATATATTTATTTAAAAATAGAATTAATGGATTCTTGCAAATGGAAGGTTTTTTTTTTCTCCTGTCAACAGAAAAAGCCAAGGGCATTTACAGCAATGCATGAGAAAAGGGACAAAATGTAAGCCCAATAAACGCGAAGGACAGATGAAACAAACTATTGGTACAATGTATCTTGCAGGTTTTATCTGCCTGCTTTCATCATTAGAAAAAGTTCAGAGTTCAGATAAGTCTGCAAGTTCAAATAGAGCTGTCTGCAGAGTGAAGAAATCAAAGGAAATTTGGAAAAATGGGAGTATTTGCACTTCATCTTATATATGCAGAGTTCAAACATAGAAGTTAATTAATATATATCAAATTAATTTTGTAGGTTAGAGAAATGAAAAGCAACTAAATAAAAAGTAATTAAAGACTATATCTTAGTTGTTTTAAAAAGAAATAAACATGGATTATGCACTTCAAAAAATTCTCAAATTTATGAAGGAAAACATAAAATGCTCTAACTCATACTAATTACCATTGGTATTGAGAGTTTGATTAGCACTTCATTCACAAGAACCGAAAGGGAAAAAACAGTAAGGAAAACAGAAAATGAAAAGCAAGTCTTGCATGGAAATGGAATGCAATCAGAACCAAATATTCAAATCTTTTATATGAAAAACTTGTTAAATCAATATAAACCTGCTTCATTCTCCCACAAGGCCTCCAATTAATGTTCTTGTTCATACCAGTTGGTTTTCCTGGGACATGGGCTATATCTATAAATTAATGGATTCGTCTTGAAACATGATCTCAGAACCCGAAAACCTAAGACCAAGCACATATTATAAAGAGAAACCAATAAGTCATGTTTTCATTTATTTATATAAAGCACAGTCAGAGAAGCAATGGAGCTTCAAATAAGATATATTTTTGTTTGTCTTCTTATATTTAATTGAGGCACATAAACCATCTTCAGCCAGTCAATCCTGAAAACTAAAGGACACCTGCATTTAGTCCATATGTATAGTTAATGCTCGAAAAACAAAGCTTCACTGAAACAAAAAAACATGACTTCATGAGTGAAGAAGTTAATGCTCTTTCTAGCTAGTTCCAACGAAAGGCCAATATTTTAATGTCAGGCTCATTAATTAATAAGACTAAGATGAACTGAGAAAAAACAGATAAGAGTAAACAATTAGTTTAATTAAAAAAAGAAATGGAGAAGAATACAAAGATTATATATACCTAGCAAAAAGGGTTCCACAGTCACATCTGTACTCCCTTGTTCCACAGGTTTTAGAATGGGCTTTCCAATCTGATTGAACTGCATATCTCTTTGAGCACTTCTCGCATTTCCATTTTTTTTCCCCATGTTTTCTACAAAAATGTTTCTTAATTCCAGTGAGATCACCAAGAGCCCTTGAAGGGTGGTGGTGAACACATGAAGGCTCTGGGCAAACATAGACCCTCTTTCTTATTTCTGTACTAGTTCTCTGTCTTAGTTTCCATGGAAGATTATGTCCTCTTCGGTGCAGCTGTAAATTCTGGTCTCTTTGAAAACCCTTGTTGCAGATTTCGCATATAAATCTATTTGTAGCCAATAGATCCTTTGGAGATAAAGCAATCACTTCAGCATCTGGGTCTAAAACCATTAAAGCAATAAATTGGAGAAATTTAAGATTAGATTTTTTTTTTTTTTGGGGGGGGGGGGAGTAGGTAAATGATTAAATTAAGCAACTAAGGAAAAACAGTTACAACAATGAGACATAGTACTCAACCCCTAAGTATCCTTATTACAAAGAGATTCTGTAACTGATCGGGGATACTAGGAGGAAATATTCCTCGAACAAAAAAGAAATTAAAAAATTATAGGAATTAAAGAAAATTTAATTAAAAAAAAGGAAAGAAAAAAACTAATTACCTGGGTTTCCAGGGAGGCTTCTCTTCTTTTTTATCTTCTCTTGTTGCTGTGATGAGATGGGTTGAAACATGGGATTTAAGCTACCGAAGTCTTGAAGTCCAGTGATTGAAGAAACACTAGCTTCCTCAGATAAAGAGGTTGAACTAGACATTGTTGCAGGTAGCATATTTCCTAAGAAGAAATTAGATTCAATATTAATGAAAATCAAACAAAAACCAATTGTCTTATCTCTTTGTAGTTTCTTCCTGATTGATTTCCTTTATCACTAATTTGAAGTTCTGTGAGAAGGCACCCTTATAAGAAATCTAAGGTTTGGATATACGACAACTGATCATGACTTGTAACATGAACAGGTGGGCAATGACACTTGGCCTCAGAAACGCATCATTAACTGATGGTAAAAGCAAAATCCCGTGAAGAGATGATGATGATGATGGGTGATTCTACAAGTTTCTATCTACTCTCTGCTATACTACTCTTAAATTACTAAGTCTGAGCAGCTGTTCAGCACAAGCAATCAAATTAAACATGGAAAAGAACCAGACAATATAATGGTTTTCTCACAAGATCTCAAACCCGTTGGCCTCCATCTCTACCTATGCAAGCAAATAGAGACAAGAGAGTCAACTTCAGCTACTGGGTATTGTAGAAATTGTAGTTTTTATCAGAGAACAAGTGATGATTGCAGTGCAGACCAAGAATATATGAGTAGTACTGGAAAATAAAAAAAAAAAAAAAAAAAAAACCTGAATTGAAAGAACCCTGAAAGGAAAAGATACAGAAAGAAAAGAGAAAAAAAGATGGAATTTCACAAAGCAAAACAAGATGAAGTGGTAGGATGGAGCCGACCTAGTGAAGACCAGGAATCCAAACCGACCTTTTCCTTTCTTGATTCAACAATTTTATATTTATATATACATGATCCACTATTTTCTTTTTTCTAAAAAAAATAAAATTGTGTTGTATTTTTTTTTTTTCTATATATATAATTCTGGCGTTAGCACTTCTGTCATTTCCTTGGTTCTATTACAAAACACTCAAACCCTAAAAAGGGCCTTGATAGGAGTGGAATGATCGATATTAAAAAAAACATTTAAGAATAATAAACAAAGGCGCGAGGGTTACAGGCTTATGAGAAGGTTTAGAAAGGTTTGAGGGGTAAAAGTGACGAGAGAGTACTCAATGGCTAGCTACAGCCTTTTCAAGACCCAAAGCTTCAGCCACCATGATTGCTTCATTGATTGACTCTTATATACCTTTGCTGCGAGAGTTCAATATACAGTCTGCCTGATCATCGGTCTCAATGAACTTTTCAAAATAAAAGTCTTTTTTTTTTATTTATCCCCTCAACTCTTAATTAATTTGCTCCATAATGAAAAACTCTATTTAATTAATTCCTCTCCAAGTCTCTATACTTATAAATCATTTCCTTTATAGGTTTTTTCCATTATTGTTCTTCTCAAATAATAGCAGCCATGTTAATTAATTAGTTAAAGCACATTTTGGAAACTATACATTTTTATCATATGAAACTGTAGATTATATATATTTGTAGTTTCCAATATGTTAGATATGTAACTCAACTCATAGCTAAACAATTTAAATTATGAGAAATGTTTTTACTACTTAAAAATTATATTCAGGGTTGATGTGGTGTATGGTGAGTAGATGGTGTTTTTTCTTCTTTTTTTCTCCCTATGATGCGGTGATGTGGTGTATTGACACATCAACTTGGGTATAGATTTGAGTATATATTTTGAATTGTTTTAGCGCTCATTAATTATAAATTGATTTTGTAGCTAAATTCCTTACTAAATCCTCGTAACGCTTGCACTTCAGCCATAAATTAATAGTTAAAAACTTAAATTTCAAAGCCAAATTTAGCTATGAAATCAATTCAGGAGTAAAAAAATTTTCTACCTAATTCTCTTATTTTTCATATTGTACATCATTAGGTCGACTATTTGAATTTATTTCCTCTATTTTATTCTATTATAGATTAAGTCAAAATTTAGAGGCAATAGCCCTTAATGTAATCTGATTTAGTAGATTATAGACATCATATTGAAATTACTATACTCACACACTTACAATGATGTATATTGACCCATTTCCTTTTTGTGAAATTCCCATTATTTTTTATTTTTTTCTTGCAAATAGGCAGTTTGATTAATTGAATTCGATTAATGGTCACTATTTCTTTTAAGGGATGATTTTGATGTTCTTTCTTTATCCACCATCACTTTCTCCTGTGCAGGCAAAGTATCCAATCTTAACCCCACTAAGGGAAGTTATTGGGGCTCTATCCTTTCATCCTTTTTTTTTTTTTCCACCTTTTTTATATTCCAAAACCATACGGAAAGCCATATATGGATAGATAAATATAGAAGAACACGGGACTATTTTAACCTTGTTATTGCTAGAAAACCCAAATAAAATGACATGGCTTTGCTAAAACAATAAGGGCAAATTTGGTCAGTTTAGAATATACATGTTTTATTGATTCCCCGATATATTTTCTTGATCAGGCTGGCCGGGAATATGTATGTGATAGCTTTTAAGGCTGACGGGTTTCGAAGGCTCGAGGCAAAAACAGCCATGAAACAGTCTACACGCGTGTCGCTTATGGCCCCATCTGTACACATGGAACCTTAACCTTGTTAAAATGTGGTGAACCTGTTCGTGCGTTGAACCTCGGAATCCTATGTGGCATTCTTATCGTTATCACCCCTGCACACCATCATACTCTATATACACAAAAAATGTCACATTTAAAATATATATTTAAAGTGTACATCACCTTTAAATATTATTAGATTACTCAGAATCATGTGTAATGCTACGTTAACATGTAAAATGTATATTTAAAAAAGTATACACCACTCTTATATATTATTAAATTGATTCAAATCATGTAACAATATATAATTCAAGGCAATCTAATAATATTTAAGGGTGATATACACTTTAAATATCATTTAGTATTTTTCTATATAAATACATAAGGCTTAAATCAGAATTGTAAGTACTAGGCTGATAGATAAGAGTTTGAGCAGCTCAAAATAACTTTTTCTTGAAGTAATTGTTGAATCCTTATAAGTTAGTATATAGACCCTTTGTATGATTAAGGTCTAGATTATTAGCGAAAAACAGATTCACACAGTTGCACAGAGAGTAAACTTCTGCTGCAGTAAAATATCAATTTTTGATAGTTGGAAAGTGCTGACACACTATAAATGTAGAGATTTTCTGAACTAATTGAAAATTCTTGTATCTCTTTTATTTATTTATTTTTATTTTGTGTGCATGCTTTGCTATTACCAGTTTTAATAGCAAGATAGTGGGAAAATACATGTGAGTAATTTCTTAATTAATTTGTGGCATAGAGATTTAAGTTTTATTCTTAGATAGGCATAAACTAATAAAATCATTTTATTCTCTGACTAAAATTAAAATCATTCAGTTATTACTTTGCCTTATTGAATTGATCATATATATATATATATATATATATATATCCATCAATAGTTCTTCTTATGTCAATGTGAATAGTTGAAACAACAATAATATTAATGACATCTTGAAAACTTTGCCACTAGAAAAGTTAGACTGGGGTTAGTGAGATGACAGAAAATCTGGCTGAAATGGAGTCATGAGTTGAATCTCACTCTTACCACTCCTCATATAATATATGATATGTGAGGATATATAGGGAAGGTTTGCAACATTTCAAGGGACAAAGCTAAGTGCTCACGAGTAATTAATTGAATAATTTTGAATAAAAAAAAAATCTAGTACTAATTATATGATCACATATATCATGTGATGGGACAAGGATCAACCTAGCAGCTAGAATTAATTAATCCAATGGACAACAGGTTTAATTTCTACTAATATGTGGTTTTTCTTCTAGTTAAAGTCCAGTCTTCTACAAATTTCTTATCTAAGAATATTCCTTGACAAAGACATGAACATTCAAAACACAGTTTGAGAGAAGTGTTCCTCAACTAATTAGTAATCTATTTTTTTCGATATAGCTAGCTAGTGTCATATCTAATAAGAATCTTCAAGAAAAAAATGAATTTTAAGAGAGAAGAGGCGTGAGAACAATCATGGCTTCAATTTTCTTGACAATGAATATTCTATCCAAAATAACAATGACATATATGAATGATTGGAGGACTAAACGTATAAGCTTTGCTAGCAATTCCAATCAAGAAAAGGAGCTTTCCCTTCAACCTCTTGTAATTACTTAATTTGATTGAAACTTTGTAAGAATATTGGTAATTGATGATTTGCAGTAGATAATAACTTTTTGGAAATAAGGATAAGTGCCGAAAGTTTTTGAGAAGAAGGGATTCAAGGTGATGATATTAATCAATACTGCCAATATCGCACCACTTCGGAACGGAATATAGTTTTAGATTACATTTAAATATTGGATGACTGTGACAAAAGTTATTCTTATACAACTATATCTTTGCGTTCTTCTCTAAGAAAAAAAAGGCACGTAATTAATGGAGATATTGTTTGCCCTGTAGAGCTATAACATAATTTTAATAAGGAAATTATGAAGAGACGCAAGTGATCATAAAGTCAGCCGTACATTGAGCAGACTCTAATATGACCCAGAGGCCTCCAGTGCAAGAGTATATCATCTAAGTTTCAGCTAGAGTCACTTTTTCACTACCCATTTTAATTTATATTGTATGTGGTAGAAATAATATATATATAAATAACTAATTAGGCTGAATGCCAACTTAAATCAAAGTAAATGTTGGATATATTATTTCAAGGTTTATGTACTTAATTTTCCCCAAATATTAAGGAATTTATGTTCTTGAAATACAATGCGGTTCAACAATGCACTCTATTAATCTTTTGGGTTTCCCATCCTATATGAATAACCTGGAAATTAGTTTGAGAATATATATAGGACAGTCGGTACTTATATATTTATTAGAGTCAACTTATTAATTGCATGCCAACGAGGTGCCAATAATTAGTTGACCTGACCACGATGACTAACTGATGTGGTTGGTCCCGTTCGAATGGAACACTGCTGATGCCAAGTACCAATTGGTGCAGCCAATAAGCTGGTTGGATTGATGTGACGTAAAGTTTTGTTGGCTCCATCAAAACACCTTGCGTCTGATCACCGTGTGATTGAATTGGAATTCTATTAACTCGTGCCACCTAGCTAGAAAATTATGCGTCCAATTATACCTTAAAAATTAAAGGAAAATATTAAGTTAACTAAAAAAAAAATTCAAGTGCAGTTATATATATATATTGTTGAAGGAAACAACATATATTCATTAAATGTGTATGTTATATATATAAAAATATATAATAAATAATTTAATTGATATATGTGTTATAATTATATTATATTTTTTTGTCATTAAAAATGGTTTTTCCATCAGTACAATTTAGTCTAAAAGTAATATAGCCAAATGCTCCCAAAACTGCTTTTGGTTCGAATTACAAACAATCAATCAAACAAAGTGGGCCATTAGCTATAAATATTTTGGTTAAATAGTTTTTAATATAGTATCATAGCTTTCATTTTAAAGGTTTTAATATACTCAAAATCCTATTTATATAGAAATATTTGTTTGTTTAGCTAACTATTGAACTTTAAGAATTAGTTCTTATAGCTTTTGATAAATGGATAGATAAAGCTGGAGACACGGGTAAAACTGTAAGAAAATTCATAATAGATCATTACATGTTAAAGATATCCCTAATAGAAAACTGTCATTATCGTTTACAGAAACCAGACGAGTAATTGGCCTAAATTAAAGAAGGAAGCCACTAATCAACAATGGTGATGAGAACAGGGCAAAGCCCATTCGTAGAGTTCAGATTGTCAGACTGAAACAAGCAGTACTAGCTACCAGTATATCCCAGAAATTGACGGTGACCAAAAAAAAAAAAAAAAATCATGAAAGAACTAAATATATAACCCCGGATCACTATAATAATTATTCATTTTGATCCATAAAGTTGAGGCCCCTTAATTTATTAATTAATTAATCATGCATGTTCGGTCCATACCTCAAAAACTTTTGACAGTCGTCATAAGAAGGTCCATCACCGCCTGCTGCTACGGTTAGTACGATCTAGTGTTCAATCAATATGACCAATTCTCAGTATGTTGCAATGGTGGGGTCTTAATTAATTAATTAATCAATTACTCTCAAAGTCTTATCTATAAAAAATAAAATAATATTAGTGTTGATTCATGGATCATGAGGAGTAGTCTTACAAATTAATTAGATGGAAAAGGTTAATTACCTGAGGCTGAGGAACAAGGGAACACTTCCTCGATTAACGTGGTAGTGCGTACACTGCACATAACATAACATAACAAACTAAACCTCACGAGAATCGAACATGAGCAGAAAACGTCATCTTAAGACGCGTTTTTCGATTGGTGTGTCCATCGAAAGAGCCATAGATTTTCAGTTATGAGGCGACCTAGTAAACAGAGATGGGCCATTGCCCTCCTGCATGATGTTCTCATTGTTTTGGTAACAACATCCACATGATTCCAAATTAGGAGTCTTCTTCTCACTTTTACTAGAAGAGGATAGAAAACTGATACACCACGAATTTCACCAGGATCGAGTACTCGTACCTTCATCATCACCATTTTGAATTTCATGGATTGGTTCACTCCTTTTTTTTTCTTTTTGTTTTTTCTTCAATTCAAAGAGACGTCTATGAATCCTAAATCATTCATATATGCGCTTTTAGCTCATTTAATTTAGTATTTAAGGTTTTAGAGAAAAATAACTTATTGAATTGGACAAATCAACTAATTAAAGTGTTAGTAGTTGTTCTATTTATCTTTTTTACTATAGTTATTTATCATAATTAAATTGTTTAAAATGTCACGATGAAAAATATCATGAAAGAAAACATCTTATTGAACTACTATAATTATATTGTTGACCTAAAAATATGTTTATAAAATAACATTTAGAACCCATAAATTAAGTAGATCATGAGACTTCGGAATTCATAAATTTTGTAAACCAACTCGACCTAATTGTATTGGTTTGGGTGCAGGGGACATATTGTTAAGAGGGTCTGCATTTCTATTAGTATTGATATTGTCCCCCAATTTAACTACCTCGGGGCTCAAATGTAGGGTTTTATTCACAAAGGGCCTTGATACTAATTAGGGTGAAACCTTAACTTATATCTCATGTGATGAACTTGTCCCTAGTCAATGTAGAACTCTTATTTTAGTTAACATATCCGAAAAACCCTAACTAATTGAACCGAATATTAAACCAACGATTCATCATAATCATACATTGCACAATTTGTGCTCTACCTTCACATACGTGCATCCTAGTCGAATCATCAACTCTAGTATCAACCGTTAGGCAATCTTGGATCTCTACTAATACTGATATTATCCCAACTTAACCACCTCAGGGGTTTGGTGTGGGGTTTTACTCTTGAGACCCCAACTTCACTGTATTACATATGATGAACTTGTTCATATCTAACTTGAGACTATAATTTTAGTCTTTACATACCTAACACCTATTAGGTTAGGTTGGGTTAATATTTAAGGACCACAGCTCAACTAACCCAACCTATGAAAGCCCCAAATTGATTATATGGATGTGTTTTAATTTGAATATTGCTTATGGTCTAAAGAAATAAAATAGTAATGAGAGCAATTTTTATGGTAAAATCTTATGCTTGGACCTTAAGGTGGTTAAGTGGTGACAAGCCCACACTTTGAGTTGTATCAGAGGTAATCATTCATCTAGGACATGGGTACGTGTCATGTAGTGTATGATTATATATTACATCAAATGTGAGTAAGTTTGTTGCATAAAATATAAGTTGGAGTTTATCCTTTCAAAGTGCATTGCATAACTCATTTTCAGTGCTATAATTACAATAAAGGAGCACCTACAGTCTTGTTATTCTTTCCCAAACATATGGACGAAAACAACTTTGAGAATGGGCGCATTTAATTTCAAGTTCAATCAATGGTTTTCTTAGTTGCATTTAGAGCCAGCCCATAAACTAAGCAATTTAATGACTTGGATAGGGGTTGGGCCCTATTAGTGGGTCTTCTTCCAAAGTGGTTACATTGCCCATACTCAAAAGTGAGGAATTGCTAAACATTTTTTTTTTTTTTTTGTCAAAGTTTCAATTTTATTAAAGATAAATCTCTAAATGGAGAAACTTTTGCTAGTAAATACATCACACACTAAGACATTTACAGGCACAACAAAGAGTCTGAATACTCTAAGTGTGACGCCCCGAAAATTATTTCATCTAGCCCATAACCCAATCGCATTTTGCCCAAATTCTATGTGTTACCTTGATATGTTTGGTGTTTGTTTGATGGTTGTTTAATGTTTGTATATTTGATGCTTGATAATGTATATAAATATGTGCATCATAAATTGTATATGGGTCATGTTAAATTAAAGTATAATGCATATGTTATTATTTATGCATGGACCCATTAAACCATGAATTGATATGTGTTAGGATTGATTGAATAAAAGGATAAATGAAAATGAAAATTTGGTGTATTAAATGGATTGGACATTTAAAATACATGGGAGCATGAGATTGGTTAAAGTACATGTGGTTGGTATGGATAATATGAGACCAACACATGTCAAGTTGGTGCATGAGAATGAACAAGTGTCCCATGCCCCATTTCTTTTCTCCAATACATGTCAAGTTGGTGCATGAAAATAGACAAGTGTCCCATGCCCCATTTCTCTTCTCCAACACATGTCAAGTTGGTGCATGAGACCAACACATGTCAAGTTGGTGCATGAGAATGGACAAGTGTTCCATGCCCCATTTCTCTTCTCTAATACATGTCAAGTTGGTGCATAAAAATGGACAAGTGCCCCATGCCCCATTTCTCCTCTCCAACACATGTCAAGGTTGGTGCATGAGAGTGGACAAGTGTTCCATGCCCTACTTCTCTTCCCCAAGGAAGTCTTAGAGGGTGAGATGAGTAGAGAGAAAGGAAAAAAAGAAGAGAAAGGAAAGAAGAACAGAAAGAAAGAGGGAGTTGCTTTGAGGAAAATCTCTGCAACGTTTCCATCAAAGGGTTGGTTCTTGAGGATATATGGTCCGATTGAGCTCAAAAGGTTTCAGCAAGTTCGTAGCTTATGGTTATTCATTTTGTTGGTGGAGATCTTGATTAGAGTTTTCGTCTAAGAGATATAACCTCTCAAACAAAGCTGGTCGGAAAGTCTGGATTTCTCGCGCAGTTTCAATCAAACTAATAGATCTCCTAAATCTATCGTTGGATAGATATTATATTTGGGTTTGTGGTTTACAACTGATCTTTATGCATTATGAACGGTGGAGATGTTTATGGCGTAAGTATGTTGTGTGATTTAGTCATCTGAGTTTGAGTATTTGTAGCAGGAATGGAGAAATTATCTGATTAGAGACTTGTTCATCAAAGTGGCCTATCTTTTCGGTCCACCGTTGGATAGAGCTGAGTTTTGGACAGAAGGTTTGGTTCTTAACATAATTCAATAGTTACGGTTGATTTTGTGATTGAATATTTCTGTTGGTAGATTGATACATCTAAACAGAATATTAAATGAAGGATTGGTAGGGTTGTTTGTATTAGACCTAAATTTAGAATATGAACTTAGACCTTTCCAAATAGCTTGCATGTCAACTATGTTGACTTAGTTGCCATTGTTGATGAACCCATGACGCAAAATCAGTGACATACATGGCTGAACATAGTGACCTAGTGTAAATCGACAATATGACCTAAGTATGGAAAATTTCATATTTTAGGGCTTTTGATGCTTTTGGCCTAGAATCATTGAATTGATGCAACTTATGTTTAATTAAGCATGAATAGGGTTGATTATGCTACTGATTTGGTGGTTGTGACCATATTATGAGTTATTCCTACTTGTGATCAAATGACCCAATTTGAGCATGTTTATGCCTAAGGAATTGAAAATCAGTATTTTTTATTAATATAATGGTTTATGAATGAAAACTATGCATTATAGGCCTAAGTCATGTGATTTGAGTTGAATGGTGGGATTAGATGGGATTTAGGCCTATTGTCTATATGTGGGCTGATTTAGGGTTGATGTGTAATGTCTACGTGATTGAGCATATAAATTGATGTATGGTTGGATATTGATGAATGTTTCAGGACCTTGATTGGATTGATTCGGTTTGGTGTCTGTGTGTGGTTAGATACTCTCGCGAGGCTCGGTTGTGAGTAGACTTCATTTATGATTATATCTTTTATGTCATCATATCACTTATATATATTGTATGTTGAAAGCATGAATGTGTTCTAATGTTTTGAATGATGCATTGATTTGAGAAAACCTTATGACTTTGGTTGGGCCCATCTATCTGGCTAATAGGGGGGCTTACCCTTGTCATAGGAGGGTTTTGAAAAGAAAATATTTGGGGATGAAAAAGGTACATTGAAATAGACGTGCACTAGTAACCCCAAATAAACATGATTGGGGTCAACGGTACGGTGAAATAGACGTGCACTAGTAACCCCAATGCATGTGGAATGTGGATCCAAATTGATAAGCCTTTACTTGCATCGAACTTATTATAAATGTTTGATATCTATATGTTATGAGCTTTTAATCATGCTACACATTGACATGCATACATGATATTTATTGATGAGTATTGATAGCATATTTGAATTCTATTCACCAGTGAGTTGAGACTTGTTAGATATACCATGTGGGCATATGAGGTTTTTTTTTGTACCCATAGTTTTGGACTTTATGTGTATGTCAATCTCGATGGACTGTAGGGATTATGACGATTATATTTATTTTTATGGAGTATCTCTTGTCTTGGATGATTAATACGGTTGGTAGTTTTGTTTAGTACCTGTTTATATTATGTCGTTGTTTGGGATAAGGCTCGTAGGGTCTCAACCCCCTCACGAGGGTTGAGGACTGGTTGGAGATGCCTACGCCGGGCGTCCCGCCCCGGCATTCCGCACGCCATTCCCTGCGAGGTTGGTGGTCCGGGGTGCGGGGTCGCCACAGTTGGTATCAGATCCCGATTTTACTAGGTTTGGTCTATGTATTGAACTTAGATGACTTTGACCTAGGAATTGGGTAAGAGATTTAGGTGATTAAAAAGCTTAAAGGAACTAACTTAAAGGCCATACTATCATATTTTCTGTGTGTATTATATGATATGGGTAGTTATGAGGCTTTGTTAATGTTTTAGATTCTTTAATGTGTGATGGTTGCTTGTATTTCTACTTCTCAGTGTCATGAGGAGGAGCGAGAGATTGAGACAGCCACTCACATGGCCATCCGATGATGACCGGATGGGGAGGATGGAGGAGATCATTCAGGCACAGGGCCGCTTGATGGTAGCCCAGATTGCACAGATACAGGCGTTGGTGCAGCAGGTTGAGGCTATTGCTCGACAGTCACCTCAAATAACACCTTAGGAGGCGGGCACTAGTGGGGCCGAGGCTAGTGGAGCTGCAACTGCAGCAGGACCTCAGATGGTTGTACCTCAGCCTATGCCTACACCTGTTCTTACTGTTGTGGAGAACCCCACTGATCGGCAGATCATACTGCTAGAGAAGTTCATGAAGCTGAAGCCTAAGGAATTCACTAGTGAGGTTGACTTGAAGAAGGTCGAAGATTGGCTGAAGAATGTTGAGAAGATCAGTCGCTCCTTAGAGCTTGATGAGGAGTCTCAGGTCCTTTGTGCTGCTCACACACTGAAGAGTGATGCAGAAGATTGGTGGCTTTTAGTGTTGGATACATAGGGGCAGTGAAGAGTTGGGACACCTTCAAACGGTTGTTCTTACAAGCTTACGTTCCAGAGACTGAGAGGCAGGCTAAGCAACTCGAGTTTTTGAATCTCGCACAGGGCACCATGTCAGTCAGGGAGTACGAGCTCAGATTTAGGCAGCTCGCAGTTTATGCCCCTGGGTTAGTTCAGACACCGAGTGATAATGAGGTTCTCTTTGAACCTAAGGCCTGCTATCCGACAAGCCTTGTCTATGACGAAGATGACTGATTTTGCCACAGTGGTCCAGAGGGCCAAACAGTATGAGTTGGCTGAGCGGGTTGATGGTATGTCTACATGGGTAGCTCCGGGTGTACAGACTTCACAGGCAGAGTCCGAGGGACAATTCCAGACTCCATGGAAGAAGGGAAAATGGGGAAAGAAGAGAAAGTTTTATGGAGGAGCACATTCCGAAGGTGCTCAGAGTGGGGCATCCCAGATTTAGACTGGTGTGATGGCCTCACCAGTGGTTTCCTCTCCTCTCCCGATTCCCATTCAGGCACCGAGTGCACCAAGAAACCCATTCCCACATACTGCTGGCCGAGGGAGAGATAGAGGCTGAGGAGGCTACGTGGCGACATCTCAGACTGGATCATCTACGCCCAGGGCTCCATTCTTATGTTATCAATATGGGCAGGTTGGGCATAGGAAGTTAGAGTGTTCGAGTTTTCAGAGAGCTCAGGGATTTGTGCAGCAGTCCAGTGCCAGAGAGATAGCGAAGGCAACTACCGAGCCAGACCCAACAACATCCAAGACTTTGGTGGAAGGTACTCTTATTATTTGTGGTGCTTCTATGCATGTATTATTTGATGCTGGGTCTACATATATCTGGACGTATGGTAGATAGTTTGCATTTGACTCCCATTAGGGCTAGTACATGGTTAGTGGTGAGTACTGTAGCTGGGGCGAGGATCTACCCGAACATGATCTGTAGCCAGTGTGTGGTTCAGATTGGTGATGTTGAGATGCCTATTGACTTTCGAGTCCTAGAGTTTTTAGAGTTTGATGTAATTCTAGGGATGGATTGGCTCGCGACCTATCATGCAGTTGTCCACTGTTTCGCGAAGAGAATCATTTTCCAGATCCCCGGACACCCAGTGTTTACACTACAGGGTAGAGCTTCAGACCAGACAATCACAAGGGGTAGATTTGTGACTGATGGAGATAGAGAGATTTTGGCTGGGTTAGTGCCTGATGAGGAAGAGACTAGTGAGGTGATACTTGAGGATATTGCCATTGTTAGGGACTTTCCAGATGTGTTCCCTGCGGATCTTCCAGGATTACCACCGAAGCGAGATATCGATTTCATTATTGAACTAGTCCCTGACACGAAGCCTATCTCCATGGCACCATATAGAATGGCGCCAGCCGAGTTGAGAGAGTTGCAGAAACAACTCGAGGAGTTATTGGCTAAGGTCTTTATTTGCCCGAGCGTGTCACCCTGGGAAGCTCCAGTTCTTTTTGTGAAAAAGAAAGATGGGAGCTTGCGGTTGTGCATCGACTATCGCCAATTGAACAGGGTGACCATCAAGAACAAATATCCTCTCCTAATGATTGATGACTTGTTTGATCAGTTGAGGCGAGTGAGGTATTTTTCGAAGATTGATTTGCGCTCTGGGTATCATCAGCTGAGAATCAGGGAGGAGGATGTGCCTAAAACAGCATTCAGAACCCGCTATGGACATTATGTGTGGCGACCCCGCGCCCCGGACCACCAACCCCGCAGGGAATGGCGTGCGGAATGCCGGGGCGAGACGCCCGGCGTAGGCATCTCCGACCACTCCTCAACTCCCGTGAGGTGGTTGAGACCCTACAAGCCTTATCCCAAACAACGATATGATATCAAAAGGTATTAAACAAAACTACCCACCGTATTAATCATCCAAGACAAGAGATAATCCAAAAAAAATGAACCATAAATAATAATCATAATCCCTACAGTCCATTAAAATTGACATACTCATAAAGTCCAAAATTGTGGGTACAAATAAAACCGTCATATGCCCACATAGTCTATCTAACAAGTCCCAACTCACCCATACTACAATGTGGTAAGTGTTATAATTACATAATCCAAAATATAGTACTTCATAAATTAAACACAATTCAATCAAAATGCCTCTCAACTCACATCGAGGCCTTGGATTCTCTCGCAGGCAAGGCCCTCAAGATATGACTACTCCTTTGCCCTTATTCGGGACAGAAGGACCTGAAAGAGGAAAATGAGGGTGAGCCAACGATGCCCAGTGAATAGAATTCAAATATGCTATCAATACTCATCAATAAAAACCATGTATGCATGTCAATGTGTAGCATGATTAAAAGCTCATAACATATAGATATCAAGCATTTATAATAAGTTCGATGCAAGTAAAAGTTTATCAATTTGGATCCACATTCCACATGCCTTGGGTTACTAGTACACGTCTATTTCACCGTGTCGTTGATCCCAATCATGTTTATTTGGGTTACTAGTACACGTCTATTTCACCGTGCCGTTGATCCCAATCATTTCCTTTCCTAAAACCCTCTTATGACAAGGTTAAGTCCCCCTATTAGCCAGATAGATGGGTCCAACCAAAGTCATAAGATTTTCTCAAATCAATGCATCATTCAAAACATTAGAACACATTCATGCTTTCAAGATACAATATATATAAGTGATATGATGACATAAAAGATATAATCATAAATGAAGTCTACTCACAACCAAGCCTCGCGAGAGTATTTAACCACACACGACCTCCAAACCGAATCAACCCAATCAAGATCCTGAAACATTCATCAATTTCTATGCTCAATCACATAGACATTACACATCAACCCTAAATCATCCCACATATAGACAATAGGCCTAAATCTCATCTAATCCCATCATTCAACTCAAATGACATGACTTAGGCCTCTAATGCATAGTTCTCATTCATAAACCATTCTATTAATCAAAAGATACTGATTTTCAATTCCCTAGGCATAAACATGCCCAAATTGGGTCACTTGATCACAAGTAGGCCTAACCCATGATATGGTCACAACCACCAAATCAGTAGCATAATCAACCTTAATCATGCTTAATTAAACATAAGTTGCATCAATTCAATGATTCTAGGCCAAAAGCATCAAAAGCCCTAAAATATGAAAATTTTCATACTTAGGCCATATTGCCGATTTACACTAGGTCACCATGTTCAGCCATATATATCACTGATTTTGCATCATAGGTTCATCAACAATGGCAACTAGGACAACATTGTTGACATGCAAGCTATTTGGAAATGTCTAAGTTCATATTCTAAATTTAGGTCTAACACAAGCACCTTACCAATTCTTCATTTAATATTCTGTTCAGGTATATTAATCTACCAATAGAAATATGTAATCACAAAATCCACCGTACATATTGAAGCATGTGAAGAACCAAACCTTCTGTCCAAATATCAGCCCAATCCAACGGTGGACCGAGAAGATATGTATCTTTGATGAACAAGTATCTAATCAGACAGTTTCTCATTTCCTGCTGCAAATATCCAAACTCAGATGGCTATATCACACAAAATACTAAACGTATAAACATCTCCACCGTTCAGAATACAGAAATATCTGTTATAAACGACGTACCCAAATTTGATATCCATCCAACGGTAGATTGAGGAGATCTATAAGTTTGACCGAAATGGCACGAGAAACCCAGAAATTCCGACCAGCTTCGTTTGAGAGGTTATCGCATGTCACTAAACGTATAAACATCTCCAGTTTCAAACTAGCCATGAAAAGTTGTCGCATGTCACATATAATGTATAAAATGAAGATGAGAGTTTGAATATGAAACTTTCACATGCAAAACTATGGATCTCACCTTCATTTGGTGCTCCAAAATCTCCTTCTTCCTTAACTGTTTTCTTAGTTTCTCTCTAGCTCAATGTTCTGTTCTACAACTTCACTTGCACATTTCAGCAGCTAAATCAACTCGTGCCAACACACCAGCAATCAATGATGTGGCTAATCCATCATGCCAACAAGCTAATAAGTGTCTAAATGAGTTCATGGTGGCTGAATTTGATCAAGACACCTATTACATAGCATGCACAAACCGCCTTATTCATTTAACTTCATTTCATCAACTATTCACCTATAACAACTATTCATTCATTAAATTAACAACTTCATTTAATCATTTACCAATTAATACTACCATCCTTATTTAAGTTAATTTAATCATACCCTTATCTAACTCCAATTCACATAATTTAATTCACATATTTATATAACAACTCACATATTTAATTTATACTCTTCACTTTATGTATTTAGTACTTATTCTCATACTTACATACATTTGACTCCTACGTATGTATACACGTATTATACATCTAGATATACGCATAAGTCAACGTATGTATTTAATTAAAATTACGAGGTGTTACATGATACATTAAATTGACATATATGTAATCTTGTTTACTCTCATAATTATTTAAATGGTTTTAATGATCTTTCAATGTTTTAATTAAATGCATATATATGTTGCCACTTGCATAGAACATTCATTGACCTTGTTGTAGCTCACCCTCATCCTTATCTTTTCAGGACCTGATAGGAAAGGGAAGGGGAAAGCTTAGCTGCGAAGTGTCCCCGAACTTTTGTTGACGTAGGTGTTAGTATTTTTTCATATTTATTTTGATAAATTGTACTATGTAACACCTAATACTTGTACTTAACATTTAGATGAGTTTGTACTTATGGTTAAGTATTTTGTACTTTTGAACACTAAGGACTTGGAAAAAAATAAAATTTCTTGTTGTCATTTTGGTATGTTTTTTTATGATCTTATTTTATGTCCATGTGTTTATTGTTGTGTATTTAGAATAGTGGTGTGTTTTAAAAAGCTTATCGAGATACCGTGTATGTCGAATGAGGATATACACGAGGTTTCGTGCCAATCATGACGCCACATGTGGCGACCCCGCGCCCCGGACCACCAACCCCACAGGGAATGGCATGCGGAATGCCGGGGCGGGACGCCTGGCGTAGGCATCTCCGACCACTCCTCAACTCCCGTGAGGTGGTTGAGACCCTACGAGCCTTATCTCAAACAACGACATAATATCAAAAGGTACTAAACAAAACTACCCACTGTATTAATCATCAAAGACGAGATAATCCATAAAAATGAACCATAAATAAAATCATAATCCCTACAGTCCATTAAAAATTGACATACACATAAAGTCCAAAATTGTGGGTACAAATAAAAACTGTCATGTGCCCACATGGTCTATCTAACAAGTCCCAACTCACCCATACTAAAATGTGGTAAGTATTATAATTACATAATCCAAAATATAATACTTCATAATATAAAACACAATTCAATCAAAATGCCTCTCAACTCACATAGAGGCCTTGGATTCTCTCGCAGGCAAGGCCCTCAAGATATGACTACTCCCTTGCCCTTATTCGGGACAGAAGGACCTGAAAGAGGAAATGAGGGTGAGCCAACGATGCCCAGTGAATAGAATTCAAATATGCTATCAATACTCATTAATAAAAACCATGTATGCATGTCAATGTGTAGCATGATTAAAAGCTCATAACATATAGATATCAAGCATTTATAATAAGTTCGATGCAAGTAAAAGTTTATCAATTTGGATCCACATTCCACATGCCTTGGGTTACTAGTACACGTCTATTTCACCGTGCCGTTGATCCCAATCATGTTTATTTGGGTTACTAGTACACGTCTATTTCACCGTGCCGTTGATCCCAATCATTTCCTTTCCTAAAACCCTCCTATGACAAGGTCAAGTCCCCCTATTAGCCAGATAGATGGGCCCAACCAAAGTCATAAGGTTTTCTCAAATCAATGCATCATTCAAAACATTAGAACACATTCATGCTTTCAACATACAATATATATAAGTGATATGATGACATAAATGATATAATCATAAGTGAAGTCTAATCACAACCAAGCCTCGCGAGAGTATTTAACCACACACGACCACCAAACCGAATCAACCCAATCAAGATCCTGAAACATACATCAATTTCTATGCTCAATCACATAGACATTACACATCAACCCTAAATCAGCCCACATATAAACAATAGGCCTAAATCCCATCTAATCCCATCATTCAACTCAAATCACATGACTTAGGCCTCTAATGCATAGTTCTCATACATAAACCATTCTATTAATCAAAAATACTGATTTTCAATTCTTTTAGGCATAAACATGCCCAAATTGGGTCACTTGATCTCAAGTAAGCCTAACCCATGATATGGTCATAACCACCAAATCAGTAACATAATCAACTCTAATCATGCTTAATTAAACATAAGTTGTATCAATTCAATGATTCTAGGCCAAAAGCATCAAAAGCCCTAAAATATGAAATTTTCCATACTTAGGCCATATTGTCGATTTACACTAGGTCACCATGTTCAGCCATGTATATTACTGATTTTGCATCATAGGTTCATCAACAATGGCAACTAGGTCAACATAGTTGACATGCAAGCTATTTGGAAATGTCTAAGATCATATTCTAAATTTAGGTCCAATACAAGCACCTTACCAATTCTTCATTTAATATTCTGTTCAGATGTATTAATCTACCAATAGAAATATGTAATCATAAAATCCACCGTACATATTGAAGTATGTGAAGAAACAAACCTTCTGTACAAATATCAGCCCAATCCAACGGTGGACCGAAAATATATGTATCTTTGATGAACAAGTATCTAATCAGACAGTTTCTCCTTTCCTGCTGCAAATACCCAAACTCAGATGGCTATATCACACAAAATACTAAACTTATAAACATCTCTACTGTTCAGAATACATAAATATCTGTTATAAACGACATACCCAAATTTTATATCCATCCAATGGTAGATTGAGGAGATCTGGAAGTTTTACCGAAACGGCACGAGAAACCCAGAAATTCCGACCAGCTTCGTTTGAGAGGTTCTATCTCTTAGAAAAAGCCTCTAATGAAGATCTCCACCGTTCAGAATGTAGAAATATCAGTTTTAAACTACATACCGAAATTTTATAACCATCTAACGGTAGAGTTAGGAGATCTATAAGTTTGAGAGAAACTGTGCGAGAAACCCAGACTTTCCGACCAGCTTTGTTTGAAAGGTTAGATATCTTAGACGAAACCTCTGATCAAGATCTCCACCGACCAGAATGAAGAACCATAAGCTAAGAACGTGCTGATAAAATTTGAGCTCAATCTGACCGTATATTCCAAAGTTCCACCTCTTTGATGGAAACGTCGCAGGGATCTTCCTCCTGCAACTCTCTCCTTCCTTCTCTTCTTCTTTCCTTTCTCTTCTTTTCTTTCTCTCCACTCACCTCTTTCTAGCACTTCCTTGATTTCCTCCTTGATTCTCTCCTTAATTCTCTCCTTGATTCTCTCCTTGATTCCCTCCACTCATTCTAGCACTTCCTTGAAGAAGAGAAGTGGGCATTGGACACTTGTCCACTTTCATGCACCAACCTTCACATGTGTTGGTCTCATACTACCCACACCAACCACATGTATTTTAAATGTCCAATCCATTTAATACACCAAATTTTCAATTTCATTTATCCTTTTATTCAATCAATCCTAACCCATATCAATTCATGGTTTAATGAGCCCATGCATAAATCATAACATATGCATTATACTTTAATTTAACATGACTCATATACAATTTATGATACATATATTTATATATATTATCAAGCATCAACTATACAAACATTAAACAATCATCAAACAAACACCAAACATATCAAGACAACACATAGAGTTTGGGCAAAAATGCAATTGGGTTATGGGCTAGATGAAATAATTTTCGGGGCGTCACATTATGAGTTCCTTGTGATGCCATTTGGTGTGACTAATGCACCGGCGATGTTCATGGACCTGATGCAGAGGGTCTTTAGGCAGTATCTGGATAAGTTTGTCATCGTCTTCATTGATGACATATTGGTGTATTCCAAGACTCGGGCTGAGCATGAGGAACACCTTGCAGACTCTGAGAGAGCATAGGCTATATGCAAAGCTGAGCAAGTGCGAGTTTTGGATCACCAAAGTGAAGTTCTTAGGTCATGTGGTGAGTTCTGAGGGGATTTCAGTTGATCCTTCTATGGTTGAAGCCATTATCAGTTGGCCTAGGCCTACCACAGTGACCAAGATCATAAGCTTTCTTGGGTTAGCTGGTTACTATAGGAGATTCGTTCAGGGATTCTCCAAGATAGCTACGCCTATGACTAGGCTCACCTAGAAAGATGTGTCCTTTGTATGGACCGAGGAGTGTGAGAATGCCTTTTTAGAGTTGAAAAAAAGATTGACATCTACGCCAGTGTTGATTTTGCCAGAGCCTGATAAGGAGTTGGTTATCTATACTGATGCCTCTCGTATCGGCTTGGGTTGCGTGTTGATGCAGAAGGATAGGGTCGTTGCTTATGCATCGAGGCAGTTGAAGGTGCATGAAAAGAACTATCCTGTTCATGACTTAAAACTGGCCGCAGTGGTTTTTGCTTTGAAGATTTGGAGGCATTATCTTTATGGTGAGAGATTCACTTTGTATTCTGACCATAAGAGCCTCAAGTACTTGTTCTCTCAGAAGGAATTGAACATGAGGCAGAGAAGGTGGTTAGAGCTCCTCAAAGACTATGATTTTATATTGGAATACCACCTAGGTAAAGCCAATGTAGTGGCTGATGCGTTGAGTAGGAAGCGGGTAGAAACAGTTATGGTAGCACTCCAGATGTCTCGTGAGTGGAGACTACTTGAGGCGGCTACGGTTATGAGTACATGTCCTACCCTTTCAGATCATATTGTGATATGTGCTCAAATGAGAGCTCAACCTACACAGGTCCAGGAGGTGATTGACCAACAGAAACTTGACGTTGATTATGTGATGTACAAGTCTTGGGATGAGAGCAGTGATTTTACTGATTGGCACTTGTCATCTGATGGTGCCTTGAGATTTAGGGGACGTTTATGGGTTCCTGCAGATCCACGACTCAGACAGAGTGTGCTCCCAGAAGCTCACAGATCTCATTATGCTATTCATCCTGGCGGAACCAAGATGTATCATGACATGAAAAGAATGTATTGGTGGCCCGACATGAAGAGAGAGATAGCTTAATTCATTCAAAGGTGTGAGATCTGTCAGAGGGTTAAAGCTGAGCATCAGTGTCACGACGCCCCTGACGTAGGCTGACGTCATGACCGGCACAATGTACTATACATTATACATACCCATATACAGTATATAATACACTGTCAGCCTTCACGTAGTCTCACAATCCTTCCCAAAATTTACAGAAATTTTTTTTCTAATATACCACAAATAAAATCCAATATAGATCTCTATAATCATTCCATTCATTCACACATCACATTTTCATTTCATCATCCAATATATTAAGCTATATATATGCCCACACATCTCATCTAGATGATATTACATATATATATATATATAATGTGTGATAAGTATACATATCAAACTAACAATATAAGCTATTTCCTCCAAACGTACATACACATACCAGACGAAGGCTCGCGTGCTTATCACTCACGGAGTTTCCGATCACAAGAGTTTGAAGTACCTCTTTGATCAGAAGGAGCTGAATATGCGGCAGAGGAGATGGCTCGAGTTACTAAAGGATTATGATTTCTCTTTGGAATATCATCCTAGCAAAGCCAATGTTGTGGCTGATGCTTTGAGCCGTAGGCGAGCAGAGACTCAGGTGGTTGCTTTTTAGATGGCCCAGCAGTGGCATTTGCTTGAGAGAGTAACTATGATAAGTATACTCTCAAACGCACCACTTACTGAGATATGTGCTCAGATGCACGTGTAGTTTGCGGATGCCCATATTCCGAGGGTTAGATATTTACAGGAACATTGTCCAAATTATGACATGTACCGTGGATACGCAGATAGTGTTGACCAGGCCGATTGGCAGATTGGTCCAGATGATGTCTTGCGGTATAGAGGGAGACTATGGATCCCATATGATGCTGAGTTGCTTGCTGAGATATTTCGAGAGGCTCACAGGTCTCAGTATACTGTTCATCCAGGGGCTACCAAGATGTACCATGACATGAAGAGATCTGTATGGTGGCACGGGATGAAGAAGAGTATTGCTGAGTATGTGCAGAGATGTGAGGTGTGTCAGCAGGTTAAGGCAGAACACCGGAAGCCTGGAGGTCAGATGCAACCATTGCCCATACCCGAGTGGAAATGGGAACACATCACAATGGATTTCATCATGGGATTGCCGAGGTCTCAGGGCAGATTTGATGCCATTTGGGTTGTGGTCGATAGATTGACCAAGAGTGCGCACTTCCTTCCTATGAGCGCCAGGGACTCTGTAGATAGACTGAGCAGATTATATGTGTGAGAGATCGTGAGATTGCATGGAGTGCCCTTGTCTATCGTGTCAGATCGAGATCCACGATTTACATCGAGGTTTTGGCAGGCCTTGCAGACTCGATTTGGGACCCGCCTCTGACTCAGTACAACATTTCATCCTCAGACGGATGGTCAATCCGAGAGAGTGATTCAGATGCTGGAGGATATGCTCAGGTCTTGCATTTTAGAGTTTGGTGGTGGTTGGGGTGAGCATTTGCCCTTGTGTGAATTTGCTTACAACAACAGTTATCAGGCTAGCATCGGTATGGCACCGTATGAGGCTTTGTATGGAAGACCCTGTAGATCTCCAGCTTGTTGGTATGAGGTGGGTGATACGCAGTTATGGGGCTCTGATGCAGTTGTTGAGCAGACTGAGAAAGTCAAGTTGATTCGGCAGAGGCTGAAGTCAGCTCAGGACAGGCAAAAAGGTTATTATGATAACCGACATCGGCCGTTAGAGTTTGCTGTGGGAGATCTAGTTTTGCTTAAGTACTCGCCACTCAAAGGACATATGAGGTTCGGTGTCAGTGGGAAACTTGCCCCTAGGTTTATTGGGCCATTCCGGATTGTTGAGAGGATTGGACCAGTAGCGTACAGGTTGGCTCTACCTTCTCAGCTCGAGGGTGTTCATGATGTATTCCACGTATCGATGCTGAGGAAGTTTAATGAGGATCCATTGAAGAAGTCTTATCCCGATCCAGCTCATGTGCTTGATGTGAGTCATCTGCAAGTTGGGGAGGATACGACTTATGAGGAGTTGCCTATTCAGATTGTGGCTCGTAGGGTTCAAAAATTGAGAAATAAGGAAATTCCGCTTGTGCGAGTCAGATGACAATTCCACGATAATGAAGAGCAAACCTGGGAGCGCGAGGACTAGATAAGGGAGCAATTCCCCGACCTCTTTACCGACTGAGGTTAGTTCTCTTGCTTTTATTTTTGAGGACAAAAATATTCCTAAGTTGGGGAGAGTTGTAGCACCCATGCCTTTAGGTGACGTCATTTTGACTCATAGTGTACCCTATACGTATTCATATACGTATGTGTATATGTATTTTGATGCTCGAAGTACGTAAGTTCGAGTGTCTTTGCATGATTTTAGGTCATGAAGGGTGCGCATGAAATTTCGGAACCATCGGAGACCCGTTCGACGTCAAAACATTTCAAAAACGGTGTTTTGGATCCAGTGGAGCTTTCTCCGTGGAGGAAGAAATTTCTGTCACAACTTACATCAATGGTTTGATCTCCTAGATCCGTTGTCTGATTGGGTTAAAATTTTTTTAGCTCATTCTTATATGATAGATCTTCATTATGATCGGTGAAGATCTTGATTGGAGTTACCTACTTTGAGTTATAAGACCCCAAACACTGTTTCACGGATTATGGGATTTTCTTACGCAGTTTTGATCAAGCAGCTAGATCTCACGATTCCACCGTTGGATTGAGCCTAAAGTTTACCAGAATGTTGATAACTTACTCATTAAACATTTCAACGGTTAAGATGTTAAATTCGTGCGTATTTTGCAAGAAATGGACTATCTAAATGCAAGTATTGTAACAGGAAAATTGGGTTTTTGATAGCTTTGACAACTTTTAGTTGTGGGCCTAAGCTTATCTGTTTAAGCAACCAAAACGTGATTTTAGGCTCATTTGCTCATTTCTCAGCCAGAAAAGAGAGAAAGGAGCTAGAGAGGAGAAAAGGAGAGGAAAGTTAGGGTTTGGTGGTTTCTTGCTCAAGAACACCTTAAGGTTTGTATTTTTCCTCCATTTCTTCCTTGAATCTCTCTATTAGTTGCATGATAGCTTTATTTTGAGCATGAGAGTTTCATTTTGATGCATGCATTGTGATGAACCTTGGATGGGTGGAAGACCAAAGTTGGAGTTGAGTCTTGCATGTCACATATGTGTGATTAGAGAGTGTAAGGAGTACACTAATGGTGAAAGCCCCAATTTCTAGCAAGAAATTGGAAGGTTTAGTTCAAATGACCTATACTTAGTTTATGGCCTTAGACTTTTTCAAAATGTTTGCATGTCAACTATGTTGATCTAGTGGCCATTGTGGATGATTCCATGTTGCAAGATCAGTAAAATTCATGGTTGAACATGGTGGCCTAGTGTAAAATTGGTAATAGGGCATATATGTGAAAATTTCCAGATTTGGGGCTTTTGATGCTCTTGATATAAAATCTGGAAAATTATGCAATGTAGGTCTAATTGGACATGATTAGGGTTGTTTGATGATTGAATTCAGTGGGTTCTCATAATGGACACCCTAAGGTTGACTAATTTTGATCTAGGTTAAGTATTTGACATTTTTCATGTACTTTGGCAATGTTGCATGTAATTTGGGGATTTTGCCCAAATTGGGACTTTTCACCCAAAGCAAGTCAATTTATGAAATTGACTTGGGGATTGTTTAATTGGACCCAAATTGAGTAGAATCATGGGTTTAAAATGTTAGAACCTATGTTAAATTGATATGACTTAGTTCATTTTGACCTTATGTTTTATATGGCCTAATTGGGGATTTTGACCAAAACTTAGTCAATTGATGAAATTGACTTGATGTATAGTCTAATTGACCCTATTTATAATTGAATTTCATGTATATTAGTGGTTGGATCATGGGATCACCCTATTACATTCAACTTAGGTCAATCTTAGTTTAATTGAGTCTAAATGATCAAGTTGGGCAATATGGGAATTGGCTCAAGGGGGTAATCAATTTAGAATCTAATTGACTTTAGATTCGGTTTGAACATGGGGTTTTGACACACTTTACGACTGATTTTCAGTTGTGTGAACCATGTTATTTCCAGGTCTTGTGATTGATCTTGAACCCGTTTAGTCAATTAGAGAGTTTTGACAATTGGATTGGCTAGACTTAGCCAATCAAGTGTGAGTGTTCTTTTACTTTTGGATTATTTATATGTGACATTGTATTATAGAAATGTTTTAAATGCTTATGTATAATGGTATGCATGTTTTAATATTCCATGAAATACATTTGAGCATAATTCATTGGGATGACAATTTGGGTTGAGGCTCCTAGTTGGAATTTTCTCTTTTTGGGAATTCTCGTAAGTCTACCGGCGATCCCAGTTGTGTACCTGGCAGAGGGTTTTATGCCTTGTGTATGGGTAGGTTAGTTTAAATTAATCCTACGTGCTGCACGACCCCATAAACCCTATTAGAATACGAGTATTGTGTGTGTGTTCGGGAGCTGTGTGTCGCGCACCAGGCCTTGAAACCCCCATACTCAGGAGGTGTTAGGATTGCATGAGCATGACTACAAAATGTTATGCATCGTCTTATGTATGACTTGATGCATTATGTTAGCATGTATGTAATATATTTCTTCATCATGATATTTCAACTGTTTTATGATCTTACCATGTTTTATAAATGCACGTATATGCCACTTGTAAATAACATTCACTGAGCTGGCTGTAGCTCACACCTCACCATCTTCTTTCAGGATCTGATAGAAAAGGAAAAGGGAAGGCTTGACTGCGGAGCGTCCCTTGTTTTTGTTTCATGTAGGTGTTGTACATTTAGTTTTGTATTTTGATAATTATGTACATGATAACACCTAGTAATTGTATATTTAACACATAGTTGGGATGTGTTGGGTTTTGCATCATTTTGAAGACTCTGAAATTTTATCTTGGTAAAACTTTGGAGAAGTAATATTTTATTTCATTATGATCATGATAGTTGGTTATTAATGATGTACTTTCATTTCTTTTTTGGGGATTCGTATATGTATTTTAGGCTGACGGGACGTCGAGTGTACCGACGGAGGGTATACTCGGAGGTTCCCGTGCCGGTCATGACGTCACGTATAGTGGGTCGTGACAGTACAACACATTCAACTTAAACCCACTCATCGTCGCTTTCGAGTCCAGCTCCAAGTTAAATCCAACTAATTTAACCTGTCACAATCACTCCATAATTCAATTTCATGTATTCATATCTATTTACATCTTTAATTTCTCAACTCACTTCAAATCACGAATAATAAATCCATTTAGGACTCATAAGTAGTTGAATAAACTATTATATCGTTTCTGTGGTCAATCTAGATATTTCCACTAAAAAGAACATTGAAAATAGATTTCCAAATCCTATTTTCACGACACCATATACTTAGTTACTAAAACTATCAAATCATATCCAAAAATCACAATCTTAGCATCGAAACGTCCGGAATTCAGTTCTCTACGATTCTATGATTTCAAATCACTGTTCACATTGTTGTTCACATCGCTGTTCATAGTACTATTCACATCACTGTTCACTATTCACATCCCTGTTCACTATTCACATCCCTGTTCACTATTTACATCGCTGTTCATAGTACTATTTGTCACTATTCATTTGAAACATGTAAATTGTATTAAAATTGTCAAACGGTCTCCAAAACTCATGAAATAGAATCTAACCACATATTCGGGGTCCCTACCGTCTAAGGAGTGTTTTACTACCTTTCTAGCAGATTTTCATTCACATTGGGTCAAAACTCCAATTTGTCAAAATGCATAAAACAGCTCCCATAGCTAAAATTAGTCTGTTAGAATCGTTACATCTAGCTTAGATAGTAATTTCACAAAGAAAGTGAGTGAAAATCACTTACCGCGAGGCCCGATTGGACGCGAATCCCGCGTTCTTTCTTTTTTCTCGGTCCTTTCCTCTTTCTTCCTTCTGCAACTTCCTTCATTTTTTTTTTTTTTGTTTTTTTGTTTATTACATACGAGTACTGTTCAGGGTACTGTTCCGTGAACAATACCCGTAAATGAATAGTAATTATTTGTTATTTTATTTTTTCTTCCTTTATTCCTCTTTTTCTTCTTCTATACACTCAATTCACATATTTAATTAACCAACCCCATAACTTAATCATCTTGTTTCTTTACTAATCATACACACGTATATTTTACACACGTATATTTGGCTCCTACGTATAAAATATGTGTATTTTCAAGCGTATATTTAGCTCCTACGTATAAAATACGTGTATTATATATCTCGATATACGTGTATTTCAACATATGTATTTAATTAAAATTACGGGGTGTTACAATCAGAGGCCTGAAGAACAGATGCAACCGCTTGCCATTCCTGAGTGGAAGTGGGAGCATGTCACTATGAACTTTGTTGTGGGATTACCCAACACCCCGAGGAGACATAATGTTGTTTGGGTTATTATTGATCGCTTGACTAAGTCCACTCACTTTCTACCGGTGAACACTAGGGATTCTGTGGACAAGCTGAGCAGACTCTATATGCGAGAGATAGTCAGATTATATGGAGTGCTAGTTTCGATTGTGTCAGATAGGGATCCGAGGTTTACATCGGTATTTTCGCAGGGGTTGCAGAAGCAGCTCGGCACTAGACTAGATCTCAGTACCGCTTTTCACCCTCAGACGGATGGCCAGTCTGGGAGGTTGATATCAATTTTGGAGGATATGCTTCGAGCTTGTGTCCTTGAGTCCAGTGGTAACTGGGAGGAGTACATACATTTGTGTGAGTTCACGTACAACAACAGCTATCAGTCCAATATTGGCATGACTCCTTTTGAGACATTGTATGGTCGACCATGTAGATCTCCGATCTGTTGGACGGAGGTAGGGGATATTGCAGTGATGGGACCAGAGTTTGTACAAGAACACACAGAGAAGATTAAGATGATCAAGTATAATATGAAGGTAGCCCAAGACAGGCATAAGAGTTACGCTGATGCCAAGCGGAAGACCGTAGAGTTCGAGGTGGGTGACCAAGTTTTATTGAAGGTCTCACCTCAAAAGGGCCAGACAAGATTTGTGATAAAAGGCAAGCTCGCTCCGAGATTTATTGGGTCGTTCAAGGTTTTAGAACGAATTGGCCCCGTCGCTTACCGATTAACCTTGCCACCTCAGTTAGCAGCAGTCCACAATGTCTTTCATGTGTCAATGTTGAGAGTGTACAAGAGTGATTTTGATCACGTCTTGGACTGGAGGAACATTGAACTAAGGCAAAATGGGACTTATGATGAGGAACCTATTCAGATGCTTGACCGGAAGGTCCAGAGGTTATGTAACCGCTAGATTCCGATGGTTAAGGTGAGATGGCAGTTCCATGGCAAGGAGCAGGTTACTTGGGAGCGTGAGGACTACATGATGGAGCATTTTGCCGAGTTCATGGGCTTAGGTAATTTCTTAACCTTAAAACTTCGAAGATGAAGTTCATTCTAAGGTGGGTATGATGTGATGCCCCGAAAATTATTTCATCTAACCCATAACCCAATTACATTTTGCCCAAACTCTATGTGTTGCCTTGATATGTTTGGTGTTTGTTTGATGGTTGTTTAATGTTTGTATATTTGATGCTTGATAATGTATATAAATATGTGCATCATAAATTGTATATGGGTCATGTCAAATTAAAGTATAACGCATATGTTATTATTTATGCATGAGCCCATTAAACCATGAATTGATATGTGTTAGGATTGATTGAATAAAATGATAAATGAAAATGAAAATTTGGTGTATTAAATGGATTGGACATTTAAAATACATGGGAGCATGAGATTGGTTAAAGTACATGTGGTTGGTATGGGTAGTATGAGACCAACACATGTCAAGTTGGTGCATGAGAATGGACAAGTGTCCCATGCCCCATTTCTTTTCTCCAATACATGTCAAGTTGGTGCATGAGAATGAACAAGTGTCTCATGCCCCATTTCTCTTCTCCAATACATGTCAAGTTGGTGCATGAAAATGGACAAGTGTCCCATGCCCCATTTCTCTTCTCCAACACATGTCAAATTGGTGCATGAGACCAACACATGTCAAGTTGGTGCATGAGAATGGACAAGTGTTCCATGCCCCATTTCTCTTCTCCAATACATGTCAAGTTGGTGCATGAAAATGGACAAGTGCCCATTGCCCCATTTCGCCTCTCCAACACATGTCAAGGTTGGTGCATGAAAGTGGACAAGTGTCCCATGCCCTACTTCTCTTCCCCAAGGAAGTCTTAGAGGGTGAGATGAGTAGAGAGAAAAGAAAAAAAGAAGAGAAAGGAAAGAAGAAGAGAAAGAAAGAGGGAGTTGCTTTGAGGAAAATCTCTGCAACGTTTCCATCAAAGAGCTCAAAAGGTTTCAGCAAGTTCGTAGCTTATGGTTATTCATTCTGGTCGGTGGAGATCTTGATTAGAGTTTTCGTCTAAGAGATATAACTTCTCAAACAAAGCTGGTCGGAAAGTCTGGATTTCTCGTGCAGTTTCGATCAAACTAATAGATCTCATAAATCTACCGTTGGATGGATATTATATTTGGGTTTGTGGTTTACAACTGATCTTTCTGCATTATGAACGGTGGAGATGTTTATGGATTAAGTATGTTGTGTGATATAGTCATCTGAGTTTGAGTATTTGTAGCAGGAAAGGAGAAATTATCTGATTAGAGACTTGTTCATCAAAGTGCCCTATCTTTTCGGTACACCGTTGGATTGAGCTGGGTTTTGGACATAAGGTTTGGTTCTTAACATAATTCAATCTGTACGGTTGATTTTGTGATTTAAAATTTTTGTTGGTAGATTGATACATCTAAACAGAATATTAAATGAAGGATTGGTAGGGTTGTTTGTATTAGACCTAAATTTAGAATATGAACTTAGACCTTTCCAAATAGTTTGCATGCCAACTATGTTGACCTAGTTGCCATTGTTGATGAACCCATGATGCAAAATCAGTGACATACATGGCTGAACATGGAAAATTTCATATTTTAGGGCTTTTGATGCTTTTGGCCTAGAATCATTGAATTGATGCAACTTATGTTTAATTAAGCATGATTAGGGTTGATTATGCTACTGATTTGGTGGTTGTGACCATATTATGGGTTATGCCTACTTGTGATCAAATGACCCAATTTGAGCATGTTTATGCCTAAGGAATTGAAAATCAGTATTTTTTATTAATATAATGGTTTATGAATGAGAACTATGCATTAGAGGTCTAAGTCATGTGATTTGAGTTGAATGTGGGATTTAGGCCTATTGTCTATATGTGGGCTGATTTAGGGTTGATGTGTAATGTCTATGTGATTGAGCATAGAAATTGATGTATGGTTGGATATTGATGAATGTTTCAGTAGTAGTCATATCTTGAGGGCCTTGCCTGCGAGAGAATCCAAGGCCTCGATGTGAGTTGAGAGCCATTTTGATTGAATTGTGTTTGAAATTATAATGTATTATATTTTGGACTATGTAATTATAACACTTACCACATTGTAGTATGGGTGAGTTGAGACTTGTTAGATAGACCATGTGGGCATATGAGGTTTTTTTTTTGTACCCATAGTTTTGGACTTTATGTGTATGTCAATCTTGATGGACTGTAGGGATTATGACGATTATATTTATTTTTATGGAACATCTTTTGTCTTGGATGATTAATACGGTTGGTAGTTTTGTTTAGTACCTGTTTATATTATGTCGTTGTTTGGGATAAGGCTCGTAGGGTCTCAAGCCCCTCACGAGGGTTGAGGACTGGTTGGAGATGCCTATGTCGGGCGTTCCGCCCCGGCATTCCGTACGCCATTCCTTGCGGGGTTGGTGGTCCGGGGTGCGGGGTCGCCACACTAAGCAAAAAGGAAACCCCAATAATAACAGGGTAAATCCCAACATCAAGAGGTAAAATCCCACAACAATGGACAAAATCTGAAGGAATTGCTAAACATTACTCTGCCATATTTGGTTCATAGCTTTTTGTAAGCTAGTAGCTTAGGTTGCCATGTTATTTTTGTTCTCCAACCATTTTGGCCTGCTTATTCAAAGTCAAGTGGTCTTTTAAATGAAATTTAGGTCCAAAAAAAAAAAAATCTAAAGAAAGACATTAAGAGGAGACTTTGTTGACGTGTTTCTATACATTGTAAGGCTTTTATCTAATAATTATAACTTTTAGAGCTAATACTTTCTAACAAATTCATCTATGCCTTGAGTAGAGTGTTAGAAATCACTCAACATAAAAGTTATAACTAATAGGTGAAAGCCCAATAATATATATAAAGCTACTATTAATACTTGTACTCATGTACAACCCCATCCAAAAATATTAATCCAATACCATGTTGAAAATCACTTAGCCTAAAAGTTATAGCTGATAGGTGGAGACTCAATAATGTATATCAAGTTTTTATTAATAGAGAGGATATTGAGAATGCAATACATGTATTTTTCATGAAGAAAATGTTGTCTTCTTAGATAATTAGATAAGAGTTCCAATTGTTGCATTAATTCTATTTCCTGATAATTGAACTTGATTTTATTATTTTGACTTTATCTATCAATTCAAAGAATCTGCAACTATTCAAACACATTAAACGGGGACCTCTGAATTGGGAATGTCTCATTTCACAAACCTGTGAATTGGACATCCCTTTCTTACATAATCTAGCATATCTGATCACAAGTGAAAGAAATGTCCAAAATCCCTGGAAAAACCAAGAAGCATATTGGTTTTAATATAGAAGGTGAAATATGTAAAATAACCTCATATTTTCATCTACTTTATTTTAAGTATTTGATTTAAAGTGATGAGTCTCTATTTCTACCATTAGTTATGCATATAAAAAAATCTTCAATCTGAAATAACTTAAATATCCTTATTAACATCACCAAAATGTCCTTAATAATTGTAGAATATTATGAATGAAAGATATGTCGAGATTGTGTTAACCAAAATAATAATCTTTTATAAGAAAGTTTAACATATAAAATATAAATTCAAATCTTACCTTTATTAGTATAGAAGCCTTTCGTATAAAACCTCACACATGAGGCAGTATTAGTAATAGTTAAGATAGATTTAGATAGACCGGCCCAACAATTTGTCATAATTTGGGCTCATTTTCGTGATCATTTATTTGAAATAAAAAGTATTAAACTTACTGTTGAGATTAAAATTCTTGTTGATGTCAAAAAGAAAATATATGACATTAGATTCCACTATCAAATAGCATTATTTCCTCTAGTTTGATGAAGTTCACATAAAAATAATACTAGCTATACCCTTTATTTTGGTAAAATTGTTTTGAAAGAACTCTATTAGGTGTCCCAAAAGCATAGACGAAGCAATAAAGCTTGCTTTTATCTATGAGAAATGTTTTTTTTTTTTTTTTAACTACATAATTTTGTAGATTCATGTTATATAGTTGATTTAGTAAAGTTCTATACGGGATGATAGCTATCTTACACAATATTTTTCCGGCTTTGGACTGGTTATATTTCAACATGGTCAAAGTTTTTAGTATACTAAGAATAAAAAATAAATTACATATTTTCACCATCCCTAACAATTTTAATTTGATTTTTACTCATCAAACAATAAACCTAAAATTACAAAAGTAAGAGAGAATAAAGAAAGGTAATGTTATGTCTCCCAGTTTTCTGAACAAAAAAGAAAAAGAAAAAGAACAGTCTCCCAATTCCATGCTAGGCCAATATTATAAGGGTCTTCTCAACTTTTCAGCCAATCAATTCCTATAGATAAATTATCCTTCAATAAGCTCTTCACTAAGTATCAGTATCTAAGGCTTTTTGGGGTGTTAGATAGTCTTTTCCTTGCTTCCATGACTCGGATTTAATTCAGCTCTTCCAAACATTAATTTTTCAATTTTTTTTATTTTTTTCAGTATGGATTATTTTACCTTTCTCAACATGAAAAAAAAATAGGTGAATTTCTTCAACTAGTTAATATCAAGACTTGGATGGCAAAGAAGAAAGTCCTCGATGAAATAAGAACCCAAACAGTTTAAAGATTTGAAAATCCTGGGCAAAAGCTCAACCTTCCCTACTTGGATCCTCAAGTGAGCACATTCAATGATAGTTAAGAGGTGGAACTGTCAAAATAAACTCTACCAATTTTCTCTACCTTTCCATTCACAACCATCAAATATATATCTATTACAAAAACTAAAGTAAGGGTAATATCGTAATACCCCCCTCAAGTTGGAGCGTGAAGATCTCGAACGCCCAACTTGCAAAGTAGAAACTCAAATTACACTTTCCCCAACGCTTTTGTAAAGATGTCGGCCAATTGAACACTAGTGGAAACATATGACGGACAAATCATCCCTTCAGTCACCGCATCTCGAACAAAATGGCAGTCAGCCTCTATATGCTTTGTTCTTTCGTGAAAAATCGAATTTTGAGCAATGTATAACGGCGACTGACTATCACAAAACAACTTCATACCCTTCGGATGTCGCACACCCAAGTCGCTTAAAAGTTGGTGAAGCCACTTTAGCTCACACACTGTTGCCACCATTGATCTATACTCAGCCTCCGCAGACGATCTAGACACTGTTTGTTGCTTCTTGGTCTTCCACGACACAGGAGAACAACCAAGTAACACGAACCATCCTGCCATGGAACGCCGCGTAAGTGGACAACTAGCCCAATCCGAATCACACCACCCTTCTAGACGTAGGTCACTATCAGCACGAAGCAAAATCCCTTGCCCCGGACTCTTCTTCAAATATCGCACGACCCTGAGAGCTGCCTCCAAATGATCCTCACGAGGTTGTTGCATAAATTGGGACAAAATATGAACCGAATATGCAAGATCAGGTCTCGTCACAGACAAATAAATCAATCTCCCTACAAGTCGCCTATAAGGCGCCAGATCCGCAAGGAATTCGCCCTTAGCAAGGGCCAAATTGTGATTTTGTTCCATAGGAAATGTCGCAGGCTTGGCTCCCAATAAACCAGTTTCAGAAATTATCTCGAGTGTGTATTTTCTTTGGCAAAGAAAAATTCCTTCTGGATTACGGGATACCTCTAGCCCTAAGAAATGCTTCAAAACTCCCAAATCCTTCATATGAAAGCACCTGCCAAGGTAATCTTTAAAAGTTGTCAATGCAACCTTATCATTCCCTGTAACAATCAAGTCATCAACATAAACTAACACGTTGATCTGAGTTATTCCCCTGCACAACCCAAATAAGGAATAATCTGAATAGGATTGCACAAAACCATAATTCTTCAATGTTGTTGATAGTTTTGCAAACCAACATCGGGGAGCTTGTTTCAGACCATACAACGACTTTTTCAACCTGCAAACCATGTTAGGATTTGTATTTTTGAAACCTGGAGGAACCTTCATATAAACCTCCTTACTAAAGTCACCGTGAAGGAAAGCATTATGCACATCCATTTGATGTACCTCCCAATTTTTAACAGCAGCAATTGCAAGAAAAATACGAACCGTCTCCATTTTTGCCACAGGAGCAAATGTCTCGCTATAGTCAATTCCTTCCACCTGATGATTTTCATAGATCACAAGTCTTGCTTTGAGTCGCTCTATGCTGCCATCGGACTTATACTTAATTTTATATATCCACTGGCTCCCTAGTGTTTTCTTGCCGGGTGGAAGAGTCTCCATTACCCAAGTCTCATTGTCTTCAAGGGCTCGTATTTCCTTACTCATCGCATCTCGCCATCCCGAGTCTTTCATCGCTTCTTTAAAATGCTTTGGCTCATGTCCCGCTGTCACAGCTGCAAGAAAATTCCTATGTCTCACAGAAAAACGTTCACAATTCACAAAATGTGTTAAAGGATAGGGCGTACCTGAGGAAGAGGAATGAGCTTATGAATTCTCAGATGGACTTATTTTCCGTATAGTATGAGTAACAAAATCACGATACTGTGTTGAAGGAGTTTTGGTTCGTTTTCCTCACCCTAGCTCGCCGTCAACTTCCACACCTTGCTCCCCCACCGTATTCTCCAGCCCCTTATCATGCACATCCTCATGTGCGGGCTGCACCGCAGCACCAGAGCCCCCCTCGAGGGTGGATGGTGGTTCCAACCCCCCCTCAACGCACGCAGCACACTCATCGGCACCCTCATCCTCACTCCATGCCCCATCCTCATTGTTCGCCAGCACAGGAGTCACCACATTCCTTAGTTGGTTTGTCGCAAAAGGAAATTCTTTCTCAAAGAACTTCACATCCCTCGATACAAAGTACTCATGTGTTTCTAAATCATACAATTTCCAACCTTTCTTCCCAAAAGGATAGCCAACAAAGATACATTTACGGCTCCTACTTGCAAATTTATCACCTTTGTGTCGTTGATTATGAGCATAGCAAAGACAACCAAATACACGAATAACATCATAAGAATGCACTTTCCCAAACAACATTTCATATGGCGATTTAGTCTTAAGTAAAGTAGAGGGTGTCCTATTAATCAAGTGGCACGCTGCCAACACACATTCACCCCAAAATTTGATTGGTAAGTTCCCTTGAAATCTTAGGGCTCTAGCTACATTTAAAATGTGTTGATGCTTTCTCTCAACTCTCCCATTTTGTTGAGGAGTCCCAACACAAGAAGTCTTAAAAATAATCTCATTATTTTGAAAATAATCATGCAAACAATTAAATTCGGTCTCATTGTCACTTCTCACACGTTTTATCACTTGTTCAAATTGACGTTCAACCATAACAACAAAATTAAGAAACATAGATTCAACTTCCATTTTATTGCAAAGTAAATAGACCCAAACTCCTCTTGAAAAAGCATCTACTATTGTCAAAAAATAGGTAGCCCCACACGAAGAACGAGCCTTATAAGGCCCCCACAAATCCAAATGAACAAGTTCAAAAATCATACCAGCTTTATTCGTACTAATTGGAAAACTAAATCTAGGTTGCTTTGCACGCGGACACACATCACAAGATTTATTATTTGACCTACAAGAATGACTTACAGCCGGAATCATCTTCAATATTTTCTCCGACGGATGCCCCATTCGTTGATGTCATAACTCGAACGACGAATCACCATCCACTGCCAAGACCTTCACTTGAGGAACACCAAGGAAAAAATAAAGTCCATCCAATCTTTCACCCGCTCCAATCACCTTCCTCGTCGGTTGGTCCTGTATAACACAAATATTATTAGTGAATTGTACAACACAATTTGATTCATCGATTAATTGAGTAACAGAAATTAAATTGCATGTCAATTGTGGGACATAAAATACATTGTCGAGCTTCAATCCTCCTGGCAGCATGACACTCCCCTCATATGGAAGAGATGGGGACTCCTACATATTCATACAAGTATCACTTGCAAGTTGCTACAAGAAATGAGAGGGAGAGATTTAAAGAGGTGAAAATAACAGCTATTGGGTCTCCCTCTAAATCTATTGGTTGGTTGGCCTCTAATTTTTCCTGCTTTCTTATTTGGGTCTCCCTCTAAATCTACTTATCTTGGTTTCCTCCTGTAAATAAAGCAAGAATTGAGATGAAATTCAAAGTTTTTTAAGCTGAGTAGACATCCTAATGATAAATCCAGCAAACTAGAAAAGGAAATAAAAAGCAGTTACTAAATAAACTATACAGAGATAATAAAAGATACAAAATGGAAATCTAAGTAGAAATGTTTAAGCTTAATTACTTCCCATGAGAACTTGAGTACCCAAATCGATTACCCGACTTAATGTCATCTGTTTTTTTCTTCTCTATTATCATCAAGATCAGTTATACCTTTTCCCCCTTCAATACTCTCATTCAGTAGTTCTTCCCAAAACACCTCATCAAATGTTTTGTCTTCACTTCCGTATTCAAGTTCTTGATCTTCTTGTGCTTCCTTCGATTTTACTGATTTCCTAATCCCCTGCATCTCCAATGCAAGTGCTTCCAGCTCTGATACTTCAACCCTGGGGAGATTCCTGAACTCCCGAGGTTCAACTTGAATTATATTTTTACATTCGGGGGTTGGATTTGATTCTCTATGTTCAATGTGAGCAATCGGCGGTCTTCTTCTTTTCTTTGACGTTTCTTCTCCGAGTTCTTTCCTTCTCTCATTTTGTACGACCAATTGTTGCATAAAAGAAGGGTTTTGCAATGCTCTTGCCATGAAATTCATCATTTGTTGCTGCTTCATTTTTGTTCCTTGGAGCCTCTCTTCCATAACTTTTAGGTGGGCTTTTGTATTGTGCTGTTGTTGCCTTAGCTTCATGACTTCCATCGTTAGAACTTGCTTGTTGCGCCTTAACTGATCAACTTCTCCATCTATTCCAAAGCGTCCTACCTCAAGACACGGAACCAAAGAATGATGTTGATCGGACGGCCGATACGGAGCCTTTTTCCGGGAGATGTTCTTCAGAAGATGTTTAGGAATTCTTCATTGGCAAATTCCCACCTATCTGGATCCACTTTTCTAAAACCCTGCAAGAATCAAAACAACCCCTTTTCAAGATCAAAATCTGAAATAACAAGAAATCATGGAATGAAAACCTTACTGATTCCAATGATCCAGCACAGCCATCCTATATTAAAGAAACAAAAGCCATCAAAAACTTCATTGAAGAAAATGAACAAACACTATAACTTCTTCCAAGGACATGACATTTTATAAGTAATATCATATACAACTATTAGAAATGCTTCTGAGATACATTCAAATCCCACTTACGCATAGAGAATTCTCAACAAAATTATGTAAAATGCTTTCTACAAAAAATATACATCTAAAAGATTTTTACCTCTTGAACAGCACCATGAAGAAGAAATGAAAACAATATGCAAGGGCATATGTGTGTGTGTGTGTGTTTATATATATATATATATATATATATATACATGGGTGATTTATGGAAGAAGTTCACTTACATAAATGTTAAGCTGTCTAATAAAACTGGAGAAATTATTGTGCTTGAAGTATCTGGGAAGAATAGTCATGGAGAAAATCTGGGGATCCCAAACAACAAAGCTGTTGCTTCCTCTGCTCCAAGAAATTGCATCATCTGTGGTTGGATCATCCACCATATCAAATGTTTTAGTGAGAAATGGAGGAGGCCCAGTTTCATGGAGGCCCTCCATTGCTTGGGGTGTAGGCTGGTCAATAGAGGAAGAAGATGAACTACCACCCTGAAATTCTTCCTTCTTTGGGCCTGGAGGATTCATGATTCAAACAGGAACCAAACTAAAGTTTTCTTATCAAAATAGACTAAAATTTTTAGCCCTAAATCTGAATTTTTCTTCTTCTTTTTTGTGAATTAGAGAAAATTGGGTTCTAATCAAGGATGAGTTAGTAGAACATCAATGCAAGTTGAGGGAAGATGAAGACGAGGCAAAACTGAAATGGGTCTCTCAGTTTATACACAAAACTATGAGTTAATAGTGAAATAGGAAGGACAAAAGAGATCTTTAGATTTTTTCTTTTTTTCTTCTTTCTTGTTAGCCTTTTTCCCTTTTGGTTTTATCATCATTTGAGAGGGTCATTTGGCCAATAGAAATCATTGGATCAGAGAGTTAAGAGGGTGAGAGTACTGGAGGGTAGGTTTGAATAAAGAAGAAGCACATATAACTGAAAGTTCTAGAAATTAGCAACTAGCCAATTTGAACTATTAATGTCCTTTTCTGGATAACTTACAATTCTAGCTACTGGGGAAGAAGATGGGAGCTTTGTGAGTTTTTTTTTTTTTTTTTTTAGGGAAAGCTTTGTAAGTTCTAGAAATTGCAAGTTGCAACTGAGTGAGGTGAGTTTGGAGCAGTGGCCAGCAGGGGAATAAGCATGGTACATTGTGATGCTCCATAAGGGTGCCACGTGGCAGATTATCCCTGGTTCTTATCCAATGGAGACCCAATTGGAAAGCATGGTTCATTCTGATTGGATCTTCAATCCACCTGGTTTTTGTGACTTGGCGATCAGCATAGATATGAATTGTCACGTGGCAGTTTCCCTAATGACTGTGCCCCATCTACCTCCCATTAGATGGTCCTGGGGATTATCGTATGGTGAATCTACCCAGTCTCATTTGAAGTTTGGGCAATATGTTTTTAACTCAAATTTCACTTTATTTAAAATTGGTTTGCTCAGTTTTATCCAAATTTTAAAACTGTATAATATACATAAAATATAAACAATTATACATAAGATTAATGACTAAGTATTATATCTATATTTTAAAAGGGGAATGTTATTTTAGCTATAAAAAAATATAATTCCACATTTATTTTTATTAAATTATTTATTACATAATTTTATTAATAAACAAATTTAATGGACATGAAGGCGTAACTGCATATATAGTTGCACGTATTGTAACTAAAATAGAATTTTCCATTTTAAAAACTTATTACGGTAAAACTAAAATGATTTTACGACAAGACTGCATAAGTATTAATAATATAGTTTAGGTATGATAAATGAAATTCACGGTTATACAGCTGCACAAACTAAGTTTTTTATACTTTTGTCATAATATTTTAACAATTCCTTGTTTTTGGAGTTTATCCTACTAACAATATCAAAAATCTTTCTTAAGAACATAAAAGTACAGAGAACCAATGATCCACATAAAGGCTTTGAAGAAAAGGTGAGTATGCAAGATTAGGAGTGTCAAAGGGTTGTTTCAAACCGCGGAATCGAACCAAATCGGTGCGTTTAGTTCAGTTTTTTTGCTCTAATCGGTTTGGTTTTGAATTGAGAGTTTTATAAATCGTTGGTTCGCGTTGCGGCTTGAGGTTTTTAAAATCGATGGTAAACCAAACTGAACAGACTATGGTTATGTTGTATTATTATACTATGTATGTTTAAATATTTCTATGTGGGTAATGATGCACCAAGATATGTTGATGAAATAAAATTTTTTTGTACCATTACATAATTATATTGTATTATTTGCAATATGTGTTTCTTTTAATTTTAAAAAATATATTTTACGAGTTAAAAAATGTAAACCGATTAACTCAAACCGAACCAAATCGAATTGGTTTGATTCGGTTCAGTTCGGTTTAGGAAGATATAATCCGTTCGGATTGATTTATAAAAAGTCAATCTGATGCCTATCGGTTCGATTTGCTAGTTGGGATCTAAACCGATCCAAATTGAACCGATGACACCCTTATACAAGATCCACATAATCAATAGCTGACAAGTGTCCAAGGATAAGAAGGTAAAGTCCTCACTACCATGAGCATATAGGGCACAACCCATGAGCCCACAACAAGACCAAAGATAATTACAACTATAGTTGTTCCATTTATTTTGTTGGTAGGGGAGCGTAGGTGACAATTTAGCCCGAGGCACATGTGCTTGACCCGACCCGTTATAAATAGCCCGATCCAGGCTCGGACCCGACTACTATATGGGCTTGCCCGGCCAAGTCCACTAACCCAGTCCAAAGGCCTAATCTTAGGCCTGATTATACATACACGTATATATATTTTATATTTATTATAAAATAAATACATGTGTATGTGTGTGTATGTGTAATTAAGAGTATATAAAATGAAAAAACAAAACATAATTAAGATTGTGTTAAATAATTAAAGCATATATATTATATATAATACATATTACATACATTGTGTCAAAAAAAAAATCATACATACATACATCCACACACACACACACACACACACACACACACATATATATATATATATATATATATATATATATATAAAAGTTTACAAAATGATAAAAAAAACATAATCAAGTGTTTTATTAGTTATTACAATTTAGAGTATATAAAGTGTGTGTAATATATATTTAATTAAGTCAAGAGTGTTATATAATTAAGGGTATATATTTGTATTATGTATACATTATTAAGAGTATGTTCAATTAAGTATATAATATGAAAAAAGAGTATATATAATCAACTAATATATTATATATATACAGTTTATATTATATTATATTATTTTTATTTTGCTGTATTAAAAAAAAACTTTACCGAGGATGTTTTATTAAGTATACTCTCTAAAAGTATGTAAAGCTAGATATAAATATATAATAAATTTAACTAAATTATAATAACATGGGTTGGGCTGCAATTATGAAAGAAAGACATCATCCAATTATATACGTAAACTCACTTATTTTAATGATTAGAATGAATCAATACACATTTAAGATAAATTAAATAAAATAAATAATCCACATACACAGTCTATTTCTTAATTAGAGTATATATAGTATATAATTAGAGTATAAAATGACAAAAAATAAAACATAATTAAGATTCAAGAGAATATATAATTAGAGAATATATTACACACACATACACGCATATATATATATATATATATTTATAATTAAGAGTTTAGAAAATGAAAGAAAAAAATATAATCAAGAGGATTATATACTTATATAATTAAGGATATATATTTGTATTGTATATACATAATTAAGAGTATATTCAATTAAGTATATACTACAAAAGAGAGTACATATAATTAATTAAGAATATATGTCTTCAGTTTATATTATATTGTATCTTTTTTATTTTGCAGCATTTTAACTTTATTAAATATACTCTCTAAGAAAAAGAAAAAAATTTTACTAAGTATACTTCATTAAGTATACTCTCTAAAAGTATGTAGGGCTAGATATAAATATATAATAAATTTAACTAAATTATAATAACATGGGTTAGGCTAAAATTATGGAAGAAAGACATTATCCAACTACTCATATAAATTCACTCATTTCAATGATTTGAATGAATCAATACATATTTTAGGTAAATTAAATAAATATGATATATACATAGGAAAATTATTTGCCATCAAATAATTATTTGTATGTTTTATTTAATTATTGAACTAAAATTTCATATTTTATTGTAATTACTCTAATATAAAAATATGTATTTAGTTACATTAATGGTCCAAAAGTCTGGTTCAAAGGCTCAGAAGACCCAATCCACATATTTTTTTGGGTCGTGCTTGGGCCCAAGTTTGTTAATATCGGCCCGGCCTGACCTGACCCGATTATTTTTAGGCCCTGCGGGAACTGATAGAGCCGAGTCAAATGATCTTAATTGCTAATCCTAGGAGAGGGGTGTGATTCAGCTAAGCTAGTGCCAATTGACCATATTTTTATACTTGAATTTTTAAAAGTGATAGCGTGGCCTTGCCCTAACTTTTAGTAATAATGTTTGCACCTTTCTAAGGCTTGTAGTAGTATTATTTGCTTTGTTCAACCTGAGACTAGCACTCAAAAAAATAAAAATAAAAAAAAAAATAAAACCTTTTGTGAGACTATTAGTTTTCATTTTCATTAATAAAATGGAAATATTAAGATAATATTAGTTTGCATTTTCTTTTAATGTTTGGGAAAGCTGGAAAGAAAGCTCAGTTTGAGTTGCCAGATTTTTCAACTGTTTTTGTTTTTGTATAATTTATTCTATAAGACTATTATGCACTTGACATTACATGATATTGATATCAAAAGATGTACTTTTTAAGAGGACATCCGTGAAAAAGTGGCTTAAACAAATTTAGCTTCAATTAAATTTTTTAAGCTATAGTTTTTTTTTTAATAATTTGAGTATTCGGGCCAACTTATACGTACTAACTAATTCTCAAGGACTAGTCCCAATGAGAGGAGAGTAATATCCCTCAAATAAGTATGTAGGTACCTCTAAATATAATCCACAACGCAATAAATTTTTTTTTGAGCAGAGGCCGCATTCACCCTACCTGATGACAAGACTTGAACTGTTTTCCTTATCAGAAGGACAAGCTCTAGCCATTTCATGGTCCATTGAAAACGTTAAGATAAGGTTTTTAGTGGAAAATAATATATCTTCCAAAGAAGTTAAATTGGAGTAAAGATTCTGTTATTCTTTTATTTATTTTTTTACATTTTTTTGGGGTTACTTCATTTACAATTGAGACACCCCTATAAGAAGGGAAAATAGTAAGATGCCCATTAATCATTAATAGCATTTTTGAGAATTATAGAAAAAAGTATTTTATGATTTTTGGAAAGGAAAAAGGAATATTTTTTACCTTTGACTTTCAGCATGATACGCCAGAATTTAATCTTTAGGGGTATGAGATCCATTTTTCTTTCATACGATCGTTTTAACAGATTTTCAAGGTTAGTAGGATAATATCATATATTAGCATTTTCCTTTTTCCACGTATCTATACTATGTATAAAGTAAATACCCTTAGCTCATTCTATGCTGCTATGCATCTTTTCTCAATAATTCTTAAATTACCTACTAATTTTCAATAGAGAACAATTAGATTTATATAAAAAAAATACATTTATAAGTAATTTTATAATAAGGTGCTAAAAGATTTTCTTGACCTTGCTAAAAAAAGAATTCTTTTGCAATGTTAATACATACAAAACTTATTTCAAGAATGATTCTTTTTGTTTTATTTTTTTTAAAATAATTTTTAATCCATTTTTATTTATTTATTTTTATTTTTGATAACTTTCAACATTTTTATTTATTTAGGTAACTTTTAACCCCATTTTATTTTCGGGACACTCATTAACTAATGTAGATTAAAAAAAAAGAAGTAATGGGCTATCACATAATAATTAAAGTTGAAACATCCATATATTTACAAAAAAACTAGGTGCGAAAACATCATTTTTAAAAATGAATTATCAACAATAAAAATAATACGCATAGCTCATAATTTTAAGACAAAAAAGGTGAGTACAATACAAAGGACATATAGAGCTCGAATAAAATTATGCAAACCAACTGCTATAATCTCGCCCTTACTTTTATTAGAAAAAAAAAATTCATTTAATTACAAAAAAAAAAAAATTAAACTCCCAACTCTCAATGAAAAAATTTAAATACATACCGTTTAGTTCTTATTTATGTTATAATGTACTAAACTACATAGCACTTGAAAATATCAAATTAATTACTAATTATTTGTTTGCTATCCCATAAATGCATATGGCAGATACAGCGATGACACTGAGGGGTCATACACCAAAAAAATATATATATATGGCAGATCGTTCCAGTTGTCATATCGGGTACTGTACGATCTAGAAATTTCTTGGTGTTCACCTAAATATAAGAAGCGAACCTCTTGGAAATTGACTTAATTTATTTAAACATAACATACGACTACCAATTGCAATCAAATTCAAATATTTCAAAGTGGTTGAATTGGGTGTTTTTCTTGAACGTTCACGTAGCCTCTAGATTGCATGTCCCAAACCATATAGACAGGAAAATGCAAAAACGATTTCAAAAGTAGACCCAAAGTCATACTTATGAGCAATGTTAAGCGTTTTACTAGCTTAAATCTGTGGGGACAACCAGCTTTGATATATTGGTTTGTGAGAATGGCAGATGAACAAACAGTGGCAGTAAATAATAAATGTCCACAAGAAGCAGATGTAACAAACCTCGCCCAAGTACATATTTATTTGCATAAAGCCTTGCCCAAGTATACATATGTAGAGTATGTATGTTTATATCAGTTTATGTTGTGCACAATAAAGCATTTTGCACACAACTTATAGAAGCTATACTATCATATGCCCAAGTTTATTTAAGCCACACGGATTTTTTAGCAACGGTAGAAAGGAAACAGACCGAGTTCATGCAGTCATGCCTACAGCATGGCTGGGCACTTCCTTATTCACAAAAGCATCAACATATTCTTTCCTGCAAATGTAAAGCCGTGTAAGGTGCAAGACCAGCAATAATGGATAGGAACTAGAACCCATTAATAGGATAGAGAACTCCATAATTGTATGAAAGAACAAAAATAAAAACAAAAACAAAACTGGAAAAAAAAAATAGAAAAAAAGAAAAGAAGAATGAAGAAAGAAAGAATGAATGAGATTACCTTGCAGGAAGATGGTCATGAGGGCGATTATATGGAGTCCACACAGGATCACCCACAAATAGCCGCATTGCCTGCAAGAATATAGAAGATGCATACATGCAAAATCAGAAACAAGAGACGGCATGTGACATTGTCAGGTTGACAAGAGCAACATCCCACTTGCTAAAGTGAAAGAATTGAAATATTTGCAGATCAATAAAGAAGCCAATTAGCATAATAGCTTTTACAAACCCAAAAAACAAATACATACTTCAAATGTGAATAATTAACTTGCATATCTGCACGAACCACCCAAAAGCAGCCATTGTTATGGCACTAGACTAAGCAGTACAAACATCTTATTCAACACCCTCTCTTACATACATGCTATTACCTTCCAAACTTCAAGATGTTCAATGTATGCACAATGAAACTCAAGAAGTCGCTCACTGTTTTGAACTCAGAAATTCTCCAACTTTATAGTCTGTGCATTCAAGTATAACATAAAAAAGAAAGCAGAGTGTTTTTCCCCCTTTTTCTTCTCCTAAACTGATCATCAATAACATTTATATCCTTCCAACTAAGCTCTGATCTAAATTCCAGGATCAAAATCACAAGAAATAAATTTTGTTAAACAGAAGAATATAATTTCAACTCTTTCCTATCAAGAAGGTATCACTCCTTCCTCACATGTACGTATTGGCAAATAACGAAGATGGTAGAAATTCAATACCTTGATGTAGTTGTCAGTATCCAAAGTAAAGCGGTGATAAATTCCAGCTGGGAGAACGATCATGCCACCTTTCTTCACCCACACCCGAATCCAGCGTTCATTTTGGTCCCTCACGTCAAAATACCCTTCAATAAAAAAAAATAAAAAATAAAAAAAATATGCAAGGCATATCCCAGATAAAAGACACAAAAGACCAAAATAGTAATCAATCTCACCACTTCCTGCCACACAATAGCGAATTTCCTCATCAGTGTGAAGATGCTCTTCGAAAAAGTTCTTTATCTTCTCCTCATAATTTGGCAGCTTTTCAGGGCAAACCTCACAGAAGTCCTATGAAATACCCATGGAGTTATGATATGATCTCATAGCCAGAAAATTTGTCTTTGATGACATCAAAACCCTAGCAGCAGTGCTTTTTGTTGCAATAGCTGCAGTCTCAAACTTAAATGTATGAAAACAAAAGCCCATGTCTGGTTGCTACCCATTTCGTGCAAAATGCTTAACGTAAGAACTTAATTCAGTTAATATCCTCCCAAGACTCCACAATGGAAGAATCAAGCATTAGAAATGACATTTAATGATAGCAAAATCATGGATTAAAAGAAAAACACAGTATACAACAAACCATGTAGGAATATCCCCGCTCTTCTCGAATCTTCTTCAGTTCTTCATCAGTTTCATAGTTATCTGCATCTAGACGCCAACTGAGTACTCCAAGCTCTACAGACAAACATAGTAGTCCTTAGCAAATCAAATTGGAACTTACAAATCTATGGATAATATTGGTTGAAAACTTGAAATATAATGCATACCAGCAAGTTGATCCAAAGACACAAATTCCTTGGGATCACGGTGATGAGGAAGTCTTTGGTCTTCATCACTATCATCCATGTACCATGCCTGGATGACTTCCTCCCGAGCATCCTATACAACACCAAATTTTAAATATCCACACCTTCAGAAAAAGCTGAGAACAAGTTTTATTTTGTTATTTTATTAAGAACACGTAATGCACACTTAATCATGATAATTGCATTAAACTTATCACTCTGTGTAAAAGACAAGAAAAGTTTCCTCCTAATATATATTTATACTATTTTTGTACAAGGAATTTTCCTTTCTATGGAAGTGACATGGAATGAAAATTCGACAAAATTCCATTGAAGTTAGGTAAGATACCGAAATAATTTTCGTAAAACTCAAAAAGAACGTTTAGAATTGGTTACTTTTCAAACACAAACTAAAAGTGTGAAATTGAAGCACAATTTGATATACAAGTGAAAGAAATTAAAGAATCACTAAAAGAAAAGGTAAAATAAGATTTACAAAACAAAAATCAACATATAATTTATAAACTGAGTAATTAATCCACGTGTCTCCCCTATATATGTTAAGCATAAAAGTCACAAGATAGCTTCTTCTTTTTTTGAGACGAAACAAAGTATGTGTATTGATTAGTTGTAAAATATATACAAAGGTTACAAAAGAATCCACAAGAGATGCAATTTGATGACAAGTTCCACCCGTCCACACTCCTAACCGAACCACCCTGCCATACGAAACCTAACATGTCAAATTTCTACAATAAACAATCACTCCAATTCATCAGCCAGCTAGATAATGGTAAACCATTCCCCCTAGAAGAAACATAAACCCAAGAACTCGCAAATAATCTAACCCCTTCCCAAAATTGATTGCAATCTTTTTGGGAGCCGTTGAATACCCTAGCATTTCGTTCTAACCATAATGGCCATAATGTAGCATACATAGATTAAATTTGTCTCCTTTTCAGCCCTTGACAAGTTCACTAAATGAGATAATGATAGGCCTTCATTGATATTTTGTGGAGCTATGTACCTGTAACCTGAAAACAATGTTTTCAAGGCGTCACCTAGGCGCAGTGCTAGGCAAACGGTGGGGGTTTGTGCAAATATTTAAAAAGTATTCCTTTACTCCTAATCAGTAACAACTAAGGTTTAAACTAACATTCACTTTATAAAACCTAGCACAATATTAACTCAGTGTGACTTTCTACTTGAATCATACAATTCAAGTTGAATCACACAAACAAAAATTCAATTTTGCAAATAAATGAGAAAGTCCCAAACCCTTTATGTTTTTGGTAGGATTCAACTTCAATCATTCAATTCAAATTGAATATTGACGTTGACCATAGGACCAATGCAACTCCGATAACCAAATTTTTTGTATTTCACTGAAAGGTTCAAACTTAAACTTTTCCCTTAGCTTCTTTAAACCCAATGACACAAACTTAAGATTTTTAAAACCTAACACATATTTCTCTCACACTGGATTAAGAGAAAGCCTTCACTCCCAGCTTCTTAACACTTAAATATTTTTTATTCAATTTTCACCATTGAAATCCATTTGTGTTGGAGTTCTCTAATAAAATTTCTAACAATTTTAAAAGAGATGAAAGGTGCTCAATGGTTTCTATCCTAGCTATATTTCATAAAGTTTAGATTTTATTTGTTTTGCTCTTTTATTTGAAGTAGTGGGTGTATTTTTATACCCATATTTGCGTTTAAAAGGTGAAAAATCATAGAATGTCAAATAAGACTAGGAAGCATGGCTCTATGGTGCATCTAAATAATAACTATTTCAAGAGCAACATTTAGAGTGGAGCATCATCTTGCAAAGACATGAAAAAACATTAAAACTTAATCAATATACCAAGTGATGTTGGTTCATTCATAAAAAACTCATTTCAAGGAACAAAAAGAAAAAATGAGCCCAAAAAAAAATAAACGAAAGGAAAGAAAAAAAAATAAGAGAAAGACAAGGTAGATATTTGATATAGGAGAATGAAGAAATGAGTTCTTGAGCTTGATACAAGACCAAACAAGTAAATAATTGATCTTAATTCTTTTTGTGTCCATGATAGTAAAACAAAAGGCAACGATTGAAATAAAATTTAAGATTTACTATATCTAACCTCACCCTTAACAATATAGTTTCATTGCAATTTAACAACTATGACTGAAAAAAAATAAATAGATATAGTAAATCTAATTTTTTAACTAGGTGTCCATGATATTAAAACACAAGGCAACAATTGAAATAAAATTTTGTTGAGAAATGGCAAAGTTATGAATGGATTTAATAGTATTTTCTATTTACTAGTCCCTCGAGATACATGTAAACCTCCCTATCCTCACAAATTGGAAATTCCATGGGGAGTGGCCCCCCTTAGGGTGGGATTTGAACTTTGGCTTCTTGCTTCCTAAGACAAGTTTTTGGTCATCACACTAACCTGAAGTATCAGTAAAAGAATGTCAAGTGGAAGAAAGAATTTCAATAAAGGAACATATAAAGCTCACTGCTCCACCAAAAAGTCAAACAAAAAAAAAAACAAAAGCCTCCTGATAAATCTTATCAAGTCATTTGCACATAAAATTCAATTCAATTTGATACAAATTAATGGGCTCTAACAACTTCATTCAAATTTGAGAGTTTAAGTTACCTTCAAATCCTTTTTTCAAGAAAAAAGAAAAGGTTCAGATAAAATTACTAGAATTTAAAATTCTAAAAAAATGGGTTTTAGCAATTAGGGAAATGAAAATAAATAATTTTCACTATTTGATTAAGCTATTACAAGAGATGGTCAACTCCAATCTTATGAACCTAAAATCAGTGCTCAGCCCACTCAAAATTAATTGCTGCAGAATTGAAATTTGAAATTAAAATCCAAGGGACCTAAAAGTCTCTTCTCTACGTATTAATCCATCGAAAAAGCCACATCAAGCGATCATCAGTGATTACAATCACCAACACCAGATGAATAAAAGATGCATAATTTCAACGCCAAATTCAAAAACCAGCCAACCAGCTTGGATACGTTTTCTTTATTTTAATTTTTTTGAAATCAGGGATATGGGGGCCACCCACCAACACGGCCACAAACACCGAACGATGTCGTTGTATGAGTAGGGAGGCTCGAACTCAGAATCTATTTTATAGTAGAACGTTCCCTAAACTCCATCCCTCGGACCAGCAGCTTGGATACTTGAACTCACATGAAAAAGGACTTCCAGATTTGTTGCATAACATGAGACGTAGAATTTAGAAAGGAAGCACATACGAATTACAGCATACACGATTGAATAAAACAAGAAACACGAAGTTATCTCATACGAGAACCAAAGGTAACAATAATTCTCAGAACCAAAAAAAAAAAAAAAAAAAAACAAAACCAAAACAATATCATCGCTTGATCTAAGTTTTCCCGATAAAACCGATGTCAAACCTAGGGTTTCTAAACATCAAGAACGCGCAATCGAAGCGAAATAAGGAGGAGAAAGCGAGAAGAGCGATGAAGAATTACCTTGCTTGAGGAAACCATGGCTGCTTTGTCAGCGTTTCAAGCTTCAAACTCTTTGCTGGAGACTCAAGCGAAGCGACAGCTCTTATCTCCTATATATAGGCGTAGCAGGACACGCGGAGAAGAGGGTTCGAATTCGATTCCTTCACTTCGATAAAAACAGAGCCAATTGTCAGTCAAAAGTTAGAAATGGATGAAATGACTGTAGTACCCTTTTCGTATTCGACCAGACTGGCTTGTATCTCCTCTGTTTCCGTCCCTGTTTCCAGTCTAAATTAGCAAATTCGTCGATTGACGTCAAAGGGGTGTTTTCGTCTTCTCGAGTGGAAAAGTCGTGGTTCGTGACGGTCTGACCCCACGCCATATGGTAATTCAATGCACAAATTCTGTGTAAAACGCTGAAAGAAATGACCTTTTTTTTTAAGCTTTTTTCGCGTTTATTTAGAGGCTTTTTAAGGATTAGTTAATATTATTGCAGGGAGAAACTACCCATATCATAATATTTATTATTTTTATCATATTTACTTTTTTTAATCACATTTAATAGTAACTCATTTTTTTAATTCCAAAAAAAACCAATACTCTCTAAAATAACCCTCAATTTAAAAAATATATATATTGTGGTTTCAAACAAAAAAAAAAAACCTTCAACTTATTATATTCCGTCATTGCCATTTGTTTAAGCTCGCGCCATTGCCGTTCTTCAAGCTCGAACCTGCGCTATTGTCGTTCTTCTTATTCTTCTTCTTCTTCGATACGAGCCTCTTCTTCCTCTTCGATACGAACTGTATTTCATCCAAAAATCGTCAAACGAACCCTAACTCGAATCTCCCTCAAATCGAGCTTATAGATTGAGGTTTTACCATTATTTAGGCACTGTTTCGACATTTTTGAAGAATATTTCTAACTTTTTTGAGGTATGTTTTATTTCATAGAAAATTTGGATATATTTGTATATTTGTGTATATGTTGAGCTTTCTTTTTTTGCCTTTTTCATTATACCGTTGTTTGTTTTATTGTATTATTATGTGTATGAAAAAAAATAAGGGCAAAAGTGTTAACATAGCCTCTGAAAACCATGGTTCAGTAGGCATTACCGAATTGGTCTCCACGGTTCGGTAGTGCAGGACCGAACTGAGGCCTACCGAACCATAGTTTTCCCATTTGTGTTTGCTTTTTGTTTTTGTCTTTTAAGGTCTTTTCATTACAGAAAACTATTCTAATGAGCTTGTGTTTTCAATGTGGTATGTAGATATGACGAGGAGACACGAAACAACCCAATCAGATCAAAGTGTTGCACGTGCTCGGCCAATCGTGTCGGCCAGGAGACGACGACGTCTACGTTCCAATTTACCAGTTGTGCAAAGCAATGTGGAGGAAGAAGAAGAGATCGATCAAACAAACACGCAAAATGTTGTGCAAAAGAGTACTAATACTAACAAAATGTTGTCTCGTAGTTTTTTGTTTTGAGTTGTAATGATATACCACTTTTGGACTAAACTATACTTTCAAATTAAAGTTTGCTTCTTTGTTTTACGTTAAAATGGAGGTGTATTTTGAATGATACCATTATATAGTAGTTCTTATAGTTTGAATGATATCATTGTATTGAAATGCTTTTGTTGAACATGCTATTTTTGTACATTTGTGTCACGACGCCCCTGACGTAGGCTAACGTCATGACCGGCACAGCATACTATACACTGTACATATCCATATACAGTATATAATACACTCAATTTAATTCACATGTATCATCTTCATTTCATAATTTTATTTATTTACTAATTATACACGCGTATATACGTATCAAATACGTGTATTATCACGTGTATATTTAGCTCATACGTATAAAATATGTGTATTATACGTGTACTTCAATGTATGTATTTAATTAAAATTACGGGATGTTACAGTCAGCCTTCACGTACTCTCACAAACCTTCCCAAAATGTACAATAATTTTTTTTTTTATATACCACAAATCAAATCTCATAACCATTCCATTCATTCACACATCAAATTATCATTTCCTCATCCAATATAAATATATGCCCACACATCCCATCTAGATGATAATACATATATCTATAATGTGTGATAATTATACATATCAAAATAACAAAAACTATTTCCTCCAAGCAGACATACACGTACCAGATGAAGGTTCACGTGAGTATCACTCACGGAATTTTCATTTTCCCTTCGACTCAATACCTGAAATATTGGAGGAAATGGGGTGAGCAAACAACAGCTCAGTGAATATAGTTCTTGAGATGACAATTATATACATTTAGAGAAATATGACATTTAAAATCATTTCAAACACTTATGCAACACATGCATCATTCAACGAATATATTATACATGTCAACAACATAAATTTCATGAGTTTTCAATAATAAAATGCACAATCTCCCTCCTCCGCAAGGCAAGAGAGCGGGTCTAACCCTTGTATGACCGTTACAAGGTAGCCACAACCTCTCATTACCCAATGAACAGTCATTTCAAGGATCTCAACCCTTGTTAGGACAGACCTACTGACAATGAGGACTCGCAAAACCTCATCCGGGTCTAGTGCCTAACGAAATGACAATGAGGACTCGCAAAACCTCATCATTACAAACTCCAATTGCTAAAATCAGTTTGCATGATCCATAAAACTCAATGTATATATAAATATACCATGCATACAATCAAACATTTTATATATGTATAATGTCATACAAGAACCAAATCAAGAAAACTATATTCACAGTGGTTACACGGGTTTTCTAAGCCAACCTCTAAAATTGAGCAACAATAAACGTCATTGCTTCCTCAAAAGCGTTTATCCATGCCCTTAAGCTCTCAATTTCAACACTGAAATTACCCATAGAGTATTATGAGAATCATCATTTACCATATCAGTAGCTACTAAAATATCAAATCACTGTTCACAGTAATATTCATTTTTTACTATTTACTATTCACTATTCATTTTACTATTCACTATTCACTATTCATTTTACTATTCACTATTTACTTTTACTATTTACTATTCACTATTCACTATTCATTTTTACTATTCATCCGAAAGATGTAAATTGTATTAAAATTGTCAAATGGTCTCCAAAAATCATAAAATTGAATCTAACCACATATTCGGGGTCCCGATCATCTAAGGAGTGTTTTTCTACCTTCCTAGCGGGTTTTCATTCACGTTGGGGTCAAAACCCCAATTTGTCAAAACGCCGTAAAACGGCTCCTACAGTCAAAATTAGTCCGCTAGAATCGTTACATCTAGCTTAGATAGTAATTTCACGAAGAAAGAGAGTGAAAATCACTTACCTCAGGTCCGAATTTCGTGCGAATCGCCCGTTCTCCCTTCTTTTTTTCCTTCCCTGCCGTCTGTTCTTCTTTCTCCCCTTTCTGCAACTTCGTTTCTTCTATTATTCTTTTCTCTTTCTTTTTTTTCTTTCTTTCTTTAATTCATTTCCTTATCTCTCTTTTATTTTATTTTTTTATTTTTTTATTTTTGTTTGGACGTTGGTGAGAGAGATTGAGAGTGACTTCTTTTGTTTTGTTTTGTTTTTAATTTTTTTTTTTATCCTTCCTCTTTTACACGTGGAGAGAGCTTAGAAAAGAAAGAAAAGATATTTTATATACAATTGATCCAATACACCTAAGCTCCCCTTAATAACCAACTCATCCATCAAATTTCATTCAATTCAACTCATCTCATTCATATAAGTCATTTAATAATTCAATTTCAATCTACACCATTTAATAATTCACTTATTTCACATGTATTCATTTACACACATGCATTACATCATAATATGCATTAAGTCCTTAAATCATACTCCAATCCACATTTTTAATTAACCAACCTCATAAATTAATCAATTTAATTCAACTCAATCCACATATCTAATAAATCAACCCATTCAACTAATAAAACTTATATTCTTTATTGAATAATGTTATTTATTTGCTCACATTCCTTAATTATAGCATGTATTTCATACACGCGTATATTTAGCTAAATACGTGGATTATCACTCGTATATTTTTATATATATATTATACGTCTCGATATACGCATACGTCAACGTATGTATTTAATTAAATTTACGGGGTGTTACAATTTGTATTCTAGGTACCCACCGTAACTTACTAGAGGGGCCATCCCCTCGTAAAAAATAGAAAATATAAGGTTCAGTCGGTTCCAACCGAACATAAACTCTCGGTTCGGTTGGATACAGCCGAACCTAATACACAGGTTCAGTTGAACCTAACCGAACTTGTGAATTAAGTTTGGTTGGATCCAACCGAATCTTGTATTTTGTGTTTTTTTAGACGGGATGGCCCCTCTAGTAAGTTATGGTGTTTGCCTAGCCCATTTGTTGGTGTTTTCGGTGGACTTCGATTCAATTTGTGTTTCGGTGCACCATTACCCCCCTTATCACTTCCGATCGCTGGGAAACGGTACATCGGTGTTCAAATGAGGTGGAATGTAGGTCGAAATGGACTCACGAGACTTCAAGAGCCATGAAAGTATAACTACAACACAAAGATCATCGTAAAAAACTAAAAATACAAGGTTCGGTAGGGTCAAACTAAACATACCCGGTTCGGTTGGATACATCCGAACCTAATACACAGGTTCAGTCAAGTGCAACTAAACTTGTGTATTAGGTTCGGTCGGATCCAACCAAACCTTGTATTTTGTGTTTTTTACGATGATCCTTGTGTTGTAGTTATACTTTCATGGCTCTTGAAGCCTCATGAGTCCATTTATACCTACATTCCACGTCATTTGAACGCCAGTGTACCGTTTCCCATCAATCAGAAGCAATAAGGGGGGTAACGATGCACCGAAACACAAATTGAATCGAAGTCCACCGAAAATACCAACAATTGGGCCAAGCGACCACCATAACTTACTACAGGGGCCATCCCGTTTAAAAAAACACAAAATACAAGGTTCGATCGGATCCAACCAAACCTAATACACAGGTTCGGTTAAGCTCAGTTGAACCTGTGTATTAGGTTCGGTTGTAGCCAACTGAACTGAGAGTTTATGTTCGGTTTGACCCGATCGAACCTTGTATTTTTAGTTTTTTACGATGATCCTTGTGTTGTAGTTATAATTTCATGGCTCTTGATGCCTCGTGAGTCCATTTCGACCTACATTCCACCTCATTTGAACGCCAGTGTACCATTTCCCACAGATTGGAAGCAACAAGGGAGGTAACGGTGCACCGGAACACAAATTGAATCGAAGTCCACCGAAAACACCAACAAATGGGCTAGGCAACCACTGTAACTTACTAGAGGGGTCATCCCGTCTAAAAAAAAGGCAAAATACAAGGTTCGGTTGGATCCAACCAAACCTAATACACAGGTTCGGGTAGGTTCAACTGAACCTGTGCATTAGGTTTGGTTGTAGCCAACCAAATCAAGAGTTTATGTTTGGTTGGACTCGACTGAACCTTGTATTTTCGATTTTTTGTGAGGAGATGACCCCTCTAGTATGTTAAGGTGATTACCTAGAATACTTATGTATAAAAATAATACGTTCAACAAAAGCATTTCAACACAGTAGTATCATTCAAACTATAGGACCTACCTTTTAGGCTATTGGTATCAATAATTTACATCCACCTAAATAGATACAGGAAATTATTGTTCTATTACAAAAGATTAATCAACATTGACTAATTACTATCTAAGTGAATTGATTGTTGTGACCAATTACAGTACACAACAACATATTTATATTGACCAAATTTTTCGCAAGCAAAGTTAATTATTGGTCGTCAACCATTACTCTCAGCATCAGAATTGCGAGTAATGAGAACTAATTCATTCATTCTTTCAACTTCACGGACCCATCCAACAAGTTTTTCTTTAGTACTGAATGGAATATTTGGCATGAATTGCTCTGTGTAGTCTATAACGATCTTAGAACCAATCATATTGCCTTGGCTTGACCATTTGTTCTACAATAATAGAAAAAAATAACAATTAGACAAAAAAAACTATTAAAACAATCACAAGGACATAAAAAAACAATTTTATTTAACAAGACTAAAAAAAATGAAAAAACAAGTGGTTCGATCATATGTAACTGAACTTAACACATAGGTTCGGTCTGTCTGACTGAACCTAACACATAGGTTCAGTTACATAGACCAAACCTATTTAATAGGTTCGAGCACACAGGCTCGAATCGATAACGATGTTTCTCGTTTAAAACCCATAATACACACAAAAGAACAAAAAAAAAAAAAACCACAAAAAAACTCACCAAAAATTGTTGAACTTTGTCCTAACTTGAATCATCCGTCATTGTGCTTTCAAATGACGTGAAGATCAAATTTTTTTGATTCCTTAGAAGTTTCTACACACTTGAGAAAATTACTATAAAATACCTCAAAAATGGTTGTAAAAGCTTATAAAGAGTGTTTAGAGGAAGAAGGGTATGAAGATTGGTAGAAACAATAGAAAAGAATGGTAATTGAACAATGATTTAGGGTGTATGGAGTGAAAATGAAGAGTTTAGGATTTGTGGGATGAAGAAGATAAATAATATAGGGGTTGATGATAGGGTAAATTTAGTAAAGATGAGTTAGGTAGAAATAAAATTAATTTAAGGGTAGTTTAGACAATTCATACAAGGGTGTTTTAGGAAAAAAGAAAATTAGGTGTGGTAAAAAGATTAAATATTGTGGTATGTTTAGTTACTTCCTTATTTTATACTAAGAGGCACAAATCACCTTTTTTCAAGATATTGGATGCTTGCACTAAAAATGATTAAAAAAAAAAATGTATTGATGCAAAATTGTTTTCGCCTTTTTTGCTTTCTCTTTATGAAAGGTTAATAATACTTGAAACATCATCGCCCCTTTCAACTTTCAACATAATATTTTTTTTAAGACATAGGTATTCGGCCAGTTAGTGTGCATTCAACAAATCTTAAAGAGTGCAAGCCCCTAGTCCGTAAAGAGGGCACTCCCTAAAACTCTGGAGAAATTTTTTGTTCGGGCTCATATATACCTTGGAGGGGAAATAAGTGGATGAGGCTCGAATTCATAACCTCTCGATTACTTGTCCCTCTACCCAACCACTTGGCCAACGCCCCTTTCAACGTAATAATGATAATACTTAAAACATTGTCGGATAATGTTAGGCCTGGTTTGATTGTTAATATTAGGAAAATACTAATCTAACTGTAAAAGTCACAATTATATGTATAACTACAAATGGATATCCATTTATATATTAATGTTTTATATATTTTAATATGTGTAATAAATAATTCAATGAATATGCACGTGTAGTTATAATATTTTACAGGTAAATTAACATTTCTCTTTATATAATTGACCATAATTTTAATATTATAAAAATACAATAGTTGGGTATTAATTTATAATTTTAATCAAAATTTTCAATAAGTTTAAAAAGGTGCCTAAAAAAAGGTTTAACATGTGTTTTTGACCTTAAATAACTGTATGATTAGTTTTCAACAAATAACCTAGTTAAATAATATGATTCAATCAAGTTACTTCAAAGTTCAAAATGACCAAACTACAATGAATGGATTCGTCCATATTTGGTTTGGTTTTGTATGGTACTTTATATAGGTTAAGTTTAATTTATAAAATTGTAAATTTTAATAATGAGCTTCACTAGTAAACCAAACCAAATCAACTTGAAAGAAAGCAATAAAATGACATTGATATTGTTATATATAGTACGGGCTCGGCCCAACCACGGGGTTATTTCTAATTTATATATTAGTTTTCTAGTTTAATAGTATCCAAGCACGGCTAGAGGTACTCATTTTTGAATACTTTTTTATATAGGAACTCATTTCAAAAAGTTCAAAAACAAGTTCAAAAAGATGAACGTGGCGTGTTGAGAAATGAGTACAACTCTGCATTTCTCTAGCATTTTTTATGTTATATATACCGTCATTGGGTGTGTTGATAGGTGTGTGAGAGTTTGAAAATTATGTAGAATACTTTAGGTTTAAGGATACTTAAAATTAGACTTTTGCATAGGGCTGAAATCGGGTCAGGCCGGGTCTAATTTGACCCAAAAATGAGCCCGACCCAACCTAATCGAGTGAAGAAATTCCTCACCCAAGCCCCCCGACCCAACCTAATCGAGTGAAGAAATTTCTCACCCGAGCCCGACTCGTAGTTTAAAAATAATGTGACCACGGTCGGTCAGGTTTGTATTTGAAATACAAATCAATATTAAAAAAAAAAAGAAAAAATATATCATTCTCCCTCCCTAAACAGTAGAATAGAGGACAGAATGGAGAGAAAGGTGATAGGGTTTTATAGAGGTAAAAAGGTCTTTCATTCTCCTTAACAAGCAATGTGGGGCTAAAAAGAGAACTTTTTTCCTTTAGTCTCAAGCACCCATCTTATCCACTTTTCCCATATTCCATGTGGGACTAAAATAAGGATTTTTCTCCTTTAATTTCAAACACCACACATCCTCCCCCATTTAGTTCAATGAAAATTTATCATAATGTATATATATTATTAGGTAATTAAATGAATTAGTAGTTAGCAAAAAGAATTATTGAGTCACATACTATAAATTATTGTTCTTTCTATGTTATTTTAACTAACATATAAAACTTTGTGTCACGACGCCCCTGACGTCATGACCGGCACAATATACTATACACTGTACATACTCATATACAATATACGATATACTGTCAGCTACAACGGACATTCACAATAATTCCCAAAAATTATAGAAATTTTGACAGCATCTCTCTATAAAATGGACAATTCACATTTTTTCCTTATATACCACAAATCAAATCATACATACATATATATATATATATATATATATATATAGTTAATTCATCCACACATCTAGCCATTCTCATTTCATTCATTTATCAAATCATATCATATTTATTTATTTACTAATACCCTTTAAATCTAGCATGTATTTTCATATATGCATATATTTGCCTCTTACGTATAAAATAAGTGTATTATATATCTCGATATACCCGTAATTCAACGTATGTATTTAATTAAAACTACGGGGTGTTACACTTTGTGTATTGCTTCTATTTCATATATCCATTTATATTATTCACCAAAGTAATTATACACTTCATTTATGGTATAAATAAATGTATAACCATATGTTAATACAAAAGTGTGTATACATATGTTAATACACATTTATTTATTATAATATATAATTATGCTATAACTAATATAATTATACATAATAACAAAATGTACATGTAAGTTTATAATAATATGTTAATATATGCAACATGAAATACATAATGTGAATACACAATAATGAATTACATATGCAGTTATACACACATAATATCAAATTATATATCATATTATACATTTGTAACTATATGTTATATAATGTTACATTACATATACTTCATAATATGCTCACACACACACACACACACACACACACATATATATATATATATATAAATATAATATTGCATAGTTATAACTTATTGTAAGCAAAACAAAAACAATACCAAACCCAAACATAACTATAAATATTTTTTCAAGGACTTCTTTACCAAGTGAATGGACCAAGAGGTTTCCCTGCAAGTTGAATGAAAACCCCACACCCAAAGCCATGAAAGTTTCAAATGAAAAATGATAAGAAGAGGAGGGCTTTTATAGGGGAAGCAATCTCCCCCTCCCTTAAGAATTTCGATGTGGTTTCCCCCCCTTATCTTCTTTTCATTCTCTCTCCTCTCTCTCCTTCCTCCTTTCCTCTCTTCCCTATTCCTTCTATTCTTTTTTTTTTATTCACCTTATTCCTTCTTAAACCTATTTATTTTATTAATCTATATATGTCTATCCTTAGTTACCATATGAGAATTTTCTTTTACTCTAAACAAGGGTGTGAAGAATATTGAGTTTCAATGAATAAGGAAACCAAAAGGTAAAAACTTATATATTATTCTTATGTGTAATACTCTTAACAATAATTTATTTGTATGATATATGTAAGATTATATCCCTCCATTCCTATTTCTATTTTGAATAAATCTTACATACAAATATTTATCTACTTAGACCCTCCATTCTTTTCTCTATTTTAAATAAATCTCACGTACAAATACATAACTACTAACTACTAAGTTTTAGCTCTCATCTCATATTTTTTTATATATAACTATGAGAAATTCAAACAACTTATAATACTTTTTTATTAGTAATATTTAATGACCCTATAACCTCATACATATAAGAAACTAATTAATCAACTCAATGGAATGAGTTATATATAATAGGTTAAACATATTCTACATTTGTGGTCATTGTAGAGGCCCCAATTAAAATTAAAGAGTGTGTATATAGTGTTTCCATCCTTTTTACTTAGGTAACATGTATGTTTTTAAAATCTTTTTAGTTTACATTTGGCTAGAACATAGAAGTTGGTAAATTTTATTACCCATATAGTTTTTTAATTTAAAATAAGTTCTCATCACCAATTATAGAATATATTCTCATGTTTAAACTTGAATCCTTAAAAATTTCCTTACTCACAGACACACATATATATATATATGCTAGTATGATATAATTATAAAGATATAACTAGAGATGATATAATAATTTTAATGTTTTATTTTTATTATCAACATTTAATAATCTTCTTCCATATGAAAAAAAAAATCCACTCAATGGAATGAGTTGTATGAGATTTGTTAAATATCTTTTACTTTTATAGTCAACTATAGGTTCAAATTATTATTATTATTATTATTATTATTATTATTATTATTATTAGAATAAGGGTCAAGTTAACTAATGAACATTTTAGTTTGGTAAATTAATTTTTAAATGAAAATATATACTCAACCCATTTTAATTATAATATGGTTTAATTGCAGCAAATAATTTATTTATTTCAAAAGTAAACGAAATTTTTAATCAGTCAATTTGATATAGTTAAGTGTTCACTATTCATAACCCAGTGGTCCAGTAAATGATTATCAAAGTAACTAATACATTAAAAAAAAAAATTAAACTAATACTACTTATCTTATAATTAGATGCACCTCTTGCAACAATTTTATGATTTCTCAAATGATATCAAATTATCAACGTTGGATTTACATATAATTGGAAAACAAATTTTACCCAAAAATAAATAACAAAATCAACTATATATGATATAGTCTATGCATATAATAGATTATAAATTATCAATTAAGATTCTTGAAGATATATTTAGCACATAACATTTAGGCCTTTTTGACTATATTAAAAATTGTACTCATGCCATATATTTAGGTTAATTTTTGCTAAGGTTATGTCCATAAATCATAATCACCTTTGTTTTCTATGTCATGTCCATCTGTAATGTATATAGAACCCCCTTCTCCCCCCTTTTAGTCCGACAACATTTGTGGCCTTGTGGTTATACAAGTGTATGGAGAGATCTCTATTAATTAGATGAAAGTTTTGTTCTTTTTCTTTTTCATTTTTAGTCTCACATTGTTTTTGAAAGGAGAGAGAATGAACTCCCCTCCTATAAAAAAGGGTTCCCCACCCCATTACTCACACACTCAATATTTGCCTTCAAGTCCCAATTTTAGAGCATGACTGTTGGGATTCCTTAACGAGAAAACTCATATTAAAATAATTTATTTGATATATTAAGATTAGGTTATAAAATTATAATAGAATTTAGTTAGAAATTTGTTGTACTTAGAATTATACAATAGGTTTTAGCATATAGGTTAAATTAAATACTTTGTATATATAGAATAGAATTATATAGGTTAAGATTTTAGGATTATTTATATAAATGTATTGGGTCGGGTCACCCGATTAGATTTTAACCAAATTCGAGACCCGACCCAACTAGGTCGGGTGTTCTAGAAAAGCCACCCGATCAACCTGACATATATTGTAAACCCGACCCCACCCGATCTAAAATGATCGGATTACTTACACCCCTATTTTTGCATATGTTGTACTCTCTTTAAAATTCTCTATTAATAAATTAGTTATCTGTGGACGTAAGTAAGGGTGTGCACGGGTCGAATCCAAATCGGGTTTGGCCTAAACACCACCGGACCTGCAACCAGGTTGGGTACATTGGGTCGTCAGTTCACCCGACACCAATTTTTGATTTTTATATTTTATATTTCAGCCCGAAAAACCGTTTGCGTGAGAATGGAAGAGATTGAAAGTGAGGGAACGTTGCCGCAGAATGAAAATGAGCGCGATACTGGGGTGAAGAGAGGTAGGGTAGCTGGGTTATAGCAGATCTTAGTTGAAGACGACGACGACATAGAAGCTGCAAACTTGCTTGACCAAGAATGTCAAAATAAACTCTCAGCAAATAAATCCATTAACTTTTGAAATATGAGTATCTGGTACCGAAGTATATAAATCATGTAATATATATATATTACAAAAACTAAAGTAAGGATAATATCGTAATATCGTAATACCCCCTTAAGTTGGAGCGTGAAGATCTCGAACGCCCAACTTGCAGAGTAGAAACTCAAATTTCGCTTTCCCTAACGCTTTTGTAAAGATGTCGGCCAATTGATCACTAGTGGAAACATATGACGGACAAATCATCCCTTAAGTCACCGCATCTCGAACAAAATGGCAGTCAACCTCTATATGCTTTGTTCTTTTGTGAAAAACCGAATTTTGAGCAATGTACAACGCCGACTGACTATCACAAAACAACTTCATACCCTTCGGATGTCGCACACCCAAGTCGCTTAAAAGTTCATCAAGACACTTTAACTCACACACTGTTGCCGCCATTGATCTATACTCAGCCTCCGCAGACGATCTAGACACTGTTTGTTGTTTCTTGGTCTTCCACGACATAGGAGAACAACCAAGTAACACGAACCAACCTGTCAAGGAACGCCGCGTAAGTGGACAACTAGCCCAATCCGAATCACACCACCCTTCTAGACGTAGGTCACTATCAGCACGAAGCAAAATCCCTTGCCCCGGACTCTTCTTCAAATATCTCACGACCCTGAGAGCTGCCTCCCAATGATCCTCATGAGGTTGTTGCATAAATTGGGACAAAATATGAACCGAATATGCAAGATCAGTCCTCGTCACAGACAAGTAAATCAATCTCCCTACAAGTCGCCTATACGACGCCAGATCCGCAAGGAATTCGCCCTTAGCAAGGTCCAAATTGTGATTTTGTTCCATAGGAAATGCCGCAGGCTTTGCTACCAATAAACCCGTTTCAGAAATTATCTCGAGTGTGTATTTTCTTTGGCAAAGAAAAATTCCTTCTAGATTACGGGCTACCTCTAGCCCTAAGAAATACTTCAAAACTCCCAAATCCTTCATATGAAAGCACCTGCCAAGGTAATCTTTAAAAGTCGTCAATGCAACCTTATTATTCCCTGCAATAATCAAGTCATCAACATAAACTAACACGTTGATCTGTGTTCTTCCCCTGCACAACCCAAATAAGGAATAATCTGAATAGGATTGCACAAAACCATAATTCTTCAATGCTGTTGACAGTTTTGCAAACCAACATCGGGGAGCTTGTTTCAGACCATACAACGACTTTTCAACCTGCAAACCATGTTAGGATTTGTATTTTTGAAACCTGGAGGAACCTTCATAGAAACCTCCTCATTTAAGTCACCGTGAAGGAAAACATTATGCATATCCATTTGATGTACCTCCCAATTTTTAACAGTAGCGATTGCAAGAAAAATACGAACCGTCACCATTTTTGCCACAGGAGCAAATGTCTCGTTATAGTCAATTCCTTCCACCTGATGATTGCCATAGATCACAAGTCTTGCTTTGAGTCGCTCTATGCTGCCATCAGACTTATACTTAATTTTATATATCCACTGGCTCCCTAGTGCTTTCTTTCCGGGTGAAAGAGTCTCCATTACCCAAGTCTCATAGTCTTCAAGGGCTTGTATCTCCTTACCCATCGCATCTCGCCATCCCGAGTCTTTCATCGCTTCTTTAAAATGCTTTGGCTCATGTCCCGCTGTCACAACTGCAAGAAAATTCCTATGTCTCACAGAAAAACGTTCACAATTCACAAAATGTGTTATAGGATAGGGCGTACCTGAGGAAGAGGAAGTAGCGGATGAATTCTCAGATGGACTTATTTTCCGTATAGTATGAGTAACAAAATCACGATACCGTGTTGAAGGAGTTTTGGCTCGTTTTCCTCGCCCTAGCTCACCGTCAACTTCCACACCTTGCTCCCCTACCGTATTCGCCAGCCCCTCATCACGTACATCCTCATGTGTGGTCTGCTGCTCGGGCTGCACCGCAGCACCAGACCCCCCTCGAGGGTGGACGCTGCTTCCAGCCCCCCTCAACGCACGCAGTACACTCATCGGCACCCTCATCCTCACTCCATGCCCCATCCTCATTGTTCGCCAGCACAGGAGTCACCACATTCCTTGGTTGGTTTGGCACAAAAGGAAATTCTTTCTCAAAGAACTTCACATCCCTCGATACAAAGTACTCATGTGTTTCTAAATCATACAATTTCCAACCTTTCTTCCCAAAAGGATAGCCAACAAAGATACATTTACGGCTCCTACTTGCAAATTTATCACCTTTGTGTCGTTGATTATGAGCATAGCAAAGACAACCAAATACACGAATAGCATCATAAGAAGGCACTTTCCCAAACAACATTTCATATGGTGATTTAGTCTTAAGAAAAGTAGAGGGTGTCCTATTAATCAAGTGACACGCTGCCAACACACATGCACCCTAAAATTTGATTGGTAAGTTCCCTTGAAATCTTAGGACTCTAGCTACATTTAAAATGTGTTGATGCTTTCTCTCAACTCTCCCATTTTGTTGAGGAGTCCCAACACAAGAAGTCTCAAAAATAATCCCATTATTTTGAAAATAATCAGGCAAACAATTAAATTCGGTCTCATTGTCACTTCTCACACGTTTTATCACTTGTTCAAATTGACGTTCAACCAGAGCAACAAAATTAAGAAACATAGATTCAACTTTCATTTTATCGCAAAGTACATAGACCCAAACTCCTCTTGAAAAATCATCTACTATTGTCAAAAAATAGGTAGCCCCACACGAAGAACGAGCCTTGTAAGGCCCCCACAAATCCAAATGAACAAGTTCAAAAATCCTACCAGTTTTATTCGTACTAATTGGAAAACTAGATCTAGGTTGTTTTGCACGCGGACACACATCACAAGCTTTATTATTTGTCCTACAAGAATGACTTACAGCCGGAATCATCTTCAATATTTTCTCCGACCGATGCCCCATTCGTTGATGCCATAACTCGAACGACGAATCACCATCCACTTTCAAGACCTTCACTTGAGGAACACCACGGAAAAAATAAAGTCCATCCAATCTTTCACCCGCTCCAATCATCTTCCTCGTCGGTTGGTCCTGTATAACACAAATATTATTAGTGAATTGTACAACACAATTTGATTTATCAATTAATTGAGTAACAGAAATTAAATTGCATGTCAATTGTGGGACATAAAGCACATTGTCAAGCTTCAATCCTCCTGGCAGCACGACACTCCCCTCTTGGTTTGCTTCTGCCGTGTTTCCATTCGGCAAACCCACCGGGCAGTATTGCACCTTTCTCACATTCTTCAAAATAGACAAGTCACACGTCACATGGTTTGACGCTCCAGTATCGATAATCCAACTAAAATGATTGTTCTTACCATGTAGTCGATTTTTTGTTTTGTCGAAGTTCAAAAATGCAAGAAGTTGCTGCAGTTGCGTTGCGGAAACACCTGCAAGAGCCACGGCGTCGGTTGCACCCACCAGCCCCTGCGAGTTTCCTGCGTGCTGCCCAGATTAAGTTCCAGTGTCACACCCTGGGTTGCACAGCGTGCCCCCTACCCAAGTGCGGGCGTACCCCCTCGAGGCGAACGCCTAGCCATTATGGATCCCATAATATTGTCATATCGCCATGTAGCCATCCAACCGCAGCCGGTCCTGGGTTGCACAGCGTGCCCCCTACCCAGGTGCGGGCGCACCCCCTCGGGGCGAACGCCTAGCCATTATGGATCCCATAATATTGTCATATCGCCATGTAGCCATCCAACCGCAGCCGGTCTACATCGAAACGATTATTTGTCTGCCACTATTCATGAATAGTGCAGGGCCTCCCCCAGAATCGAACTCGAGACCTCCCTTAAGGAGTCTAATTTCGCATTCTGAGTAGCCACTGAGCCAGTAAGGCCTTTTTGTCACACCCTGGGTTGCACAGCGTGCCCCCTACCCAGGTGTGGGCGCACCCCCTCGGGGCGAACTCCTAGCCATTATGGATCCATAATATTGTCCTATCCCGGTACAACCACCGCCACACAAGGACGTCTCTTGTACACGGGATCATTTGTCTGACACTATTCATCATGAATAGTGCAAGGCCTCCCCCAGATTCGAACTCGTAACCTCCCTTAAGGAGTTAGATTTCGCAATCTGAGTAACCACTGAACCATTGGCTCAGTGGCTACCTAGGATGCGAATTCAGACTCCTTGAAGGGGAGGTCTCGAGTTCGATTCTGGGGGAGGCCCTGCACTATTCATGAATAGTGGCAGATAAATAATCGTTTCGATGTAGACCGGCTGCGGTTGGATGGCTACATGGCGATATGACAATATTATGGGATCCATAATGGCAAGGCGTTCGCCCCGAGGGGGTGCGCCCGCACCTGGGTAGGGGGCACGCTGTGCAACCCAGGGCCTTATGTATAAGGCCTTTTTTGTCACACCCTGGGTTGCACGGCGTGCCCCCTACCGAGGTGCGAGCGCACCCCCTCGGGGCGAACGCCTAGCCATTATGGATCCATAATATTGTCCCATCCCGGTACAGCCACCGCCACACAAGGACGTCTCTTGTACCCAGGATCATTTGTCCACAAAGGGGGCCTCCCCCGGGATCGAACTCGAGACCTCCCTTCCAAGGAGTCTGAATTCACATCCTAGGTAGCCACTGAACCAGTGGCTCAGTGGCTACTAGGAATGCGAAATTAGACTCCTTAAGGGAGGTCTCGAGTTCGATTCCTAGGGAGGCCCTGCACTATTCATGAATAGTGGCAGACAAATAATCGTTTCGATGTAGACCAGATGCGGTTGGGTTTCAGTGGTTACTCAGATTGCGAAATCTAACTCCTTAAGGGAGGTTACGAATTCGAATCTCGGGGAGGCCTTGCACTATTCACGATGAATAGTGTCAGACAAATGATCCCGTGTACAAGAGACGTCCTTGTGTGGCGGTGGCTGTACCGGGATGGGACAATATTATGGATCCATAATGGCTAGGCATTCGCCCCGATGGGGTGCGCCCACACCTGGGTAGGGGGCACGCTGTGCAACCCAGGGTGTGACATCCAGCCCCACCAGTTTTATGTGCGAGGACAGGCGGTGCACCATGCCCTCTGCCACGGCCAAAACCTGCACGCCCACCTCCTCTTCCTGTCCGTCCTCCACCACGACCCGGTCCCTTTCCTCCACGAGGTTGGTCCCCCATCATTCGGGGAACCCGTGTAATTGAAAGCAAGAGGATTCGGCGTGGCCTTCTCTGTTACAATGATTGCAAAACTTGTCAGTAGTATCCACAAAACGAGACTTACCACGCGTATCAGGCTGAATTGCGAAGGCCATGATACTATCTCGTCCATCCTTGGATAACTCTCCGCCACGCAGTCGTTCCGCTTGAATCACTTGTTGATATGCTCGATCAAGCGTCGGCAATGGCTCTTGTCCAAGCAGATTTGCTCGGATTGAAGCATATGCTCCATCGAGGCCGATAAGAAAGTGATGTAGACAGTCATCTTCTCTCAGTTTTTCTACCTGCGTGACTATGCTACACGTGCAACCTCCACACTTACAAACCGACACTTTCACATATGTGATCAGTTCATCCCAGATTTTTGACAAACGACCAAAATAAATTGCCACAGTCTCGGCTTTTCCTTGCTTGCACTCTCCCAAGGACGTTTTTAATTGACATATACGAGTACCGCTTACCACACAAAATCTGTTTTTGAGATTGTTCCACAGGAGTTGTGCATCATCATATTCTCCAAGTGTCGACCGAACGGACGACTCAATGGTATTGGTCAGCCATGACACCAACATCTAATGCACAACTATCCAATCCTCAAGTTTCTCCTCTGTTGTTGGCTTCGGAACCTTCCCGTCCACAAAGCCAAATTTCCTCTTTGCCTTAAGCGAGGTTCAAATTGCCCTCGCCCATTCATCGTAGTTCTCACCACGTAATTGAATCAGGGTAATGATGTTTCCCGGACCCTCACTCGATCCAAGATGATACGTCATATCCACCCTTTTGTCACCCTCTCCGCCAGCCATGATCTCACATGGAGGTTAAAGTATTAATCCAAGTGGCTCGCGAATCGAACGGAATCGCGACGGTGACGATAAACCAACAGAAATCACGGTTTACTGTTTACGGTGACGAAATCACTGTTCACAAAACGTGTTCACTGTTCATAAAACTCTGTTCAAAAACACTGTTCATAAAACACTGCACAAAACACTGTGCACGCTGCACACTGCCCAATGCTACACGTTGCACTGTTCACGCTGCACACTACTGCACACTGTTGCACACTGCCCAATGCTGCACGTTGCACGCTGCCCAATGCTGCACACTGCCCAATGCTGCACGTTGCACGCCCACTGCTGCACGCTGCACACCGGTCACTGTTCACCGTCATCTCGACGATCTAACACTCAACCGCTTCCTCACTTCCGCCAACACCAGATCTTACTCTCTCCTCATCTTCTTCGACGTCGTTCAACTTCACGACAAACACGAGCTTCATCTCCAAGAACTCCGTTTCGAATTCGATGGCCGAGTTCGTTGAGTCGATGGCCGAGTTTGTCGAGTCGAAAACAAAGCTCTCCGTCGGTCTGATCGAACGGCCTCCGGTCGTGTCGACGAAGCAGATCGCTGTTCTTGTTGCGGCGCTGGTGGTCTCGGCACCGTTCTTGGTGAAAGAAGAAGAGGGTCACCACCTGTTTCTGATTCAGACCATAAAAACCCTACTCCAAGTGATTCCTGTGAAGAAATCATGGAATCGGAAGGTGCATCATGCGGTGATTCCTCGAATGGCGGCGGATCAAGGAAGATGGCTCTGATACCATGTCAAAATAAACTCTCAGCAAATAAATCCATTAACTTTTGAAATATGAGTATCTGGTACCGAAGTATATAAATCATGTAATATATATATATATATATATTACAAAAATTAAAGTAAGGATAATATCGTAATATCGTAATAAAGAACTATACTAAAACGATAAAAGTAGAAATACTAATAATAATAATAATAAACCCTAACACACACGATTTCAAAGACGAAATGGAAGAGAACAAGTGGCTGCTCTGTTATTGCCTGCTGCAAATGGAGAGGGATTTAGACAAATCAAATCACAGGGGTTGGGACGTGAAAAAAAACAAAAAACAAAAAAAACTTGCAGGGAAGAAATTCATGAAGAAAAAAAACTTGCAAGGAAGAAATTCATGAAGAAGAAGATAGAGAGAAGCCAGGAGAGTTAAAAATATCTAACTACTTTTTGTTAGCAATAAGGCAAGAACAAACAAATACACAACTGAAATAATATTAAATTAAAATAATAAAAGGCAAACAACAAGTTGCTTATAATAAAATAATGCAAAAAAATAGTTAGCAATGATATATGCTTATTTGTGAAAAGACTCTTAGTAATAATGTAAGGACAAACAAACAAGATACTTATAATAAAATAACAGAATAAGTTTAGAAATGAACTAAATTCCGTAGACCAAAAGTTAAGCAAGATCGAACCGAGACCTTTGTAGCACACAATATCCTTAAAACAAATTTGCTCCTTACGTTGTTGCAAGAGGTGGATTGGCGTCTGTCTCTCAAGATACAACGGTTGGTGAGTAGCTAACTAGCACCTCGTCACTGCTTGGGCGAACCGAGTTTAGCATAAGACTATCACCTCAAACTAAAAAAAAAAACTAGAGAGAATTCAAAAACTGATGAAAAACACTTTGAATTGGTTATTTTGAAATGAGAAGAGGCACTTTTTTTTTACACGAAAAAAGGATGGTGCTCATTAAGTTGTAATTTGTGGAGGAAGCCACAAGTTGTTTTTTAAACAAACAACTAAGCTTGTTAATAGCTTGTAGAACAAGTCACAAGCAACAAATAATTTTTATTTAAATATTTTCAACTAAGTTGCTTCTTGAACAAGTAACTTGTGGAGTACGGCACAAGTTGCTTCTTGAACAAGGAACTAAACTTGTTAGTAGCTTGTGGAACAAGTCACAAGCAACTTCACAACAAATAATTGTAAAGATCAATTTTTATTTAAATATTTTTCAACACTTTTGCACCACCAACACCTTCAGATCTATAACATATACTTAATAGCGCACTCCAAAGAAGGTTCCTCAGCGCGCCACACACTCCCCCCGCCTTCATTCATTTATCAATATATAGATTCAAAGATGTGGGACATATGGCTGTAGACCACCAAGTGATATGTGACTGTTTTTGTCAAAAGGGGTGGAGCCCCATGTCCTCTCCTTATAGTGATTAGAAGTATTATGCAGTTAGTGTCACAAGAGGCAATATATATATAAAAAGAGATGACTTTAGAGTACGTTATCTTTGTCAAAGGGGGTGGAGCCCCGTGTCCCCTCCATATAATGATTAGAAATATTATGCAATTAGGTCACAAAAGGGCAATCTATATATATATATATCCTTCATTCATTTATCAATATATAGATTCAAAGATGAGACGATTCATAAACATTACAACCTTTTAAACTCCTTACTTCAGTCTACTCATCTTCTCTGCAACCTACCCCCCGTTCTCTCTCATTGTTCATCTTTCTCTGTATTGGTAGTTTCAGTGGCTCCAGTTGGTATTAGAACCAATTCAATTTGGGCAGAGGTGTTGTGGATGGCACGTTGTCAGCAACTTTCAGAACAAATGATTTGAGGCATCGTCGAAGGGCATCGTTGTTGCTAGAAATCATCGAAAGAGTCGTCGGGGTTCGATGTTATTGCAAGAAGTGGCGGCGTTGTGGGCGACACTTTGTGAGCAACTTTCAGAACAACAACATTCTTTTTTTTATTGATTTGTTATTGCCATTTTTTATTTTCATGTGATAAAAAAAACAAACCCATCACATGTACTTTTGTAGTTTTAATTCTCTTTGTCTACTTTTTTTTTTGTAATTTAAAATTTGATTTTTACCGTAAGTTTTCATTTCTTCTTTCATATTTATTTTTTATTATCCTTTTTTATTTTCAAATTTGCAATAAAAAAAACAAATTCATCACAAGTACTTTTTACTTTTAATTCTCTTGGTCAATTTTTTTTTTTCAATTTCAGTTTGTAATTTAAAATTTTATGCTTTTCTTTTACCATGTATGAATTGTAAGTAAAAAATCTTATGAGTTAAGCAATGTGTTTTGGGATCGACGATCGACAATGAAAAGGTTGTCATACACACGAATTGTTAAGCCCGATACGTTGTAGATATGAGAGTCACTTCGAGAACATAAACACAATTGTTGGATCTTAAACCTATGTTGGCTAATAAATTTTAGGGCTCGAAAGAAGTTGTGAATAGGTTGTTATTTATATAAGATTCGACATCATGTAACGAAGACAATTCAAGAACGAGGCGTACAAATACTGGCAAAAGTCCTAGAAAAAAGGGTGGAAAGTAGGATATATTATTTAGGTGTATTGTTAGTTGGTCTCTATCCAAAAGTCATTAATATTGAATGCCGAGCCTTGCCAATAATTATTGAATGCAAGCCTTACTATTGTAAATACTAGTTTTTTGGCAAAATGTTGATATAAAATTTTCTATTACTTAAAATTTTATCGTACAAGATTTTATCTAATTCTACATATACAATTTAATATCTTTCTTCCTATTATATTGGTAAGGACATGTTTTAATTTAGTTATAAAGAATGTGTAATTAATTTTTTGATTTATGCTTAATAAAAGCGACAAGACAAAAAATAACTACAAAATTTGTCATTTCCATGTACTTTTTATTCTAATATTAATGACTCAAACCAATGATAATGTTTAAATTTAATTTAATTGCACTTATATTTTTTCGTAGATAACCTTCATTATTTATATAAAATTGATTAAGAGGAATATTGTATACAAATAATAAAATGTAATATGAAAGGGTTGGCAAACGTGAATATTATCTTGAGTGATCCAACATAATATATTATAACAACATTTACTCAATAGTTTGTCTTTTTAGATTATTACTTTATAAATTCATTCAATAAATTATAAAAATGTATTTGAATGAAAACAAATTATATGTAGTTGATAATACAACACTTTTGAAAATTATATAATAAAATATGCCCCAAGAACAAACTATATACCTACTTCATATATGTAGACTATAGCTAGAGCTATAGTAATTTAAGCAAGTAAAGTTCTATTCAACTTTGATTTTTTTTTGTTTTTGTTTGGTAGTAATTACTATGGTTTGCTATCTTCCAACCTTATCACGCTATGACTTTCAAGTAAGCATGTGATTTTGAAAATGATACAAGAGAATTGTACGGTGTATTCTCGATGCACTTAACTTTAGGTAAAAAACAAAAAAAGAGAGATTTTTTTTGGGTTAAGTAATTAATTAATCAACGAATATTAATTATTATATGTATACCTAATATATAGTCTCCGACCAAACCCAATTGCCAAGATGGGTTGGAATTCAAGCGAATTAATTAACAATACTACTTCACGTTAACTACAAAATTTGTCATTTTCATGTACTTTTTATTCTAATATTAATGAATCAAACCAATGATAATGTTTAAATTAAATTTAATTGCACTAATATTTTTAGTAGATAACCTTGATTATTTATATAAAATTGATTAAGGGGAATATTGTATGCAAATAATAAAGTGTAATATGAAAGGGTTGGCAAATGTGAATATTATCACGAGTGATCTAAAATAATATATTATAACAACATTTTGTGGAATAGTTTGTCTTTTTAGATTATTACTTTATAAATTCATTCAATAAATTATAACAATGTATTTGAATGAAAACAAATGATATGTAGTTGATAATACTACACCTACTTCATATATGTAGACTATAGCTAGAGCTATAGTAATTTAAGCTAGCAAGGTAGCAAGGTTCCATTCAACTTTGAATTTTTCTTGCTTTTGTTTGGTAGTAATTACTATGACATGTTATCTTCCAACCTTATCACACTATGACTTTCAAGTAAGCATGTGATTTTGAAAATGAAATAAGAGAATTGTACGGTGTGTTTCAGATGCATTTAACTTTAAGAAAAAAACAAAAGAATGAGAATTTTTTTTTTTTGGGTTCAGTAAATTAATCAACGAATATTCATTATTATATGTATACCTAATATATAGTCTCTGACCAAACACAATTGCCAAGTTGAGTTAGAATTCAAGTAAATTAATTAACAACACTCCAAAGAAAATGATGCTTAAGCTACTTCACAAGAGAAAAATAAAAAGCATAACGTACCTAAAGAAAATATTACTTCAGTTACTTCAAGTGAATTATACTTCAATTGCTCAAATTGGTTTCACAATAATATATATTGTTTTTATGTAGCCCATTCGTGTCTAGCAAGTTATTATCAGGGTTGTTAGTACGACAAAAAAAATAGACTTTTAAATGCGAAACAAGCAAAAACACAAAAACCAATAATGTGTAATATATGATAACATTGACAAACATAAATGTTCCATCATGACTGATCCAAATTAATATATGATAACAATATTTTCTCACTTTTTATATATATATATATAAGCAAGCGCCAAGTGATAATTAATTGCATTTTTTAATTGACAATCAACAAGTACCACGTGATATTTAAATAATTTGCAATAGCTACCAATAGTCCAATACTTTTTTTCCCTTTTTTGTTTTCACACAGCACCAAAAAATATAGTCCAATAGTATATGTAAATATAGGACATAACTATCTATTTAAAGAGCTAGACATTGTTATAGCAAACTATTGAAAAAGGAACATGCAACGTGCTTGTTGGATATGTAATTTTTTTGTTATTCGTTTTCTTTGTTTATGTGACGTTTAATATATTCAGAGTTAATGTTGACCTTCGCGTACTTTTCATTTAATGACATGTTAGACTATTTGTTTCTTTTGTGTCTTTTTTACTATTGCAATTGTTTTCCTATATGATATGAATGATCTTTACTTCAAATTATTGGCGTCATATTACTATAAGAAACTTATCTAAATATGAAATTTTTTAATACCGCTTTACATGATTTAAAGGTGATTGGACTTGCATATTTCAAGTCGACAACGACACTTAGGTAGAAGCAATAAGGGTACGTAAGAGATGGGGAAAAAAAATGTGTGGCAAGTGGTGGGGGGGTTTGTTGTTGGGGATACCCCTCATCTTCGTTTTGTTGAATTTGTCCGCTACTTTTGACTTAATATTATATCTACATATATCAATATATCTATATATATTATTATTTCTTTTACTAATATAGCTAGAGCTATAGTAATTTAAGCTAATAAGTAGAGCCGGTCCTGATTATTTAGGGCCTGAGGCAAGGTACAATAAATGAGACCCTTTTTTAATTTTAAATGGAGTCCTTTTATTTTTTTATAAATATTTCAAATACATTTAAAGTCATAAAATCAATACAATAAAAAATTACAAAATCAATAAATAATGAATTAAAATTTAAATAAATTTATGATATAATAAATAATTTTATTTTATTATTGTAAAGCACAGTCAATATTCAATATAATTGTTATATATAAATATTATTTTTAAGTTCACTTATTTTTATAATATGAAGTTGAGATTTTAAATTGGAAATATTTTATTTTTAAAATAAAACTAAAATAAGAGGTTTGACTAGTTACCAAACAATATATTTAAAATAAGCTCTTATTTGAACAAAAAAAAATCTTATTAAAATAGAGCTAAAAAAAGTAGAGCAAAAATTTTTTTAAGGTAAAAAGAAATACTATATAAGTATTTTGGTGCAAAATTTGAGGACCCCAATAATTTAATTAAAAGAATTAAAAAAGTGAGTTAAAAATAAGCCAAAATTCTTCACATTTTGAGAAGAAATAAGTTCATCATTATCTACAATCACCAAAGAGCCTATTACCATCAAACGGTTCATTATGTGTATATATATATATATATATATATATATATGGGCCCTCAAAGTTTGGGGGCCAGGGGTGGTCGCCCTCTGGGCCCTACCCCAGGACGAGCCAGTAGTAAGGTAGCAAGGTTTCATTCAACTTCGAATTTTTCTTGCTTTTGTTTGGTGGTAGTAATTACTATGATATGCTATCTTCCAACTTTATCACAATATGACTTTTAAGTAAGCCTGTGATTTTAAAAATAAAACAAGGGAATTGTGCGGTGTGTTTAAGATGCCTTTAACTTTAGGAAAAAAACAAAACAAAATGATGCTTGACCTATATATATATATATATGTGAGTTCCACTTTCTTACAAGTCAAATATCTATTACCTCCCATTCTTTGTTTCCTGTATTCTCTTAAAGTTTTTCTCTTTCATGCATATCTCTTCCCTATCTTATCAGCTCTCTCATTTTTGAACCCGTTCAACCCCATGCGCTTTGTAAAACCCGACCCGACCCAATGATTTTACTTTAGGTCGGTCGGGTGGTCGGGTGAGCAGGTAACATACTCACCCTAAAACGTAGATATATATTCATTGAATCACATAAATTTGTATATTCTTACTTTCTATTTTTACATTCGTTTGAATTATTTGAATTTATGCATTTTATTTGGCTTTTGTTACGCACAACATATGCGACCATTAGCTAATCTCATCTTTGAAAATCGACTTTTATGTATATGATGTCCAAATGTAACATTGAAACAAACACCATTCATTGGAATTAGTAACTTTACGTATCATTTTTATAAAGATTACCCTCTCCATTAGGTGCGAATTTTAAGTATAAAAAAAAAAAATCTTTGACATTAACAAGTAGCAATCCACAAGATGAGTTAGCTACGCCATTGCGCATATATAAAATAAACCTAGTTATATATATCAATGAAATAGGAAGTAAAAGATTACAACAACATGGAACATAGACTAAAAGTTCTCCAATTATTCGACCAAGATTTAAGTGTGTACACGCTAGTAGAAAAATTAAAACATGCATGTCTACTCAGCTGAACATAATATTTTCTCACTATATACATATATAGATTTCAATTATCTGACGAGGGGTGGCAGCGTCTAATGAGCCTTCAGAGCCACCCCTGGTTTTTCTATAAAGTTCTTCGTATACTCCTTCCTTGATGGGTGTTCCTCTTGTGGACGGTTGAATGCAGTCCACACCGGCTCTCCAACAAACAACCGCATCAACTGTCATTTACACAAACATATATATTCTCTCAGCCAATCCTACTACTGGGAATTATATTAGGGATATGCTATGTGTTGGGATAAAGCTGAAAAATAAATTTTGGGTATTTCATCTGTTCAATTGATAATTTTTTCTTGACTCAAAAAAAAAAAGAAGAAGAAAGTTGAGTTCCAATTTCTAGTATCCTAGGCCATTTCACACACACGGCACAAACTAATTAATTCACTTCCATGGCCAATCAAAAGCTGACAATTCATGTCAAGCACAGGGGATTTGTGATTAGGATTTAGGATGGCGCTAAGACACTTAGGATTTAACTCAGCTAGTGTATTTGCACTTCTGAATCCTTTAGATCGTCTTAAGAGAGCCGTTCAATACATACGTAACAAGACATGACCTCTTATTATCAGCATAGGACGCAGACCTACTTCGCTAGCCAATTTTCATAAACAATACATATTGTTACCTTTACTATTCTTAAGTAGAACACATTAAGTAAAGTAAATTGTTTCTAGATCCGTCCACGGCACTTTGGCTTGAACCCTGATAGAATGCAAATCTGAGAACACATTCATTTAAAAAAAAAAAAACTTATTGGATTAGTCTAAGTGGTGCCAATGTACAAGAAGGAAGACATTTAGTTTGGCTTCCAGTTCACCATCATTCTAAACTAATTCAAACCACCAAAAACCTAGAAAATCAATGAAGAAAAACAGAAACAAGTTCTCAAATTTTACAAGTCCCACAAGATAAAGATAATTATAAAGTCCCAGAAAAAAGGAAAAAAAGAAACAAAGAGAAAAAGATAAATGTAACTTTACCTTGACATAGTTATCGGCGTCCAAGGTGAAGCGATGGTAAATCCCAGCAGGCAACACGATCATATCTCCTGCTCTCTGTAGAAGTTCCTCAGTTTCTCGTCGTAATTCTCCACTTTTTCTGGACATAAATCCAACAAATCCTATCACACACAACAAAAAGAAAAAAGAAAAAACCACCAATATATCAGCTTAATCTGAAGAATTAGGCAAAAATTAAAGAAGAAAGAGAAAGAAGTAGACTAGTAGAAAAAAGAACCATGTAATTATATCCTCTCCTTTCCCTAATATTTTTCAATTCTTCATCGTTGTCGTAATCTTTCGGGTTCAAATGCCAGTACAAAACCCCAAGTTCTGCAAAATTAATCCATTTTTCAGTAAAACCATATAATTTATTTTTTTAATAAAAAACTAGTAAATCGAATAAAATAAAATAAAAAGAAGTTGCAAATAGTGACTAATCTGACCAGCTAGCTTGTTCAGAGAAACGAATTCGTTAGGGTTGCGGTGGTGAGGGAGGCGCTGATCCTCACCGCTCTCATCCATGTACCAAGCCTAAGAAAAAAATTCCAAAAAAGAACAAGAAAAAGAGATTTAGTAATTTAAATTAGAAGAATCGAATGAAAAATTGGTTCGGACAAGACGCGAATCGATACGGACCTGGAGCGCGAGCGCCATGTTGTTAAGGACTAAACGGTTCGCTAGCAAAGATTTCTTCGGGTTTGAGGCTGTTCTCTTCTGCTGGAAGGCAACAAATAAATGATGCACAATCGTGGGATGCCAGATACTTCTACCAACCCTCACCTCTATTTAATCGCCAGGTGGATGGCTAGATGTGATCAAGGGATGTGTGGTGGGTTTGATCTCAGTGCTCTTTAGCGGAACTGGAGCGATCTATTCTTGGCTCCATCTGACTATCGTCTTGTTTTTTGAAGAGCGTTTCAAGATATAAAAATTAGTGTTTCGAACTCCAAATAGACGTTTAGATAAAAAAAAAAAAAAAAAGACCTTAAACCCAACGAATTCAAATTAATTTAGTTTGAGTTGATTGGATATTTTTCTAATTCAATAAAGAAAAATTATTTATTTTATGTACGTTATTTTTCTTGATACTAACACCTAACTTCTTTAAATATTTTAAAAATATACGTGTATTGTATAATATTCTTAATATATACAATATAAGTTAAGTGTCAGTGTCAAAAAATAGCGTTAACACTCAGTGTATTTTTAACATTACTCTTCGAAAAATGAATTCTAAGTTTTCTTCTCATAAATTAAGCTAAACTCATATCATAATTATAAAAGGTTTAGACATTGTTTTCCTTCATATTATTTTATTATAAATGGTAAATAAAGCAATAATTAACATTTTTACTGAGTTCAGGTTTGTCTAGTACTTCCACCGAAACTTTGACTAAATTTGAACTTAATTGAGTTGCTAATTCGATTTCATTTACAAACCTATCACATAGTTTAGGCTAGAATGCCCGGTTTACTCAAGTTGGTCTACACAATGAAAACAAATGGTATTGCTTTGAAAAAGTGTGTAAAGCTTGTTAAGCAAGACTCATTTAATTGTTAATAAGAGCAAAATAAAGCCAATACATTTAAAGTCATATGTATGAAGATGTTGGTAAAGCTCCTCAACCAACAACACTTTATCAACATTGATCCCGGTTGAGAGAACTTTTTTAAAAGTATTTTTTCAAGAAACACTTTTTGAAAAAAATGTTTTTCAAAAAAAGTTGGTTTCTTCCAATTTCTTTTAAAAGTAGAAAACTACATTTTTTTTATCACAATTTAACTAAAAACAAGTATTGTTAAACATTTCCAAAAAAAGTAATCAGGCTTTGAAGTACAAAACTAAAAATCAGAAACCAAATGGCAAAATAAATTTAACATCCACCACAAAATAAATTTAACATCAAGAAATCAAACACATATTTCTGATTTCTTTGAAGTTATAGTAACTAATTAGTGCAATCAATGGTTACTATAGGAACAATTTTTCAATCACCTGCCATTGAAAAGCAAAATAGGCTCCAAGCTCAAGACCACTGGATTCTCACATAGCTGACTTGCCTCATCCTCCGGCAACGTCACTATCACGGTTCTTCCAAATCCCTCTTCCAGCGACGGAAGCACCAAAATCAAGCCTTCCCCCTTCACATTTCCCACACGCAATGAAACATGCTCCGGCTTCAAGTTCTCCACCATTGCTCCATAAGCTGGCAAATGCTCCATGTTAGCACAAGTTAGCTCTGGCCCATACATCCTAAAAGGAGTAGGAAACTTCCCTTCTTCTCCCTTCTTCGATTCGAACCAGTCTATTGTGGACCAGTACTCCTCTTCTTCAAGGCTTGACAAGTGTTCATGTATAAGACCCGTCGCATAATCCAACCCTAAAACTCCATCGACGCAGGCTTGGTCACATGAAACTTGAGAAAAATGTAAGGCATTACCAAAGAAACCATGCGGGAGAGAAGCGTGCAATCGCTTCCTAAAGTCGATGCATATAGAGAGAGTTTTACAAGCTTTCTTTCCTATATGGGTCTTTATATTTGAAATGCCGGACCAGAAAAGGGCGGCAAGCAAGTCGAAGGGGGTGGCGTTGGGGCACTTGGTTTGAATGTCTGAAAGGAATTTCTTGATCATTTTGTCGGAGAACCTAAAAGTGGTTGTGGACATTCTAGTGGAAAAGGGCGCTTCAGTTTTCGACTTGGATTCATAGTACTTAGCTGATTTTGTGTTTGTGTTAGGAATAGCCCGGCCTCTAAGTCCAGGCGGGTGAAAGAATGGAGGATGGGAAATGGAAACTTCGCGGTATATGTCGGTCCATGATTCCATGAAAATTGTAGCACAGGTGGGATCTGCGTGCATGTGTGGACAACTTAGGCCAATGGCTAAGCCTCCTCCTTCAAAGTCATTCATCTGCAACATTAGAGAACATTGATCAATTTTTATACTTAGTATTAGGTGGATGCATTAATTGGAAGCAAAAACATATTGGTGAACTGATTAATTAATCAAGGTGGTTAGGTAGAGCATTACTCTACATGTGCCAGTCACACGAAGAGCTGTGCACATTAATTAGTGATGGTAACGACAAAAGAAGAATGATATTTATAATAACACAAAGTAAAGATAATTAGGATTAAAGACATTATAGCACTGGTGATTTGGTAAAAGATCTAATATTCCTAGAGTTGAATTGACGAAAAATAGAATATTTATATGACTCAGACATGTATAGCTGAGAAAGGATTTAGACGGAGTTACGAGTAAAAACATCTACAAGTGCTAAGAATTAGTGCGTACTTAGCTGGTTGACACTTTTTCTTTCACAATAAGAGATTTTAAGTCAGCCTAACAACAAAATAATAGAACAACCATAATGGGCCTACGACCTTTATTGTCTAACTAACCGCACACGAAGCCCTTAATTATGACTTATAGGTTGGTTTTTTGTGCATTCGTATTCATGACGTTGTTGGCGGCATGTAGCATAATTAAGAAAAAAAAAAGTTATTATTATCCTTTAATTAAAAAATAAAAAGTGTCAAGCATCGATAACACTAAGATCTACTTTACCATTTTTAATAAAAAAGCTTATTAGTATTCTATCATAATCAACATTAATTAATTAATATCTTTATCAATAAAAATATAATTACAATATCCATAGTTTTGAACTTTCTTTTTAATTAAAATCTAAATTTAATAAAAAAACACGTGCAACTCAAAGTACTCAGGCACACCGCACGTGTAAAATACTAAAATGTAATATAAAAAAAACCCTTAAAATTATGACATTAATTAGCTAGCCAAGTGTTAAAAAAAGACATCACCGGGCGTTAGATACCTGAACACGAAACGGCGACCAGACGCTGGGCTCCTCCGGGATATCTTCCCACGCCGTCAGATCCCTCTCCTCTTCACTTCCTCTCGCAGACTTCAACCACTCATCAAACGACGCCTTCACCTTAGCCTTCAAAACCCTAACGCCGGCGTCGTTACACTTCACCACCCAATTCCCAGTCTCCTCGTCTCTCTTCAGCCGGCCAGTCACCGGCGGGTAGTGGGTCAGAGCCTCGGCCAGAGACTCCCTAAGGCGTCCTAAGTCGGACGAGACTCCGACGTCGGACGGGTCGCAGCGGTAGTAGAAGATGAGGTGGAGGGTGTGGAGTCCCATTGCGTGGTCGAGGACCGAGAGTGGGTAGGTCTTGCCGGGCGGGATCGGAGTGTCGGAGACTACGGTGAGTTTTGAGTGGACGGTGACTCGATCGCCGGCTTTGGCTGACATTCTGGTCGGAATATTGTGATCGGAGAGAGAGAGAGAGAGAGACAACAGGGGAGGACGAGAGAGGAGAGGTTGAAATAATAAGGGAGGGGGAATTGGGAAGGTTGATGGAAGTTACTGGTTGGATGGGAATTAAAGACGCAAGTTGGTGTTCGTTGAGAAAATTTATGTTTAGGTTGGCAACAGCGGGTCCTCTATGTCTAAGTATCATTAGAGAACCATTGATTTGGGGCTTGAAGTTTGGTGAAGTGGTACATCAACATCTTCGAAAATGATATTTGCCTTTGGATGTTTTCATCATCCAGAGATGCTAGAAGATTGGAAAAACATATCTAGACATCATACCATGTTAGGGTGGTGGTTTCTTTCTTTTCTTTTCTTTTTTTTCTTTTTTTATTTTTTTATTTTTATTTTTAAATGATTAAACGATTCAAAAAAATTAATTTTAAATTCATATTTTGATTTGTTTTAACATTCTTGTTTTTTGAAAAAGTAGTGCAAATGAAAGTGTAATCGAAACGGAAACACATGCACGGAGAAACGCATTAGCTCACTACAACAAAAATATTTATAGCTAAAACTATTTTAACACAAATTTCATTTTGTAGCTATATTGTAGCCAATACATTGTAGAAAAATGTTTTAGGCTACAAAATATGTTTTGTAGCTAATGAGAGGCATTAGCTACAACTAGCTTTTATAGTTAACGAGGAATTTAGCCACAAAATTAATTTCATAGCTAAAGTGTGATTTATCTACGAAGATATTTTATTTGTAGCTAATAAATATATTTAACTATAATTGATTTCATGGCTAAATGGCATATTTAGCTATAAAACAAATTTTATAGTTCAATCTTTCCTTAAATCAATTTTTGTAGCTAAACATGACATTTTGCCACTAACAACTTCATACCTAAAATACAAATTGAATTGATCTTATAATATTTCTTTTATTATTAAAGTGAATTTTGGTCACAAGAAGTAAATATACACGTAGAAGACATCCAAATAAATATATTAGAAAGAACCACAACAGGATTACGAAAACAAGTTGCATTGACAATAAAATGTATATATACACATAATTAATTATGAGTACATTATCCAAATGGATCTAACAAGACAAATCCTCAAAAAATATATATTTGTACAAACACCTATTTAGCTAATAAGCATATCTTCTATATTAAAAAAAGTCAAGATCCCTGAAATGTCACACAAGACTCCAACTTTGATGCATTCTCTTCACCCCTCATAGCCTACATAAAAAACTTAATTGCTTTAGTACATAGGAAGGCAAATGCTGAATTATAAACAATGTATGCATAAGCTTGTATATCCACACTTACATGGTCGAACATTATAGTTGCAACTTTTTAAGGCTTTTAACCCAACTTGATGGACTTAACCTAGAATACAATTATTTAAAAGTCAATTTATCGTGAAGGAAGACCCCTCCATTCTAGGCAATAGTCAGTCACTACAAGGAACGTCCAAATATCAAATGAACATCCTCTCACGCTAGAGATGTTCATCTCCATCACTTTCTGATCACATAAGAAAATGAATTCATTGTATAAATCTCTTCTTAAAGTATGTAACTCATGCCAACTCAAAATTTGGTACAATGAAAACAACCTAAAACATTTTACAATTAATAGAAAAAAAAATCAAAACGTACACATTGACACACATAAAAACAAAACTATGATCTGTAAAATGCTCTGATCTATGATACCCAAAGTTGTAATAAAAATTGCAATAAAACTTTAGGAAAAAAAAAGACACATGAGTTAATAGCAATTATGAGGTCCATGGTCCACCTACAGAGAGGTAGGGAACATATACCAAGGTTAGGCATCTCTTATATGAATGATGAGACCTTATTTAACCCAATGAATGTCCCCATTTTTAATGATATTCTAACTACATAATTCAAATTTTAAAGTATTTCATGGGTAACAAGACTACAAGAGGCACAATAAATAACCATGCAAATCTAAGATTTTTCCAATTACTTTGCACAAATATTGAATTAAGACAAATTTCCACTCACAAACTTGCATTCCCTATTTGAGCTCCCCGTTATAACCTTTCATACTAGGAGTTTCAATTAAGAAAAATAAATAAATAAATAAATATATATATATATATATATATATATCCATTATCTATCGCCAAAGTCACCAATGAAGTGCAAAAAACCAATATCTTTTTTGTTGGGCACACCTGAATCTCTACTAGTACCGATATTATCCCCAACTTAATCACTTTTGGATTCAGGTGTGGGGTTTTACTCCAAAAGGTCTCGGGATCCCAACTTATATTTCATATAATGAACATGTCAATATTCAATGTGAGACTATTATTTTGGCCTACACATACCCAACACTTTTAAAGAGTTCAACAATAACATTTAGTTCCACCACTATCATCTAAGTGCAACCAATATATATAGTGAAGCAATTGTATAAAATGACAATTTTGTTTTGCCAAAACGTTTGGTCAAGTGGAACTTATTTCCAAATGCAACATGCATGTATAAGCTATGGAGAATTTGTTTGCAACTTAAACCTTGATTAGTAACATGTCAAAACATTTAATAATAGTTCATTTTAGGAAATTTAGCAGAATGCACACTTGCTCAAAGTAAACCCACTAATACAAGTTTTAGAGGCTAGAAAATATTCAACGTCTTGCTGTGTTCAAAGCGATCAGAACCACACAAAGCATTTCAGTAAAATCACGATCAACATCGATGTTCTCTATACGAGCCATTATGATCTAATGTAATGTAACCTGGTTAGTTACTCTATTGTACGTAAAGACCATATTTAAAAAAATATTATTAAAATAATTAAAATTTTAAAGTTAAAATCTAATTAACGAAACACAAATTTTCATTAATTTATTATATAAAATTTAAAAATATTATTAAAAATTTGTATTAAATTTCTTAAAATATTAATAAAATTTAAAAAGAAATAATATTTTAATGTTAAACTTTATTTTTTAAATTATAATTTTTAAGAAAATAAAATTACATGTAATAAATTTTAAAATAAGTACTTTAAATATTATCAAAATCTTTAATATATATTTAATGACATTCTTTGTAACAACATTTCTTATTATGTTATTAAATATTTATTTTATTATAGTTCTTTATCTAAAGGTTGTAATTTGATCATCTTCCTATAAATAAAGCCTTTCTCCTACTCTCCTCCTTGAGCAGAGTTTCATCATATCTTATTTGTATGTTTCATGTTCTCTTCAACAATGACACCATAGTTAAGTTAACCCAAAGTATGAAAAATGGATGAGTAGAGACCAATTGCTGCTTGGCTGGCTCTTGAATTCCCTTACTGAATCATGGCCTCCCAGATCATTAGCCATACTACTTCTCAATTAGCATGGCGAGCTATTGAGTACATGTGTGGTGCCCATAATTAATCGCGCAAGTATCCAGATACGTAGAGCGAGAATCCAAAAAACTAGCAAAGGTTCACAATCCATGATTCAATACTTAAACACGATGAAGGAGTTCGCACACAGTCTAGCAACTGCTAGTCCATTTTCCTACCTCAGACCTAAACACATGCACCTTAGCAGTTTAGATGCAAAGTTTCTTTCTATCACTACTCTTCTCCAAGAAAAGGTTGATTTATCATGGCCAGAGATGCAACCTTCATTACTTAATTTTGACACTAAACTGTAACAATTGAACACTATTATCAATTCCTTAAGTATCAATGCACCTCTGTTTGCTAATGTTGCTCTTGAGAAATCAGGTTCAAATTCTTCTCGAAACAGTAACAATGCCAACACAAACAGTTCTAGGCAGCAATCACAACGTTCACCCGCGCCTAACAACTGAATCTACTTGGGTTCATATCACGACGTTGGACAATCTAGAGGGTGTGGAGGTGGTGGCTGTCAAGGAACCTCTCGCCCAACCTGTCAAATCTATGGGAAATTTGGTCACTTGGCAGTTGTCTGTTATTATAGATCATATATGCCTTATATGGGGGTCCTCATCCTCTTAACAAATATTGTCATCTCCTTCCCTGTTAAACAATAGAGTTTCTGTAGAGAGAGTTCAAAGATATATTTTTATTCTTCTCTAAAACAGAGGCAATATATAGATACAATTACATCCTAAAATTAGGTCATAAATTAGGGAAATAAATTATTTTTATATTTACATAATCAATTACATTCTATATAGATTTCTAGGATTAATTCTATATAGATTTCTAGGATTAATTACAGAATCAATCTAATATTTGTTTCTATATTTACATAATCAATTACATTCTAAAGGATTATGCAGACACTTTGTCACACCCTGGGTTGCACAGCGTGCCCCCTACCCAGGTGCAGGCGCACCCCCTCGGGGCGAACGCCTAGCCATTATGGATCTATAATATTGTCCCATCTCGGCCAGCCACGCCACACAAGGACGCCGGTCACCGAGATCATTTATCCCCCTGCACAATCCACAGCACAGGGAGGGGGATAAATGATCTAACCTTATGAGGAAGAGGTTGCGAGTTCGAACTTGAGGGCCTTGGTTACTCAAGTTGCGAAATCTAACCTTATGAGGAAGAGGTTGCGAGTTCGAACTTGAGGGCCTTGGTTACTCAAGTTGTGAAATCTAACCTTATGAGGAAGAGGTTGCGAGTTCGAACTTGGGGGAGGCCCTCCCTGTGCTGTGGATTGTGTAGGGGGATAAATGATTTCGGTGACCGGCGTCCTTGTGTGGCGTGGCTGGCCGAGATGAGACAATATTATGGATCCATAATGGCTAGGCGTTCGCCACACGGCTGAGGTCGTGGTGGTGCGCCCGCGTTCGCGGCTGCGGCCGGGGCGTGACAGGGTCACTGTAACACCCTGTAATTTTAATAAAATATATACGTTGAAGTACGCGTATATCGATATGTATAATACACATATTTTATACGTAAGATGATCCATATGGGATCATCCAATATAGGTGCTTACAAGTTAAAAAAATGGAGTTGAATTAAATTGATTAATTTATGGGGTTGGTTAATTAAATATGTGGATTTGAGTATCATTTAACGACTTAATGAATAATATGATTTAAGGCATTTGTGTATATGAATACATGTGAAATAAGTGAATTGAGTTATAAATTAAATTAAGAAAATGGTGTAGATTGAAATTGAATTATTAAATGAATTATATAAATGAGATGAGTTGAATTCAATGAAATTTGATGGAGGAGTTGGTTAATAAGGGGAGCCTAGGTGCATTGGATTATTTGTATATATAAATATCAACTCCTCATTTTTAATCTCAATCTCTCTTAACCATTGAAGAAAAAAAAAAGAATAGAAAGAGAAGAAAGAAGTTGCTGAACGAAAAAGAAAGAAAAAAAGAAAGAGAGAAAGAGAGAGAAAAAAAGAAAGAACGAGAAGAAAGAAGAGGAAACAGAGGGAGAACGCGAGATTTGCACGAAATTCGGACCCGCAGTAAGTGATTTTCACTCTATTTCTTTGTGAAATTAATATCTAAGCTAGATGTAACGATTCTAGCCGAGTAATTTTAGCTATGAGAGTTGTTTTACAGAGTTTTCAAAATTGGGGTTTTTACCCACCTTAGATGAAAATTTGTTCGATTTTCAATTATGTGTTCATTTAGAATTTTTATGGCCGTTGAAAGTTTGTTGGAAGTTAGAGTTTAGATTGAAAACCTTTTGAATAATTTAAAACCCAATGAAACTCTAGTTGAAGGCTATAGAATGGTAGAATGAATTGTTGTGAGTCCATCGATGCTAATTTCATGATTTTTTGTAGACCGTTTGACAATTTTAGTAAAAACTTTCATGTTCCAATGAATAGTTACGACGTGAACAATGATGTGAACAGTACTGTAACTATTTCTAGTGAATAAAATGGAATTGGAATCCAATGAAACTCCGGTTTGAGATCATAGAATCGTAGAAAACTGAATTTTGGACGTTTCGATATTAAGATCATGATTTTTGGATATGCTTTGATATTTTTAGTAGTTAAATATATGATTTTTGTGAGTAAAATTGACTTTAGATGCCTTCGCGAACGTGTAAAGCCTCAATAAAATACCTGTTGAAGGTAGTAGAATGATATAATGACTGATTTTACAAGTGTCGATATGAACAGAATAATTTTAGGAATGTTCTAGATTTTTAATAAAATTGATATATGTTCCAGTAAAAAAATAAACTGAGAATTAGTGAAAATATGAATTGGAAATCTATTTTTACTGTTATTTCTTGTGGAAATATCTAGATTGACCACAGAAACAAGATAGTAGTTTCTTCAACTGCTTATGAGTCCTAAAGTGAGTTGGAATTTAAAGTCACAAAATGTGTATAATATTGTTAAGGTTGATCTTTATTATTGGTGATTTGAAGTGAGTTGAGAACTTAAATATATAAATAGATATGAATAAATAAAATTGAATTATGGAGTGGTTGTGACAGGTTGAATTAGTTAGATTTAAATTGGAGTTGGACTCGAAAGCGACGATGATTGAGTTTAAGTTAGAAAGTATTGTACTGTGAGTATATTTTCTTGATTTTGGTTCTTGTATGACATTGTATACATATAAAATGTTTGATTGTATGCATGTTATATTTATATATAATGCATTGAGTTTTTATGGATCATGCAAACTGATTTTAGCAATTGGAGCTTGTAATGATGTCATTTCGTTAGGAATTAGACCTGTATGTCTGTCCTAACAAGGGTTGCGATCCTTGAAATGACTGTGAATTGGGTAATGAGAGGCTGTGACTACCTTGTAACGGGCATACAAGAGTTAGACTCGCTCTCTTGCCTTGAATGAGGGAGATGGTAAATTTGTTTTATGAAACTGTGCATTGGTTTATTGAATGAGCATAACTATATCTTGTGTGTATGTATCGTATTTTGATGAATGATGCATATGTGCTTTTGAAATAATTTTAAATGTCATGTTTCCCTAAATGCATAAAATTGTCATATCAAGAGATATATTCACTGAGCTGTTAATTGCTCACTCCATTTCCTCCAATATTTCAGGTATTGAGTCGAAGGGAAAATGAAAAACCCGTTAGTGATAATCACGTGAGCCTTCGTCTGGTATGTGTATGTATTCATTGGAGGATATGAGTTATTTTTCTTTATTTTGATAAGTATAATTATCACATACTACATCTATGTTATCACATAGATGGGTTGTAAGAAAACTTAAATTTTGATTTGATATTTTGGGTTATACAATGCTTGTGATGATGGAATGGGATGATCGTAAGTATCTATCATGTGAGAATTTGATGTGTGAATGAATAGAATGATTATATATATCTATATTGGATTTGATTTGTAGTATATCAGGAAAAAAAAATGTGAAATATCTATTTTATGGGGAGGTGCTGTCAAATTTTTGTAAATTTTGGAAATTATTGTGATGTCAGTTGAAGGCTGACAGTATGTTATCTACTGTATATAGGTATGTATAGTGGATAGTATACTGTGCAGGTCATGATGTCAGCCTATGTCAGGGGCGTCGTGACAGTCACCCTTCTCAAAAAGTTTTGGATCATGTTCTATCTATCTATAATACAAATATCAAATCTAATAAAATCACGTGCCTTACCATTTCACAAATCTAATTCTAGTACTTCTTCCATATTGGAACTTGCTCATTTTGATCTAACCAATTCAATCACGGGATGGTTTTTGATACTATATTCACTTTGTTGATGATTTTTCGTGCTTTACCTGAGTATATTCACTTAAACAAAAATCTGAAGCATTATCTATTTTTATTTGACCTAAAATGTTAGTTGAGAACAGGTGTTCAACCACCATTAAGTGTTTTCAATCCGATTGGGGAGAAGAATACAAATCATGTTTTCAATTCGATTGGGGAGATGAATACAAATCATTTTCAACGTTTCTTTCTGTTCATAGCATATCTTTTCAACACCCCTGCCCACACACACACACGAACACACGAGCAACATGAGAAAGCTGACCCATGAGGTAGTCTATTCATTGTCAAAAGTTCATATAAAATTGTCTATTGTCGTGGGAATTGAATTTGTATCAATAAGGGAGAGGAAACATTAAAAGTCTTTCCTGAGGACATTTTTCAACTGATAAATGCTTAACTTTGCTAAAATTATTCTATGATTTATAATAAACTTTATAATTTTTTTTTATTGAATTGTGTTTTAAAATTGAACAATAAAAATATTTTTTTTAAAACCGATATTTAAAAACAAGTTTTAAATTAGATTACTAAACAGGTCATAACGTTTCGATCACAAAAGCCGCTCAGGATATAAAGAAGCCCAATAAACGAGGATGAGTTGGGCCTAAGAAGCCCCTGAAAAGTCCGTCTCCCAGATTCTTTCTGGCCATAAACAAGATCTAGTGCTTCCTTTTTTTAATACGGAATAGTACGCCATAAAAAACTAGCTAAAACAACCTGATGATATTGTGATGATTAAGTGGCGTAGAGAAGCCATTTTATTAATGATTAACCAAATGAAATTCATTAAAATGTTTGTAGCTAAAGTTTCACTAGTCCCTTCAGGAGTGATCTTGAAAGAGTAATGTTTGACTAACATACTTTGTTGAACACATTTTGTTGACATTACCCTTAAAAATTATTGATCGCTTCGAATCATGTATTGATACGTGATTCGAGGTGATCTAATAACTTTCGAGGATAATATGTGTGTTTGTCAAGTGTGTTTGCAAAGCATTTTCTATCTCTAAATTGTCCCAATTTATTTATTGACTCACATATTAAAACTATTAATACAAAGGATATTGCAAGTTTGAACCAGAAAACAACTTCTCCAATGTAAAAGTAAAGTTGCATCTATACACCGTTCGTTCATTTCATGTCGTACAATGACAAGAACCTTATACACTAATGTATGCCAATTTATACAAGGAGTATAAATTATAAATCTTATAGTTGTGAACACCTAGATTAATAAGGACTTTTTAGGATAGGAGGGACGCCCAACCTAGATTATTCGGTTATGAGTTCGAGTCCTCTCTTGACAAAATTATGATTAGGAAGGACGCATCCGCCTCTACAAAATTTTAAAGTCTGATGGAATAGTCTCATCCTGAAGGGAAAGGAAGACACCATCAAATGTCGTATGGGTAATCAAAAAAATAAAAAAATAAGGACTTTTTACATTCATAAGTTATTAAGAAGTTAGTTGGACTTGCAAGATAGAGGATTAAAGCTATTCGTACTTAATCCATTAAGTCGTGGGTCTTAGGTACTTATAAGTTGTCTTTAGCAAGAGATTAAGTTTGTTTGTAGTTAGATTCTTTTACTGGATATGGATATAAAATGAGATTATTATTATAAGCACCTACTTCGACACAACTAATTGGTGCAAGGAAGAAGCCTAGATGGATGCATGAATTTGGTTTTAAATCGAATTAGCAATTTGCATAGAAATGAAAATTCTAAATACAGAATCAAAGAAAGAAAGAAATATTATAATTACAAAGCTTACAATATTTTCGCATAGTCCGACCAACTCTACCAACTGTATACGTCCACATAATTGACTTTGCATTCTAAGTAGTTTATAAATTTTTTCAGATTAATTAATTCTCTGAATTAACGAAATTAATTCTCTGATTTATTCGAATTGATGTGTGATAAATGTGTATAAGTTCTAGTGAACTAGTCTGACATCAAATATTAATTGCGTAGACTTAGGCTACCATTGTGTCCTAAAATAAATAAATAAATAATTTGATTCCGTGGCCCGCATACCTTGACCAAATTTATATATCTATACTATTCATTATAATAAAATGCGTGACAAAAATTATTTAATGGGCCTTTGCTGTATGTTTTAACATCGTGACAAATGTCAGTCTACGGGAAATTTCAGTCAGCTACGACCAAAGAACCTCACGTGCCCTACCCTCATCACCCAATTCCACTAAAAAGCTAACCAATATAATTTTATTTTTTTTCTTCAAAAAAAAAAAAAAAAGAAATTTAGAGACTGGGATGTAGAGATGTAGTGTGTATAGAGGAACCTTGACTAGTTGACTCACCAAAGACCATCAAATTTAACACCTCAACTTTAAAACACCCCCTTCTTTTGGAAATTATTACATCCTGACCGCTCTTTCCTCGTACCCCTCTATTTCACCAAATGGTACTTTCGTAATAATCTCCTTTTCCACTATCCTTTTCTTTTTTCCTCTTCTTCACACCATCTGGCTCGCAGCCGTAAGACTGACCCACCGTTTCCCTCCCCAAAAACAAAAAGACTCCTTTTCATTTTTCACAAAAACAAAAAAAAAAAAAGGTCATTTCAACACACGTTCAACTCGCATCTGGAGGAAAATCGACGACTGAGAATAAATCTGATTTCTGCGGCTTTCTGTTCTTTGACTTACCCACACACACAAACAAACACGCAATCGCAATAATAGCGAAGGGTGAAGGGCTGTGTGTGCGTTTTGGGGTTCCTCGATTTCAACCTCTTTCTTCTGCAAGCTTTTATTAATCACTACTTACTACCAGCTCTTCCGAATGTGTCCTGCTGCTGCTGCTAACATGCGCAGCCTTTATAACTCAGCCATGGCCGTTCTACACCATCGACTACTACTACTCTCTACACTAACTTACATTACCACTACTGCCTTCGCTCTTCTCATCTTCGCCTCCGCTGTCTCCACCAGTCGCCACCACCACCAGCACCACCGCCACGGCCTCGGTAAGTATATAAGTATTGACCCCTCATTATTCTACTTACCATGCACCATTCTTACTTACTTGGAGTACTTATTGTATGGTATTTATGTGTTTATAAATAGGTGTGGGATCATCAGTAAGAGATGTGATGATGGTGATGAGAGAAAAGGGAATGGTGGTAATGGAAGAAGAGAAATGGGGAAGTGGGTGGTGGTCGCCGTCGCTGGAGGTTTTGAGCCGGAGAAGAAAGCTAGGTGGGCCGGGATCGGCACCGCCGACTTGTAGATCCAAGTGTGGGAGGTGCACGCCTTGTAAGCCTGTGCACGTGCCGATACAGCCCGGTCGAAGTTTCCCTCTTGAGTATTATCCTGAAGCTTGGCGCTGTAAATGTGGAAATAAGCTCTTCATGCCCTGAAACTAATTAAATCAACAACAAGAAGAAAGCAATTAAAGCTACCCATTTCTATATGATCTCTCTCTTCTGTGTAGTGTTTGGTTCTTTTCTCTGTGTATGTATGTATGTATTTATCGATGATTTGGTCGGGGAAGAGAATTTTGAACTACGGCTAGATGGTGAAGCAGAACACAGCTCTCTTAACTCTACTTTGAGGGTTGGGAGTGTTTGGCAGATGAACGAACGGCGACGTTGTGTTTTTGTGTAATTATTGATGAAAGAGAGTAGAAGCCATGAAAGAAAAAAAAAAAGACTGTAATTAAGACGAGTTAATGCGGTGACTTTCACTCTTTTTTGTTTTTTTTTTGGAGATTTTCTTCATCGTCTTGTCTGCACATTGAGAGTAATTGTACTCTTTTTATCAAACTTTTTAATGCTGTAGCAGCAAGCATAGAGAATGGAGATTTTCTTTTCCTTTATTTTCTCTTCTACGTTGCTTTCCTTTTTCGTTATTGTTCGAGTTTGTCTTTTAGCATGAGACCGGCCGCATCACAAACTTTTTACTTGAAATCTTTGTATGAATGCTAGCTACTTAAGTTCTAAAAGATGTATAAAAAATTAGCTAATGTGTTAGGAAATTAATTAATAATAATTGTGCAATTGGAGAAGGAATACTATGTGGTGTGGTTAAATAATAATGTTGGAGTAAGGAGGGAAGGAAAATTAATTATGAATTATTACAAAAGAAAAGCAGCAAGTGATGGGAGCAGATGTTGTGGTCAGTAATGAGAGGGAGGCGTGTGCGTGCGGCTCTTGAGATGCGTATGAGTAGTGCCTTTTTAGTCAAGTGTGTGCACGCACAGTGTACACCCGCAAATCATGCTGTTGTATTAAAAAGGCAACTAATTAAGAGTGAAACTACTAAAAGTTTATAAGAAAAAGAAAGAACGAAAAGAAAACACCAAGGACGGGTAATTCACCTAATCAGGTATTTATGGCATGAATTAGGCCTTGGTTTTTGGGCATTTCTTCCTCTTGTGTTTATTGTTTACAATGCCCTTGTTTTTCATCTACTGATCTGAAATGGCTAAAATGTATGAGATTCAATGTAACAATTTTTACTATATATTGACAAAAAAATTATGACTATCAGTCAATTTATTCACCTAATGTTGACTAACTAGTATACTTATCTCTCCATCTGTATTAATGAGAGAAAGATCTATATTTATTTTTTATGTGATGAATTATTATGAGTATTTATCCATTAAATCTATTTAATTTAAGAAACCTGTGGACCATCTTCACCTCTCTCAAAAGTACTTCTGTAAGTGAATAGAATACTAAAGAAAAATGTGATTCTAACTACAAATACATTATCATATAATCATTAAATGTAACATGTACTATACATGTTGATGTATACAATACCTGATTAGATGATGATAATTAATAATATAATTATACATGTAATTACATTCTTTTTGTAAATATTTACAAAAAACACTTCCTTCTATAAAGACGCACCAATATCCTCAATTCAGGGCTAGTTTTCTTTTGCTTTGAAAAAAAAAAAAAAAAGGACTAATGGAGACCCTTGCTGTGTCGTTAAGTTTTATATATATCCAAAAGTTCTTTTAATCCTATTTTATGATATATATATATATATATATATATAGTACTGGGTCTCTTAAACCCTGAACCCCTGAGGGAACTGGTCCATTATTACATAGTGTACTGTGAACCATGCACACCAAACAACAGTACTTTAACATCATTAAATGTTTCTATTGAGAAAATCTGATCTTCTATTCGGTGGGTCAGATTCACTATTTAACTAGTGGCTACAGAAACTCACTCATGTTTAGATTTAATAGGAGATGGAAGTTTCTTACGAACTCCTTGTTGCACTCAATAAGGTTTAATTTAAGGGAAAAGTCGCCGACAGACAATAGCTTACAAAACAACTCCACGGAGAATGGCTCACATTCGGCCTCTCCTTGAAATGAGTTTCTAACCATCACAATTCTATAGAGAATTGATGATTCATGGTTCTAATACAATTTTCTTTAACCCGATAAAAAATAAATGTGTTTGATTAGTCATATTCAAAAATAATTTATGAAAATTTTATTTAGAAAATAATTTATTTTTAAAAAATGATAAAAAATTATTTTTTAATTTTAATATTTAAATAGTATTTTTATTTATGAATCACAAACCAAACATAAGCTACATTAAGAAATTGATCACTATAATTATACTCTTAATCTAATAATATATAGAAAGAAAAATATTTTGGTAACTTAGAAGTATACTCAAGACTCAAATGCATGGTAATAAAGTTCCTTGAATTAACACGGAGTCACTTATGTTGGGTGTTTTATGTTGATCCAAAAGACTTAAGTATTTAAATATATTTTTTGAGTGTACTTAGGAGTCCTTTTTAAGGTCTTTTTATAAAAATTGTAATTACGTATGCATGTAACTATACTATTTTTGTTAAGGAAGTTCTGTAATTGTAATAATTAAAATTGTATAGTATTTTTCATTACTTTTATTAATATTACATTGATTAAGGAGATAGTACTGTATGGTGACTTGAATGAGAAAGAGAATAAAAGCAAAAGCAAATGACATATATATAGTAGAGTAGCTAGAGATGTGCAGGGAAGTCATCATGAAGTAGTAGTAACGTATAGCAATGAGACACGAGAGAGGAGAGGTAATTAAGCCTAGCAAAAACATACGAGTGTGGGTATTGGGGGGAGAGGGACCCAGTTAAGCTTGGTACAGGGTGGTGTAAATGGGGACATACATGTATTGTTCCCAACCTGAGAAACAAAAACAAATATTCAAGGGCTCCACCTTTCCTCTCACCTTTCCACATCTCTCTCTCTCTCTCTCTCCCTCTCTCTCTCATAAGCTCTTCACCCAACCCACCCCTTGGTTACTAAAAGACGAGTTTATTAATGAATGAATCAAAAATATAAAAACAAAATAATAAAAAACTATATAAATGTAAGGTGAAAAATATTTAAAATAAAGAATAATATTTAACTAATACACATTGTTAATATTATCTTGAGAATTGTTGAATCATTTTCAAACACTTTTCTCACCGACATTCCCTGGCATGACTTTAAAGTCAAGGAAAGGGGTACTTAATGTATAAGACATCTTAATTAATTATTAGACATGTATATATGAAAGATAAGTAATTTCAATTGTTCCGCTAAGTGAGGGATCCAATCCAAACTTATATATATAGTCTGAGATGGCCTTCAATCCCAACTGGTTCAATGCTACTCATTTTAATTCAATGTTATATGTATTCAACTTTAATCATTATTTATTGAATCTTAGGGTTTATATCATGTATAAAAAGATTAATGTATACATTGCCAATTCAAAATTGATTATTTTCTGTTATATTATTTGGTAGACGTCCAACCAATCATATCGAACTACCCACATATTAATGCTTTCCCTCGTGTACATGAAGATCATGATAAGGGTAAAACATACATATATATACTCGGAATTCAAACACAGAAAATCACAAATGCTATATAGATAGATAGATATGTACGTACTTTGGAAAGAAGTAAATATTATATCACAAGTAGAAATATACAAATATTTGTAAAGATGTTAAAATATTATAGAACTTGAACAATACAATGTTAAAAAATGTTTGTTATAAATTACAGGATAAAAACTTATGTATATATATATATATATAAGGAGAATACTTTCAAACTTTTAGAAATGTTGTTATCCAAAATCATACTTATGTTAATATGGTGCATGGTGAGTGGTTGATGTTTCTTTTTTCTTTTTTCACTCATAATGTAATAATTATGTATTGTATTGTATTGTCACGTCAACTTAAGTATGTATTTTGAATCGTTTTAACATCCTTATCTTTAACTTTTCACCGAGAAGCTTTTTTCTTTCTGAAATACCCTTACAAATTATATATTAAATTATTATTATAAATCTAATTTAATTTTATTATTGATAGGAGTAAAATTATAATTTAGTATTTAAATACTTTTTTACTTTTGGCCCATGTCCCTTACAATTTAGGTTTTTTAAATTTCAATTTTTCCTATTCCACTCTTCTAATCTCTAACTATTTAACATACCCTTATTCCAATTTTTACAACTTTACTCATTACAATTATATCAAATGATATAAAAAATAAAAATCACGTGCTTTTCTTCTAATAAAATTAAAACACATATTAATATATAATTGCATTATAACATAGCATGCATGTGCGATTGTCTAAAGCTATTATTGCAACTGACGATGGATTAGTTAAATGAGTTTAGTTTGAATATGGATGATGAGACTTCTTAATTTTTTTTTTATTTTTTTTTTTAGTGAAATGGGTGAAGCTGCATTTTTAACAATTAACTGAACCATTCGTGTGGTATTAATTGAGGGAGAGGATAAATTAGGTGGGTCGTCCATGAATTATGAGAAAATTCCATATATCATATAAAACAATTGAGGGGTCCGGACAACCGTGATGGCACCTACTTCTAATATAGGTATCAAGCTTTTATGATTGAACGAGTGATTTGATATGAAATAAGTTTTGACAGAAAGAAAGAAAGAAAGAAAGAAAGCAAGCAAAAGAACCTCTCTATACTACTTTAGTCACTTAGTAGCTAGGCCTTTGGCGCTTTTTTGATTTGAAGTGATTTGAGGTGACAATATATGTTGCTGGTGTTGTAGCTTGCATACTTCTGTACATGTTTTAGGTAGCATGTACACCTATTCAAGTCCCTCTCTTTCTTGCCCCCCACTATTATATATCCTCCAATTATATTTCCTTGTCATCTAACTCACTCTATTGACTTATGTCCATGGCTTCCTAAGATCATTCAAACCAAGCAATATATATGTAATGCTTGCAATTAGATGGTCCCATGAAGGAGACCTGGCAATATATGTGAGATCAGACAACATGGAACCATTTACTTTTTCTACTTGTTTGTATGTGTGTATGTATAAAACATTATTTGTTATTAGTCATAGTCTTAGCCAGGAAACTTTGGCACGGAAGATGCCTTGCATGATGGACCCGCCTCATTATCTTCCCAATGCAGTCCACCAGGCACACCCTTACCTGATCCCAATCACAAGGAGTTTTTAATTAAAAACGCCCCTTTGTTTGGCGTTTTCGTTCACTAATAAAACGCAGTACCAATAGGCATTTTAAAGTTAAAATGTCCTCTTAAAGGCGATTTCACGTTTTAGTTGGAAAAAAAAAATAAAAAGTGTTTCACAGCATTGGCAGCCAACGTAACAAAACTACTGTAAAATGGCAAATACAAATTTTTTCTCCCTGTTTCAGCTAAATCTTTTCTAGTTAACTATATATCAGCAAAAAGTCATATATATATATATATATATATATATATATACACACACATATGGACAAGGGATGTAGTGGGGATATATGGTCACCCAATTTATTGCCATCAGCATCCTTAGGTGCTAACTCAAGAGCTTGAGAAGAACGCAAAGAATCACTTTACCAAACTACAATTTTAAGTATTACTGCAAAAGGAGCAACAACGGGTTAATTGAAAGCTTTTCACTTAATTTGTCATAGATAAGCAATTCCTGTTTCAAAAAAAAAAAAAAGTCATCTTAAAAATAGAATAATTTTAAGTGTACCCACCAAAAATAATTTTTTTTTATCCATTTGCCATATAACAATAATGAAAATTTATATAATACGTCGGTAAAATGAGCGTTTTAAGTGGATACATTCAAAATCACCCTTAAAGTAAGGTTTTTCCTTTTTTCTTTCTCTGTGTTTTTTTTCTTTTGCACATCATCTTTAAAGTTAAAGTTTGGTTTTTTAAACAAGGTTCTTATGGCTTTTTAAAATAATACAATTCAGGGGATTTGTGGAGAGAGGCCACCAGAGTAGTGTTAATTAAAGGAGCAAGCTATTGAGCGAGGAGCGTCATTGAGTCAATTCCAGACTACCACTTCCGTTGTACTGTAAAACAATTACAGAATATATACAGAGAGTACCAGCTTTAACAGCTTTGGTGAAATGGAGCCCAGTTCTGGGGTACTTGCTCTACAAAATTCCAGCTGCCATTGAATTGATTCTGCTTCTCTTGAACTCAGTAAACTAAAAATGAAAGATTCAAACATGGATTTCTGGATCTGATTTTGATTCTGGTGAAAGAGCACGCTGCATACCCCACCCACACATGGCCCTATTTCATGTATCACACTTAGACCTATGTTTTTAAGACTGCCCTCAAATTTTAATGTAAACCTACAAAGCAATCAAGGACTTTCAGCTTAACTTTAGCAAAAACTAGATCACAAATATGTATTTGAAACCAACTTGAGGTTAGTGTGATGTGATGGTCAAGAACCTGCCTTGAGAAGCAAGTCATGAATTTGAACCCCGCACCAACTGGACCGCAACTCTTTACGAGAATGAGGAAGTTCGCACACAATTCAAGTGACTAATTAGGTGCTCCAAGAGGCCTCAATACCCTTTAGTGTATATATATAGAGTGGTGTTTGATCTGATGCATGGAAGTTAATATTATATATACCAAGTACATATGAGCGAGCTCTTTACCACGAAGGAAAGCTCGTTCAAAAGTACACCTCAGTTTGTTTCCATTAACTCCTGGTCTTGAGCTACATTACCCTCGTCAGTTTCGCCAGGCTTTGCTGGTGGTGCAGGCAACACTTCAACTACTATCTTCACCAATTCTTGAACGTCTTCAACTCCCATCCGGCTCTCACACTGCTCTATGATCTGCCGGAGAGGAAATATGGAGATAATAAATAAGCAGGGAGAATTTTCATAGAAAAGTTTTGTTTTAATTAACAGAAACTGAGTATCAAGTCAATCAAAAAACATTTTGAACAAAATTTTGGTTGCCCACGAGGGTTGTATAATAATTAATAACAGAATACCCATGAACCATGCTTGTACTTTAGACAAATAGATCCAAGGAGAATAACATGAGCATCATAAACATCTATCAATATACAAGTCTTTGTACTAATTGATTAATTACTCTCATTATATGAACTAAATAAACACAAAAGTCATTACTGTTTCTTCAGGCATTCTATTAACCTACGTAATGCACTTTGTCTCTTGCTTCTACCTCTTTTCATGTATATTACATCAGATAATCTTCATTCTTTACTTCCTTTAAAATAGATAGAAAAGATTAAAGAAATGGATTTACGTAGCTGGCCTCATGTGATTAAGGAAAAACCTTGTTGACTTAAGTTGAGAACATTGCAGAGGAAGATAATTGTTCAGATTTTGTAGTTTCCAGTTGCTCTCTGCAAAGAGACAATCCCTCAACTCATCAGCAGCTAAATTGGATTAAATCACCATCAGGGAAAGTTTTCCACTTGAAATGGAGGATATATTAGAGAATTATTGTCAAACATTTTCCCACATTTTGAAGGGCTTGTAAGTATCTTCTAAGAAGCCTTAAAAAGCCATGATTGCAAAGTTGGGGTGCATACAAAAACTAAAACAACAACTTCCAGGTCTTTTAAGTAGCATCATGCAGAGATGTCCATCGGATATGTTAATGATAAAATTCTTAATGCGCTTATGCTGCTTGGATTTATGCAAACAGACAGGAGAAGCAAGGGTATATAAATGAGAGAGACTGTAACACTGTTACCTAAGATCTGGTTTTGACCAGGCAATACAAGAAGTCAAGAAATTGCAACGTCTTGGCCACTGAAATTTTACAGCCCCCATAAAAGCCATGCATGCATGTCTTTGAAAATGCCAAAGACATTTTGTATAGGTTAATTAAGATGGAATGATTCACGGCAAAGATTAGGGAACTCCAACAGGAGAAATGTGACTTTAGCAGCAGAAGTTGAGCTTGTAATGTATCATTCAAGTACTAAGATAATAGTAGAGCAGATGCATTAAGAAAGGAACTGAAAGATGGTCCACACATTGAAAGAGGGTAATATCTGCACTGATCAATTAGATAAAATGGTGTCAAGGATACTTTAAAATCTATTCTTCTCAATCCACCACCTAGTCTTTTCATGATCTAGTGAACAGATGCTGGAGGTTCCTTGTGTGTGAGGACTTGGAGGATTCATTGTTTTCAACAAGACCCACAAATATAGAATAAATAATAAGTAAGAAACAACTTCTAGTTTCTAGGACTGAACTAATTCGAGTGTAGGGCCAATTTTGGAGTGGGATTCTGTTCATTGGTCAATGTATCTTCCATTGTATTGAATAAAGACAAGGACAGGAATGCAGCCTCCACCAGTTAATTACCCCGTCTCCTTTGCAACTTTAAGAGCAGGCAAAATTGACAAGAACAGACGTGCAAAGTGAAAACTGAGGTAGGAGATGCAGAGACTTCTACATGGCAAAATGCAAAAGTACCCCAAAGCTGACCATTTGATCATTAGTGAAGAAATGTAGAAATCATAGCGTTAATAAAGGCCAACAAAAATTGAAAATTCTTATTTTCCCTTCTTAGATTCTTTTTCTTCAATTCCAAGGTTTCAACAGGAACCAGCAAACCTGCTCTCTATTGCTGTTTTCCTCTTCTTCTCCTATGTGGCTATGTCTACATGGTATATGAATTAATGTGTGATTTATTCATGGATTCTATTTCTACAGAATGGAAGTGAGAATTTTGAATACTTGAGATTTGGGAATTAATGTCAAAGAGTGGTTGTAGAACCCAGTGCATCAAGAAAGAACAAGAGAAAATGACAGATCATAAATGGCAGCAGGGATTGGATTGCATTAGGGTGTTTTTTTTTTCTATTTCTTAGCTTTATGTTTATGTTGTTGTATTCTTTTTATTGTTGCATGTCTAATGTGTATCTTAATTCTTAAGTATTGAGATACTTCTTAATCCTAGCGTTATGCATAATAGCACTATTATGGAATTTATCTTGTACATTTCTTGTTGTATAACTTTGATTTTTTATTTCCTTTTTATTTCCTTTAGATTGCTGCAAATATTTTCTTTAAATTGTTGTTATATCGTTAATTTATTACTATTTGCCAACTTGTCTTTTTCATTTTCTAATCATGTTTTCTATTTTTTAATATTGTGGACATGAAATTGAGGAACATAAAATATGGTTTATCTTTTTATATCAGATTACTTTTTTTTACATTGTGACGGGGAGCCTTGGCGCAACGGTAAGAGTTATTGACGTACAACTGGGTGACACGGTTCAAGTCGTGAAAACAATCTCCTATGATGCAAGGTAAAGATGAGTACAATAGACTGAAAAATGGTTTGATTCTTCTTCGGGACCCCGCATAGGTGAAAGCTTCGTGCATGGGGCAGCCTTTGTGTTTTTGTTTTTTTATATTGTGGGAATACGTATGTAAGTAGAAGTGCAAGGTTTGTATGAGTAAAACTAAATAGTCATGTACATACATACATACATAGATATATATTATTTTTTCAACCTCACCTAGACATGACAATCACCATAACACCTTATAATACTAAGTTAATAAGTGATTAAGGAAGTGCAATGATTCGAACTTCATCTTCTAGTGCATATCTTGCATCACAAGTTTACAGCATAGACATTGCAGATCTACCTTTCAAGCTACATTCACAAGATTTTAGAATAGTTTAATGTACTAAGGTTGTTAGTTATAAGGGGCTTTTACATCTAAGGTATATTGTCAAAAACTTTTTTTGTAACTAGTAGAATGATACAATTCATGATCCAATCTTCAAACCCAACTCACCAATCCTACATAGGATCTTTGGTGTGGCAAGCAAAGGTGAGTAGATGCAACTTGGAGAGGAGGAAAGGAAGATTTTGAAAATGCAGGAAAAATGATGTCGATGTAACTTTAAAGGTTTCCTTCCTTGCGGTAACTCATCACATCTGGTGGGAGTGTAATATTTAGAAGATTTCAGAATAAAGAAATAGCAGTAAACAAGATAATTGAAAATACTGAATTTGCAACTTGCAAGAAGGGAAGCTGGACCAAAAGTGGAAAGATGAGCTAATAACGATCATAATCCTCCACATATGGGGTGGGTGCAACTTAGCGTCAATGGATCCTTCTCTTCTAGAGCAGGATTTGGTGGAATCCTCCATGACAAAAAGGGAATCCTAATCATGGCTTTTGTAGGTAAAACTGCTCAATCTTCATCTATTCATGTTGAAGCTACAACTCTTTTGAGGGGCCTTTTGTCGGCTAATGCCTTGGGCATTCCCAATTTTTTCATCTGTCGTGGGTTCATGATTCTAGCATAGATAGTGAATGAAAGATTGGGGGTCTATCTATCGATTCTATCCATGGTTCTTTTATCCTCTAATGAGTCAAGAAAGATCCTAAGAAGGCACACATAACAAGCTATCCAGTTCTGTCAAGAAACCAATCAATTACAGATTGGTTGGCCTCTTCTACTAAGGATATAGATGAATTTATTATTTCTCCTTCAAAACTTCCTTTTCATGATGATAGAAACGGATAGGAATTTATACATGTAAGCATTGGCCTGTGTTCTAGTTCCTATTTTAATTACAGCATTGACCTTACGTAGGATCATGGCTTTTATCACCCTTGGCTATGAACCACACAATTTTAAAGACCCATCTTTTTTATTCAACAAAGAGGATTGGGGCACTCCATACTCCATGGAGATATATAGGCCTAAATTGCCTAATAAACTCCTTGGCTAAAAGGTTTGTAATACAAAAATCAAATCATCAACATAAACACAAGGTTCTTCTATTGTGGTAAAAACACTAAAATGAGAAAAAAAATCCGCAATATCCAACAAATCATGGAGACAAGCAGTTTCATTGATCTCCTCAAGATCAATTTATAGAGATTGATACAAAATACCTAAATCTTTGACTACCATCTACTCATTGATCTCCATCTACTCAAAATCAACCAAATTGACTACCAATAATGCAATTCCAATGAACGGAGAGCTATCACAACTTATTCTCTAAGCATTTCTCAAAATTAACAAGTAAATCTGATAAAAAAATAGTGGCACTCATGGGCTCAAAGAAAGACCTCTTAATGTTCTGCCCCTTTTGCAAAAACTCATATCAAACACCTAAGGGAAATAAACAAAAACACATTTATCTTGCTTGATCCATGGAACCTAGCCAACATATCACTGAACTCCATTCCCAGAAATGTTAGAATTGCTTCAGATCTCCCCAAAGACAGCAAAGTTCCCAGCATCATCACTACTCATTAATGAAGGATCCCTTGGGCTAATCTTAGAAGGTGGTTCTCCCATGGGATCCTACAATTCCATCATCAAATCCAACCATAATAAGGATGGTATCATATGCTGAACCTTAAACCTCAAGAGACTTTACTTCATCATTTGATCGGGATCATATTAGAACTCATCGTCCAACTTGGGAGTGGGACTAATTTGGTTGGATTTTGAAGACATGCCAAAACACAATATATTTCTTTGGTGACTTCTATTTGGAAAAATACTTTCAAAGGATCAGTTCTTTATTCTAAGATCACCAACAACCTAGCATGCCCTCTGTTGGATATGTAGGACAAGTGGTGAATCCATTGCCCAACTCTTCTTCAAGTGCACACTCTCTCTCAAAGAAAAGATAATAATAATATAATTGGTCAAGAACAAGAACTCTCTCGACCAGAATTCCTATAATTGGAATCATATTCTATCCTAGATGAAGGCCAAATTCAAAAGAAACTAACAAACAAAATTCATTCCAAAGCTCACTCTAGCAACTTCTTCATACCACATTTTGAAGGAATGGAATCAAAGAAATTTTCAACTCAAAAAGTAAATGAACCTTGAAAATCACCGATGACATAAAGCATAATGTCCAAGACAGGTTCAAATCTTAGACCTCGCAACTAGCAAGGCCTTATGGTGACCATACTCTACTATAAGTGTTTTTATTCTAAACACAAATGGTTCTGTCATCCCAACTCACATTGCCTAGGGAGGCTTGATCTAAAATCACCTTGACGAAGTATCATTGGCTTGCTAAGCATCAGATCCTCCTTCAGTGGTTCAAGCCAAAGCGGCTAGCCTCCCCAAGGTAATTGAAGGTCTCATCTCTCTAAATGCCATCCAATGCATTATCAAGTTTATTTTCAAATTTAGACAATTCATGGACATCATTTTATGTTGTGAAAAATGTCCTTTAGGATTATATTATACATGTAATACTAGAAATTTGGTACCTCCCCTACCTTCTACAAAGCTAGAAAATCTCTCACATCTGGAATGAAGGCAATCTCAAATGGCAAATTTCTCAACCTCATATCATTCAACTCCCCACAGTTTACAATTCTATTGCCTGCAAACCTTCCACCTTCCCCAAAAGATCTAATTGTCCAATATAACTCTAGAACTCGCCAATGAGGCATTGGCCCGGTGGTAAGGAGGCGACACGGTAAGGCTCTCGCAAGTGGAGGTTCTGGGTTCAAAACTTGGGGGTAGCAGTTTATCAAAGGCAGCACACGCGGAGAGGTCGCAGTTTACCAAAGCCAGTACGTGTTGTCCAAGGTCGCGGATTTGGGCCGAGACTAGTGGGTTCCTCTGCCGATCGATCGTTACCATTGGTGTCCCACCCACGGTGGTGTGGGATTAGTGGGTCCATAAGGTGCCCGATACCCCATGGGGTTGTAATACTTGTTTCTCCTGTAAAACAAAAAAATAAATAAACTCTAGAACTCGTCATCTAAGATAATTTTCCATCAACTCTTCTTCGGCTTCCTTTAATCCAAATCTTACTTTCTCTTAGCAAAATAAAAAGGCACTCGAAGAGTATTTATGTAGTGTTTGGTAACTCTACATTTTTTAACTCTAAAGAAATAAGCTCTACTTCTGAAAGAGCTTATTTTAAACATGTTGTTTGGTGCTCCAAACTCTTATTTTAGTTTTATTTCAAAGATAAAATGTTTCTTATTTAAAATCTCAACTTCTTACTACAAAAATATTTGATTTATTTTATAAAAATATATTTATTATATTTTTGTTTGTGTTATCTAAATATATATATATAATATACAAGATTAATAATTAAATTCAACTTAGAAGTTAAAATAATACTTTCTTATAAAATAATTATACTAAATATTGATTAGGCTTCATATTAATATATTTAATTAATAACAAAATTATTTATTTTTTATTTATTCATAATTTGAATGTCGACTTAGCCCTTCGTAAAACAAAGTGGAGGAAGCGGATTCATATAGCCAACCCTATGTAGTTGGGAAAAGGCTTAGTTAAGTTGAGTTTATTTGTTATTTATTCGTTATATCATAATTCTCATTGAAATATTTATTAATTTATTTATATCATAATTTTTCATTTTTTTATTTTTATTTTTATTATATCATAATTTTATTTAAATATTTATAATTTCTTTAATTTTATTCATTTAAAATATTTAATTTTTAAAAAATATTAAAAAATTATTCTTTACCTTTATAAAAATTAAAAACTAATTGTTATATATGTGATTATACGCCATATTTAGTCAAATAAAAAGTTATTTTGTATTAATTATCACTTACTAATGAAAAATTATTCCATATAGGTGATTAATGCAAATTTGGTAGGTTATAAACCATTCCCAATAAAGGTTGTTCCTCCTCTACTGCAAGTAGTAGATAAACCTCTACAGATAAAGCAAACATTTTTTGCTTTTAATTTTAGAAGTTTAACCTCTACAATTTGTCAACCTTTATTTTATTTAGAGGATGACAAATTATTACCAAACACTCTTAACTTCGTTCAACCTTTATTTCAATTAGACTTTGGAGAAATGAGAAGTTGGAATTAAAGTTACCAAACACTACCTTATGCTGTCACTTTGGAGAAATTAGAAGTTGGAATTAAAGTTAGCAAACACTACCTTATACTTGACATCATAAACCAATAAGAACAAACCTTGAAAAGCATGCATCATTCCTTCATAATCAATGTTTTCAAGGCGACGCCTAAGCATTTTAGGGAGAAAACGCCTAGGCGCTGTGCTAGATAGGCGGTGGGGGTTTGCGCGAATATTTAAAAAGTTTAGGAAGGTCTAATATTTTTATTTTTTTATTTAAAAAAAAAAAAAGCTTTAAAAACAGAAACCTCACTTTGTGCAGTAAACCCTCAGACCTCTCTCTCCCTAAGCCCATTCTTTCCATTTGCTCTGGCCAAGAAACTGATAGATATTTGCTGCCCAACAATTTGTGGACATGATTTTAATTAATATGAAGTGTTTTTGATCATTTTATAACAATTTAACATTCATTATAGAATATAGTTAGATATATATAATTATGTATATGAATTGTCCAGGGACCTGTAAATAATTAAATAATTATTTAGGGACCTATAAATAAATATTTTTTATCGCATAGGCCACGTCTAGGCAACGTCTTGCCTAGACTGGGCAAATCGCCTAAACATCGCCTTAGTGCCTTGAAAACATTGTTCATAATAGCATGTAATGTCATCAATTTCCAATGCTAAGAATCATTCCTTTGAATTATTTATCTTTAAAACTCAAAAACCAATCTTTGATAATGTCTTAGATGTCCAAAGCTTCATTCCACCATATTTCTCTTTGATCATTGGAATTTTTCAGATAACCTAAGACTGACATTCTGATACAGACCATACCATGATGGCAAAAGAGGAAATGAAGGAAGAAAATACAAATAACAAAGGAAAAAAAAATCATAACAACTTAAAGTAAATAAATGACCGAGGTATAAACTGTTTGGTAGTGCTATATTATAAAGAGGAATCAGTTATACAGGATGTCACCAACTACAAAAAGGCAAGCAAGCCACTCAACAAAACTTAGATAATTATATTAAGTACACATATCACAGTGAGACATATCAACTTAATCATGCTAGGAGCATTGCTTACAACTGGGCAAGTTATGTTCAAATGACCAAAGAATACAACAAGAGCTAATCACTATAAAAGGAACATCAAGATAGAAGTTACCGGATCAATTTCAACTTCTGAAGAAGGCCTAATATTGATGATGTTCAGCTTCTCTGCTTTTGCAAGATCAAAATTTTCACATTTTTTCAAAAACTCATTCACACTTTCTCGTGTTTGATTGGAAGCGACACTTTGAAGCAAATAATCATAAACCTAAGACATACAATTAGGCCAACACCAAATACATGCAGAATAAGTAATCAACACTACTCAATGAAACAAAAAAAAGATGAAGAAGAAGAAAGAACAGAACATGAATATTACACAGCAAAATAGGGTTCTTACTTGAAACTCGGACGGAGCTACTGCTGCAATTACTCTAGTAGGATCTGTTGATGCTCCTCTAGATCGTAAAAAATCAAGTACTTCAAAATTGGTAAGTGCCCCAGCATTAGCTTTTATTCTGCGTAAATTGAGGTTTCACTCATACAGTAAGCAATCACAAAAACTACAAGTTCTCAACATAAGAAACCTTAAACTCTAAACCCTAAACTCATTTGGCAGTAATGAAAAAGAACCCAATTTCACAATATCCTTAAAAATAACAATTCAACTCAAGACAATGCAAGAAAAATGCTAAGAACAAGGAACTTACATTTTCATCGCTGATCGAAGAATGGGTCAGTCAGAAATCACGGCGACAAATTATCAATGAATCATACGCTTGTTGGATACGCTAGTTGTTTAGGCCTTACCAATAGTCTATAATAGCAATAATGAAAATCCAGAAAACTATAAGATACCATAAGATTCAATCAAACAGAAATCACATCAAATTCAGCGAGCTAGTATTTAAAATATAAATAAATAAATAAAAACTAAATTTTCATCGCAGAAAACGTAATATTCAAAATGGGGAAACATGAAGGGGGCATGAGAACAAAGAAGAGAGAATCAAAGGGAAAGAATAGAAAAAAAAAAAGATAGAGATATTGATTGCGGTTTCAACTTCTCCGAGTAAAATTTATACCGGTGCTTGCTAAACCGGCAATAGTTCTTAAGTACACTATCTTATAGGCCTGTGCGATGCACAACACATTATAGAATAATGTAAATAGTTCTATAAAATACTTTTTCTTTCTTGGATTGAGAGAAAAAGTATTTGACATTTATGAATTACCTCTACCTCAAATTGGCAAATGATATATTGCAGTTTGTGATCTTCATATTTGAGCTTCAATTGACAACATTTTAGTAAAAGTTAGAATAAACATAAATAATGAATTTGTCATTTTTAAAACAGTTTATGGGCATAACAAATTTTAAAATTGTGAATTTGACAACAGATATTAGATAAAGATCAATGATAGTTTAAAAGTACATATAGAATGCAGTCGTGAGAAAGTCGTTAACAATTTCATAAAAGTAACACTCAATTTTTCAATGATTGACGATGCCTTCATCCATTGATTTCATCTTTTCTATCCACAAGTTAACTACTTCCAACAAATTACTGTATTTTTTAAATGTATGGTTTGCTAAAATGGAAATATATTTCCTATCTGATAGTAAATGTTCTATCTAATACTATGTATTATTCAAAAGCAACTGAACATACATTATTTGACAACAAAATATGAAATAAAGATGTACAAACTAAAAGACAACAATCTTAAGAATGGATCTAAATGATGTATTTGAATGGATATAATTATGGCTTTATTTTTATTTTTATTTTTTTTATTTTTATTTTGAGAACCATGGTATCCTTCCTTATCGTCCAATTAATCCACGGGGCCATGTATCCACCCACAGAACGCCAGGGCTAGAGGGCCCACCACACCTCCTAGAATAATTCCAGAATGGAGTTTGCCCCACGGAGATTCGAAGTTAAGACCACCCATTCAGTATAGATTTTCACAATATCCGCCGACCACTGAGCCATACCCATGTTGGGTCTAATTATGGCTTTATTGAATGTTCTATATTGTTCTTAAATGGATTATTTAATTTTATTATTAAAATTAAAAAATGTTTCCTTTTTTTTATGAGAAGAACTAAAGATATTTATAGAATGTAATAAAGGGGAATAAAAAGGAAGAAGATTTGAAGAGAAGAAGATTGGAGTAGAAGACGATTAAAGATCTGATAAAAAAAAAATTTAACCGAAATTTGACATCTCAAACAGTAAGAAGAAATACTTCATTCATTTGAAAGTTTGTGACCCTAAAAAAAAATTTCTAAATAATTGGAAATATGGAACCAATGCATAATTGTCAATTCTTGAATTTGTACTAATTAGGTTCAAGTCAAAGAATTTTATTGTTAAACACTATACATAGATTCATCTAGTAATAGATATATGATCATAAAAAAGGAGGTAAAAAAGGAAAGTAGTTGGAGTTCAAATATTAATGAACAAAGGAGGATGAATTAGTTCCCATAATAGCTTTTGCTTTAAAGAACAAAATGTTTCAAGCAGAGTATCAAGGCATATATTTAAACAAAAAGAATTTGACTCTTACTCATCAAAGAAAAGGGTGATGTGTAGGTTTAACAAGCAGATATTCTGGGACTATAAAGAAAATGCTTTGGCATACTGAAAGGCCACTGAACGTTTGTGACTGGATATGGGGAATACTAATCTTGATTTCTGACTGCATATTAAACTTTCTCTTAGTGGCATTTCCTCAAACAACTAATGTTTGTAGTAATTACTGAAAAAACAAACATGAAAACCAACAAATAATTTTAGGTGCTAAATATATTTATGCAATCTAGACTTTAAAGACACAACCGATTAAAAAAAATAAAATAAAATAATAGTGACGTTTGTGAAGTTTCCTCAAACACGCGGTATTTTTATTAAGTGAAAACTAACTATGATATATACCTATAAACATAAAAGAGAAGTTTTAAATTTGTTCTCTTTGTGGCATTTCTTCAAAGAACAGCAGTTCGTGATAATTACTGAAAAAGCAAAACATGAAAGCCAAAAATAAATTTAGTTGCTAAATATATAATCTGATCCATGAAACTATTTTGGGCATGTAATCCAAATCCAAATCCAAATCGAAGACGAAGAAGGGAAGAAATCGCAGCATAAGAAGAAGATGGTACCTGGACAAAGAAGAAGATTTCCTTCCGGTGACCGGTGTCCGACGTCCTAAACAAAGAGAAAACCAAGAGATGGAATCAGAGAGGAGAAAGAGAGAAGTTTCAAACGCCCTTTTATAGCTGAAGCGTCAAACGTTTTGTGACGGCTTTGTAAACGTCACTGTTAAAATGTTTTACCGTTGGGTCTTAAATACTGTATACTATTTTACTTCTATTGTATTGTATATATAGAAATGTTTAAAAATATAAAATAATACTAAAAAAAAATTATGGAAATAGGATTTTCGAACTATATATTCTTCAAATATTTTAAAGAAAATTTAAAAAATGATTCAATTTTATGATGAATAATTTATTAATCAGATATAAAAATGAGGAAAAAGAAGTTAATAATTCTTTACCTATAATCATAAACAAGAATACAAGATGCAGCATGAAAAATTTCGTTAATGTTAAATTATAATACACAACATGCTATAGAATTGTATGTCTTGGCTTTTAATGAAAATGATTTTAAAGGCCTGTCACATTGTTATATAATTAATATAAATAATTTGATCACCCATTAGGGTAGTGGCTCAGTGGTCGAGGGAGGTGGGCAAGCAAATGCTGACTCAGTTAGTTGCAAGTTCAAATACCTATTTTCATTCTAAGATTTATTCTTAGGTGACGTGGTGAGTCTTCCGCCCTGGCTCTTCGGCAACAAAAGTATAAAAATTAAGATGCGTTAAACTATAATTTGATAATAGAAAACAAAGTTACAACTATTTGTGCTTACATTTAACAGTTGCAAAGTTTCGAATAAATATTTAATTGCTCCCATAAGTGAATATTAGAACTATATATTTTGAGAAGTGTTACATTTAACACTCTTTACATGACAAATATGACTTAAACGTCACATAATAGTAGGGGCATACTTCTAAGAGACGACGACTGGCGTCATAGAAATCACTCTCGCTAATAAACCAACCATTGATCTCTGGGCACAATGCCCACATCAATTAACATTTTTTTTTTTTTTGGCTCCTTCATATTCGAAAATCCACAGCTTGAAGTTCCACAGGTGTTACAGCTTCTCGCCTATCTCTAATCTCTACCAGATCAACATCATCATCTTCCAAATACGCTTTCATGAAAGCAACCATGATCCCTCCTACAAAACTCCTCATGGGCTCTCTTGCTTTCCCATTCTTACAAGTACAATAAGTAGCTCTCCCTCTAATCCCTCTAGTCTCATCATCCAACATGTCCAAGTGCCCATAATCCTTCACAACAAAATAACAAGCCGGCGAACGGCACTCATCGAAGAAGTCCCGGTGATTCACTCCCTTGGGTGCACAAGGAGGGAACAAAGGGTTCTTCTTCATCTCTCCTAACCCTGACCCAACAACTAGAACTGGCATTCCTAGATTGAATGAGCGAGGAATGTAAGTGAGCACTGGCGGAGGAGTTTGGCTACCTTTGCTCATTCCATCTACTGGATCTATTCCAATTAGAACTGAATATTTTGGTACTGATATTGATGAAGTTTTGTTGTTGTTATTGTTAGTTTGTAGTAGTCCCAAAGCAAGTGCAAATGCGACCTTGCCACCCCTACTATGCCCTGAAATTCCAAGTTTGTTTAAGTTGGGTTGGACCAGTGAAGGAAGCACATTGCTTAATCCTCGTGAGAACCAATCTGTTATGGCTGCTGCTGCTTTTATCTCGTGGCTTGAATCTGGTCCGGCAGCACAGTATAACTGTCAATACATGAAACTTTGAATAAATAAGAAGAAGAAGGAAAATGCTAAAATGGCATTTGTAATTGAAAATTATAAAAATAGTTTCATCAATGCAACATTGAATTATATTAAATACAAGCTTATAATCCTGTGTGATGTACGGGTTTCTATAAAATTATTTACTAACATCAAATAAAAATTTAACCATTACAGACACCAATGTAAAATCTAGCTTTTATAAATTTATTAGTCTATAATTGTAAACGAAATCTCAACATAAAAGATATCAACATTAATTTGAAAGAATTAATGAATCGAAGAAAAACTTAAAACAAAAATCAAATGATCAAAGGTGTTGCAAGAATAAGCTAAAAGGACACCAGTTATCATCGTAGTATAATAGTTGGTTATATTTAGTAATTAAAATGTTAAGACAAATATATGTAGTAAAATATAAATATAAATATAATGTGGAGCAATTGATGGTGGTTTCAGGAAAATAAACAGTCAAATAATTAAAATAACAAATATGTTAGTTAAAGAACATTAGAATATGCGAAAGTTATATTTTTGTTTTTTTTAACAAAATAAATTAATTGATAATACTAAATATTTTATTAAAAAACAAATAATGCAATAGACTTAATAACTCATTTAAAAGAGATACAAATGTTGTATAACATTCTAGTCATTTAGTAGAGGTAATCCAGTAGTGTATTAAAGGTGATGTTTTTATTTATGTCCATTAAAAATGTCAACAACTAGCACTACCCAAGGAAATAAATAAGTCATTTTAGCAGGTTCAACTTAGTTAAATTTATTGCTTAAATAATTTTAAGTAAATATTGATAAAAAATACTTTATCAATGCATCATTAGATTATATTAAATTACATATCCATAACATGTCATTTGTAAAGTAATATAGATATATTAACAGATCTAAACCTTTGATCTTGAGAAGGCAAAACGAAAATAGATAAAATATTTATAACTTGTGAAAAATTATTGGGGAGGGGGGCGAATAACATAATTTGTTATTATTTTTTTATAACATAGCATAGTTATAAAAAATTCTCTATAATGTTATGGATCCACAGCCACCGTATATCAGTGATAAATGTTAAATAAGTTTAGATGGATGTATTGGTCCCACTATGAGAAGCACCCCGAAAGATATTCAAAAAAGCTAAAGATATTTAGGTACTTTTTTCTTGATATAAGGTGTGAAACGAAGAAAATACAGAAAGAATTGTATGCAATAATTAATTTTTTTGTCCTCCTGCTAACCATCTCGATTCATCAAGCTTGCACTACAAATTACTAGCCATATATCGCTACCAATATTCTCACCATTTTCCATGTCATACAAGAGCATTTAATTAACTTTTCTTGGAGGTACTGGTTGAGTACAGGAAAAAAGTGAAAATGTTAATTAATTTAATTATAAAATAATATAATTATATATTTATTTTTATTAAATATATAATAAATAATTTAATGAATATGAAGATGTAGTTACATTATATTTGTAATATTTTACTTTTAACATTTTAAAATAGAAAAAGCTTTTAGAAACACCCTTTGAAATACTCTTTTTTGAAACTATGTACCCAAATATTGACAATACAGAGTAATGCTAAGTTTACATTTTGTACGTCGCCCACGTAACTAACACAAATTAACTTCCGTATTTCGTTATTTTAAGTGGGAACAACAGTACTTATCAAAGGGGCAAAAAATCTGCAACTGCTTAAGCCTGTCGAGTCCAACGGCGAACTAGCAAGCTAACACAAGCGCATTGGAAATAATTAATTGATTAACTAACCATCTAATCGGACTAAAAAACTTCATCTAACACAAAGAAGAATGAAGGAAGGAAACAGGAAAAAGGGAAGAGAAATACATTAAATGATGCTGCAAGAAGTTGTTGTTACAGTAGTACTAGAGATCAACTGACCTGAGGAGCGACAACGATGAATCCATGGGAGGCAACGCGGTGCATGAGCTGAGAATAGAAGGAATTGAAGAGCAAGTAACCATGAAGAAACAGTAGTACAGGAAATTCTCCCTCTTGCGACGGCGTGGCGATCAGGAGAGGCTTCGGAGGAGGAGGAACAGAGTGATCGTTAATATTCAGAAGCACGACGTCGTAGTTTCCAGCATCAAAAATTTTTACAGAAGTAGAAGTAGTAGAAGAAGAAGAAGACATAATTAATTAGTAAGGATCTCAAGAACTCAAAGCTTCTGTTCGCCTCGATTTATTTCTGTGGTCACATATGTATGTCTAGATAAGTTTTGCTTGTGTTTGTATGGATGGCCCTCCCTCACACTTGACTTGCGTGCCCAGATTTTTTCTTTCAACTTTAATTGTTGATTCTCTACTCCAGAAGCAAGGCATCATTAACCAACTCCTGGTATAGTTTCACGCCACCTGTCCAATCCATCCATTAATGAGCTATAATTACTTCTTTTTTTTTTTCTTTCCTGAAAGTAGACTGACTTCATTAGATGTCTCATCGAAAACAAGACCGTATATAATAGTGAGATTTCGTCTAATCATATTTGAAAAAGGATTACAAAACATGGCATGTTTGTTGAGTCTATGGGCACCTTCATTACCTTCTCTACGAGTAGCTTAAACTACAATATTCGGCCATTTCACCATCTATGGTGGGGGAGAACTCATTGCTTTTTAAAGCTGCAATGACAGTGGTAGAATCGCTCTCCAATATGTCAACTGGAATGAGCTAATTACTTTTACTTCTTTCTTTAGCTTATTTTAAATGATTAGTGCTATTTGTACACTAGGCATCAATGCAAAACTCAATGCTCATTACGAGTGTACCTTGGACATTGGACACCAGAAAAGCTATGTAAATATCCCACATTATAGGGCACTAATTTGAATTTTGTGTTGGTGTGTGAAGATGTTCAAAATTTTATATTTATTTTCTCAGTATCTTTTTTTTTTTTTTTTTTTTTTTTTGTGGATCTGCTCAGTATCTAAGTAATGCCTTTTTTCTTTCAATGTTTATTTGGTTGTATACCCAAAAAAAAATATTAATCAAGAATAAATATTTTAAAATAATGAACTACTATTTAAGATTTTTTTTAATTGCTACCAAGTGTTCACACAATGTATTGTGTAGTACCTATTAGGTCATGGATCAAAAAAAAAAAAAAAACTATTAGGTCATAACTTATGAGACTAGAAAAAGGGCATAATAAAATAATGTTGTTAATGTATACAACAAATGAATAATGTAAATAATAGAAACATCAATGAGATGGACACAATAACGCAACAAAAGTTCATATATTGAATGTACAAAATGAGTGTCAATGTAGCATTACTCTTTGAATAAATACTCAATATATATGAATATAGATGTTTTCTCTGTTGAGAGGGCCAGCTTAAATGTTTTTATTATGTCCGAATCCAGAAAAATTAGTCTCATCCAAAAGGGAATGAGGACACTTCCAGAATGCCACGAAATCGGTAATAAAAAAAAAAAGAATATAAGATATTTTGCCTATCAATTAAAATTAATAATAATCTTAGTTATTTACTGCAAAAAATAATTTAATACTTTACAATTTAGAATATTTATGTGATGGTGAAAGGTAATTTTATTCATTTGGAAGGAAGAAAAAAAAATTAATAGAAAGTTTGTCTCTCCCAATTGTTCTGAATCTCTCCAGCAAAAAGAAACTTTAATAGAGGAGATCTCAATCAACTAAACCAGGGAGTTGATTTCTGAATGCAACTTCTTAACGCATCTCAACACCACGTTACGACATACTGACGTGGCGCTTAAATGAACGAAAGATTGAAGGATTTTTGACAAAAGTAGGCGTGATTTTTTTTAATATCTTAAAATAGGCACAAAAAAATTTTATATCCATATTTAGGCAACATTTGGACACCAAGCTGGTCAAATATTGTCCAGATTGTCCATGCAATTTTATTTTTTTATGTTTGACGCAGTGCCGCCTCTTTAATAGACAACACCATTTACAATGTCTTGATCTATGTCGCTCATTTAATGGGCGGCATACATCAAAATTTAACCTGGTACTACAAAAAAAAAAAGCAAATCGCCCTCTCTGAGAGATGGGCGGCACACATCAAAATTTCTCAGCGCCATAGTGTTCTTTTGCTATTCATAGCATAGTGTCGCGGCGCTCAGAGAGGGTGAATGGGCAACATACATCAAAACTAAAACACCCTTATTCACTAAGCAGTTTTATAGTCACCGAGATAGTTGATGGACTGGACTAACTTGAATTTCAAAGACATAGAATATATATGCGCAGATGATTAAACCATTTAAAGAAAAAAATAGAAAAAGGAAAGAAAGAAAAGCGGTTGGTTCTTCAAATGGATAAGAGTCTCTAAAGAAAAAAGGAGGAACACTATCTCTCTCAATTTCTTTCCTCTAATTATGTAGTTTGTATTAGTTATATATGTTGTTGAGCTGTGTGCTCTTCTATACGATTTATATCATTACAAGATCTAATAAATGTATCATTTACAATCAGTTACAATTTCTTCATCAAAAAATTATATGGATCTTGAGACATTAAAAGTTAAATATTACTATTTTTGAGAGGGCAATGTCACTATGAATCATTTAAATTAGAATTTGCAAAATAAAGTTACATCCAATATACCCGATTTGTGGTCTATTTTGGCTTATGCCAAAATTTTCATTTACTTAAAACTCTCAAACAAATAGCAACAATTTGCTACCAATGAAAGCTTTAAAACCACAAACTACGGGGGTAAAAAATTCACTGGGAATCTGGTGCAGGGTGCGGCCGCCTAAGCCAACTGGGGGGCACTAATTGGGACGTGCTAAAGGTGGTTCGATAAAAAAATTCACCGCGGATAACCGACGGTGGCCTTAAACAATTTATAATAGGAATAAAGGCTTTTAGTAGTTTTAAAATCTGGTGGAGGGTAAAAAATTCACGGGGAGTCCGATGTCGGGTGCGGCCTCCTAGAACAGCTAGGGGCCACTAATTGGGACGCACTGGAGGTGGGCTGATGAAAAAATTTTCTACGGATAGCCCGCGGTGGCCTTAAAGAGCTTATTTCTATTATAAGTTGTTTAAGTAATTTTAAAATCTGGTGATAGGGTAAAAAATTCACCGGGAATCCGGTACGGGGTGCGGTCGCCTAGGACAGCTGAGGGCCACTAATTTGGATGCACTGGAAGTGGTTTGATGAAATTTTTTTCGGCGGATAGCCCGCGGTGGCCATAAACAGCTTATAATAGGTGTTGATGCAAGATTTGACCAACACCAAATAGTAATAGATTAGAGGGAACGTGTTGAGCTGGAACCTGTAATGTTGTTTACTGATCTGTGTGCCTCATTTAGATGTCTAGCATTTACCTTTTTTGAGTGAACAGTTCTAAATAAAGCCAACCAGTCCAATCCCCAGGCAGAGATGTGGGATCACAATAGACTCGCTTAAATACCAAGTCTTCTGAAGCAACAAGTTGTCTCCCGTTCACTATTTAAAGTTACTAAGGACAAGACTGAATCTGGCTAACTATGTTGATTGTTGGTTCAGTAGAGTAACGGTATAATGCATTGATTCATTGGCGTGGTGCACAAATGAACAGTGATATGCGAAAATAGTTGATATGCGTTGATTCCCACTATTTCTTGTGAACAATACCGTATGCATGAATAGTATCGTACATATGGATAGTGTCACATAGGAGAATAGTGCCTTATACGTGAATAGTATCGTGTATCGGAAAAAACCTTTATGATGTGAAAGTTCAGCCAAAGTCGCAACCACAGAGCATACTAAGAGTTTCTCAGATGTTCCGACACTACTTCTTAGGGGTATACAATATTGCACTATTAAATAGTAAAATACAGACAATAAGTATAAAGAGTAAGAAGACAAAAGATTTACGTGGTTCGTTTATGAGACCTACGTCCAAGGGCAGAGTGTAGAATCTTCACTATAAACTGGACATTACAACTTCTCTATTTTCTTTCAATGAGAGAACAATGAGACTCTTTCTCTTGAAAATTCAAATATACTTATGATCAATCAGATCTGAATGAATTAAATTGAAATTTGAGCCCCTATTTATAGTTGAAAATTATGAATAAAATATTATTTTTTATAATATTTTAATATTTAACTTTCACAAACCAAATAGTAAATTTGGCACCATTCTTCTTCACAGGTGTAATAGTAATTTTTTGTCTTGTTTTTCAATTCACATGGTGAATAACACTTTTTTGTTTTTTACTTCAATTCACGGGTGTAACAGTCAATCCCTAGGCTCAGATCAATGAATAGTTGGTCGGAGCCTCTTGCCTATTTATTTTCGTCTTGATAGCCGAATACGAAGGAGGTGAAGAAGCGATCTGCCAGAAATAGTTCTGTTAAGAATTCATCTTGCGAAAAAATTGTTGTTGAGAGATGTCGCGACTTAATATGCGCTTTGGCGATTCTGAAAAGCAGTTGGTTGAAGCCGCGTTGAGGGCTCATCAAAAGATGGTGGCAGGTTCTTCTTCTTCTGTTGATCTTTCCATTATACCAATTTTACCTAAAGGTGTCTTGTCAGAGCTTCGAGGCACCTCTGCTGAGTTTTCTAAGAGGCCCCTGTCTCAGCTCCCTTCTTTTACGGACTTTAGCACAGAAGCAATGGCGAAACGAGCTAAACTCAGTGGTTTTGAGTTTTCTCTTACCGGCTGCCGAGTTAGGTGTTCGCAAGATGTTGTTGACAAGGCGCATAAGAAAAACATATGCTGTCAACTTTAAACTCTGTGCTACTAATGCAGTAGAGGTATTATTATTATTATTATTATTATTATTATTATTATTATTATTATTATTATTATTATTATTATTATTATTATTATAATATATTTACGTCTCATTCACTTGCTCATTTTGTCTTGGGGCACTGCTGCTCAGATTGCTGTGAACTCCATGGTTGCCCTGAAGCAGGTTAAGCAGGCGATAACTTGCAATGAAGCAAATTGTTCACAAAAGGACATTGAGATTGCCGGCCTGAGGAGCAAATTGGCGAGTTACGAGAGAGAGTTGACTGTCAAGGAAGCGGAGTGGCGTGCACTTTTTTATCAACAAAGGAAAACAATTGAGTTTCTTGAAGCTGATTTGATTGTGAAAGCTACTGAGCTTGAGGTAGAGCGTGACGAGACAACTAGGATAGAGAAGGAGATTCTCTCTGATTTTAAAGATTCTTTGGAGTTTGGCTCACTACTAAAGGAGCAGTATATGCAAGGCGTCTACGATGTTGTGTATGATGTAGGCACATTTTTTAAGGACCGCATTGACAAGACAATATTTCTTGCAGCTAAAAAGCAAGAGGAAGTCGTGCAAGAGGCTAGGAAAGTGGAGGCGATGGGAGCCAGGCCACAGGCTGAGATGGGCCGGCTCATGGCACTGGCGTCGAGGAATAGCAAGAATCCGATTGTGGAAAAGGTTGCGAGTTCAGTTGCAGATAGGACCCAGTCGCAAGTTGGAGATAGGGTCAATACCACAACTATTGAGAAAGTCAAGGCTCCTATTATTGAGCCACCTCGAGCATCGGTTGCTCCTCAAAAAGTTATAGCACCAGTCTGGGGGAAAACCAAAATGTCAAAAACTCAAAAAGGTTTTTTTGCGGGAGGCACTTCAGATATTGCTATCATGACTTTATTGATTTCTCCCCCACCTGGTTTTGGCAAGCCGCGCAAAACTCGCAACTCTTGAAATTGAGGGTGTCTAGTTGTGAGGTTACCTGCAATTTAGTGCACAAGTAATTTTTTTCAAATTAATAATTTAATGCACTTACTTGATTGATTGATCTCGGTTGATCAATGAGCCAATGGGCTAGTGGATGATTTCAACCACTTTAAATGTAGCACCCGTGCCTTTAGGTGACGTCATTTTGACCCATAGTGTACCCGCAGAGTACCCGTATACGTATTTGTATACGTATGTTTATATATATTTTGATGCTCGAAGCACGTAAGTTAGATCGTCTTTGCATGATTTTAGGTCATAAAGAGTGCGCATGAAGTTCGGAATCATCGGAGACCCGTTCGACGTCAAAACATGCCGAGAACGGTGTTTTGGATCCAGTGGAGCTTGCTCCATGGAGGAAGAAATTTCTGTCACAAATTACATCAATGCTTTAATCTCCTAGATCCATGGTCCGATTGAGCTGAAATTTTTTCAGCTCATTCTTATATGATAGATCTTCATTATGAACGGTGAAGATTTTGATCGGAGTCAACTACTATGAGTTATAAGACTCCAAACACTGTTTCCCAGATTTTCAGATTTTCTTACGCAGTTTTGATCAAACTGTTAGATCTCACAATCCCACCGTTGGATTGAGTTGAAAGTTTACCGGAATGTTGGTAACTGAATCATGCAACGCTTGTACGGTTAAGATGTTAATTTGGTTGGTATTGTGCAAGAAATTGACTATCTAAGTAAAATTATTGCAACAGGAAAACTGATTTTTTGATAATTTTTGGCAACTTTTAGTTGTGGGCCCAAGCTTGTCTATTTAAGCAACCAAAACATAATTTTAGGCTCATTTGCTCATTTCTCAGCCAGAAAAGAGAGAAAGGAGCTGGAGAGGAGAAAAAGAGAAGAAAATTAGGGTTTGGTGGTTTCTTGCTCAAGAACACCTAAGGTTTGCATTTTTCCTCCATTTCTTCCTTGAATCTCTCTATTAGTTGCATGATAGCTTTATTTTGAGCATGAGGGTTTCATTTTGATGCATACATTGTGATGAGCCTTGGATGGGTGGAAGACCAAAGTTGGAGTTGAGTCTTGCATGTCACATATGTGTGATTAGAGAGTGTTAGGAGTACACTAATGGTGAAACCCCCAATTTCTAGCAAGAAATTGGAAGGTTTAGTTCAAATGACCTATACTTAGTTTATGACCTTAGACTTTTTCAAAATCTTTGCATGTCAACTATGTTGACCTAGTGGCCATTGTGGATGATTCCATGTTGCAAGATCAGTAAAATTCATGGCTGAACATGGTGGTCTAGTGTAAAATTGGCAATATGGCCTATGTATGAAAATTTCCAGATTTTGGGCTTTTGATGCTCTTGATATAAAATCTGGAAAATTATGCAATGTAGGTCTAATTGGACATGATTAGGGTTGTTTGATCATTGAATTCAGTGGGTTCTCATAATGGACACCCTAAGGTTGACTAATTTTGATCTAGGCTAAGTATTTTACATTTTTCATATACTTTGGCAATTTTGCATGTAATTTGGGAATTTTGCCCAAATTGAGACTTTTCACCCAAAGCAAGTCAATTTATTAAATTGACTTGGGAATTGTTTAATTGGACCCAAATTAAGTAGAATCATGGGTTTAAAATGTTAGAACCTATGTTAAATTGATATGACTTAGTTCATTTTAACCTTATGTTTTATATTGGCCTAATTGGGGTTTTAACCAAGACTTAGTCAATTGATGAAATTGACTTAATGTATAATCTAATTGACCCTAATTATAATTGAATTTCATGTATATTAGTGGTTGGATCATGAGATCACCCTATTACATTCAATTTAGGTCAATCTTAGTTTAATTGAGTCTAAATGATCAAGTTGGGCAATATGGAAATTAGCTCAAGGGAGTAATCAATTTAGAATCTAATTAACTTTAGATTGGGTTTAAACATGGGGTTTTGACACACTATATGACTAATTTTCAGTTGTGTGAACCATGTTATTTTTCAGGTCTTGTGATTGATCTTGAACCCATTTAGTTAATTGGAGAGTTTTGGCGATTGAATTGGCTAAACTTAGCCAATCAAGTGTAAGTATTCTTTTACTTTTGGATTATTTATATGTGGCATTGTAGTATAGAAATGTTTTAAATTCTTATGTATCATGGTATGCATGTTTTAATATTCCATGAAATACATTTGAGCATAATTCATTGAATGACAATTTGGGTTGAGGCTCCTAGTTAGAATTTTTTCTTTTTGGGAATTCTCGTAAGTCTAGCGGCGATCCCAGTTGTGTACCTGGCAGAGGGTTTTATGGCTTGTGTATGGGTAGGTTAGTTTAGGCTAATCTTACGTGCTGCATAACCCCAAAAATTCTATTAGGATACGAGTATTGAGTGTGTGTTCAGGTACTGTGTGTAGCGCACCGGCCTTGAACCCCCGTACTCATGAGGTGTTAGGATTGCATGAGCATGACTACAAATGTTATGCATCGTCTTATGTATGACTTGATCCATTATGTTAGCATGTATGTAATCTATTTCATCATCGTGATATTTCAACTGTTTTATGATCTTACCATGTTTTATAAATGCACGTATATGCCACTTGTAAATAACATTCACTGAGCTGGCTGTAGCTGACACCTCACCATCTTTTCTCAGGATCTGATAGAAAAGGAAAAGGGAAAGCTTGACTGCGAAGCGTCCCTTGTTTTTGTTTCATGTAGGTGTTGTACATTTAGTTTTGTATTTTGATAATTATGTACATGATAACACCTAGTAATTGTATATTTAACACATAGTTGGGATGTGTTGGGTTTTGTATCATTTTGAAGACTCTGGAATTTTATATTTGTAAAAATTTGGAGAAGTAATATTTTATTTCATTATGATCATGTTAGTTGGTTGTTAAGGATGTACTTTTATTTCTTTTTGGGGATTCGTATATGTATTCGAGAGCTGACGGGACGTCGGGTGTACCGACGGAGGGTATACTTGAAGGTTCCCGTGCCAGTCATGATGTCACGTAAAGTGGGTCGTGACAAATATGGTATCAGAGAGAGTGTTTTAAGTTTAAAATCCTTAAAAAGAATAAAAGACTTATATGACATTATGATTGCCTTTATGAGTATGATTATAGGTAGTTATCTTAGGGGTAACTTTTTCCTGGATTGTGATCCTAATTGTGTTTTTCCTTATTGTGAATTTGAGATATTTACAAGAGAGGAAAGAGCTGGATCAGCCATGGACCCAGAGGAACGCCTTAGGCTTATAGAGGCAGTCTTAGAGGCCACTCAGCAGCAGGCCCAGATTCTCGAGTTGCTAGGCCGTACGCAGGGTGTTAGGCCACCATCGCAGGGTGATGTAGCAGCGGCTGTAGAGCACAGTAGTGTGGCAGCAGTAGTAGGGGATCAGGCAGAACAGGCAGGACCAGCTGTTGTCCAGCATGTTGTAGTTGGGGAAACTGAGGCTGAGCGGGCAGAGAAGAACCACTATGAGAGGGTTATGAAAGCCTTCAAGAATCGGAATCCTGCTGAGTTTCCAGGAGGTCTTGATTTAGAGCTTGCTGAGGGATGGTTGACTCGGATGGAGACCATTTTCAGTGATATGAGGGCGTTTGAGCATGATAAGGTCAAGCTTGCCAAGTTTAAGCTGATTAACAAGGCTAACAAATTGTGGGAATGGGTGGAGCGTCTCGAGGGCGAGGTCCGGACTTGGACTAGATTCAAGGAGTTGTTCTTTGTATAGTTCTATCCACGGTCCGTGAGGGATCAACCTCGGATCCAGTTTCTACATCTGACCCAGGGCAACATGTCCGTGAGAGAGTACAAGCAAGAGTTCAACAGGTTGGCACTCTTCGCTCCAAAGATGGTTTCTACCGATGAGCTGAGGATTCAAAAGATACGGGATGGTTTTCGAGACCGTATCCGTCAGAGATTGGCACTGGCTGGCGTGCAGACCTATGCGCAGGCTATGGGGCAGGCCGCAGATTTTGAGGCCACAGAGCCAATTCTCGGATGAGATTACCTGCAGTAGTCCAAGCACCCGCAGCTCTTACAGTTCAGACTCAACAGGCAGGGTCAGAGGCACAATATTTCAGTGGCAGGAGAGGCCGACGTAATAAGAGGTCGAGATTCAACGGCAGTGGATATGAGGCATTTATAGCCTCCGCTCCAGTATCAGTGGTACCACCAACTGCGGGCCAGAGTGTTCAGATATCTAGTCGATCTCAGCAGCAGCAGCAGACAGTCGGGGCCGAGTCGCAGGTTGTATCTTTTGCACCTAGAGTACCGAGGCCGATTGTGTGTTATGGTTGCGGGATTCCAGGGCATAAGAGGAACCAATGTCCATAGAGGATGCCTTTTGGTTAGTTTAGACTACAGCTGCACCTACCAGAGAGCAGGCCAGAGCTGTTACGCATGCAGATCCTGAGGCTAGCAAGCAACTAATAGAAGGTACAATCAACATTTGCAATTCTTTGATGTATGTCCTGATTGATGCCGGTTCTACTCTGTCATTTATTTCTAGTGGTGTAGTAGATAGATTGAGATTGTCTACTGTTAGGACTAGTACGCCGTTAATTTTGAGTACGGCGGCCGATGAGAGAATTTACCCTAATATGGTATGTGTGGGATGCATTGTGAGATTCGAGGACCATGAGATGTCTATTGACCTTAGAGTCTTAGAGTTCCTAGAGTTTGATGTCATTTTGGGTATGGATTGGCTAGCAGCGTCTCACGCTCACATTGATTGCTTCGGCAAGAGGGTTATCTTTCAGATACCCGGAGAGCCAGTCTTTATCTTTCGAGGCAGGACTGCATCGAGACCACTTACCCAGGGTAGATTAGCCACTGATAATGAGGTTGCTACGATGGCGAGTTTGACGCCAGTGGATGATGTGGGTCTGAGTATTCAGCTAGCAGACATTCTTGTAGTCTGCGAGTACCCGGAGGTTTTTCCTGATGAGTTACCTAGCTTGCCACCTAGGCGAGAGGTAGACTTTATCATTGAGCTGATGCCCAACACTAAACCCATTTCCATTCCACCGTATCGTATGGCACTGAAAGAGCTGAATGAACTCAGAGCCCAACTTGATGAGCTGATGGCAAGGGATTTATTTCCCCTAGCATGTCACCTTGGGGAGCACCTATGTTGTTCGTCAAGAAAAAGGACGGGAGTCTTCGTTTGTGTATAGACTACCGTCAACTGAATAAGGTGACTGTGAAGAACAAATATCCACTTCCTCGTATTGATGACTTGTTTGACCAACTGATTGGGGCCAAGTTCTTTTCGAAGATTGACTTGAGGTCTGGGTACCATCAGTTGAGGATGAAAGATGAGGATGTGCCGAAGACTGCTTTTCGGACGAGGTATGGACATTACGAGTTTCTGGTGATGCCCTTCGGGTTGACTAATGCACCAGCTATGTTCATGGATCTGATGCAGAGAGTGTTCAGGCCGTACCTTGACCAGTTCATTATAGTCTTCATCGATGATATCCTAGTCTATTCTAAAACAAGAAAGGATCATGAGTGTCATCTTAGAGTTACCTTGCAGACATTGTTGGAGCATAGGTTGTATGCCAAGCTGAGCAAGTGTGATTTCTGGATGATTGAGGTGAAATTCTTGGGTCATGTGGTTAGTGCAGAGGGTATTTCTGTTGATTCTTCTAAGGTTGAGGCAATCATTGATTGGCCAAGACCTACCACAGTGACCGAGATTCGTAGCTTTCTGGGTTTGGCTGGCTATTACAGGAAGTTCGTGAATGACTTTTCTACGATATCCGCGCCGATGACTAAGCTGACTCAGAAGAACGTGGCCTTCATGTGGTCGGATGCCTGTGAGAGAGCTTTTAGTGAGTTAAAAAAAAGGTTGACTACAGCTCCAGTGTTGATTCTTCCAGAGCCTAGGAAAGAGTTGGTGATTTATACTGATGCATCACTCTTAGGTCTGGGATGTGTACTGATGCAGGAGGCTCGAGTGGTTGCATATGCATCTAGACAGCTTAAGGTGCATGAGCACAACTACCCTGTTCATGATTTGGAGCTGGCCGCTATTGTATTTGCACTGAAGCTATGGAGGCACTACCTTTATGGTGAGAGGTTCACTTTGTTTTCTGATCACAAGAGTTTGAAGTACCTCTTTGATCAGAAGGAGCTGAATATGCGGCAGAGGAGATGGCTCGAGTTACTAAAGGATTATGATTTCTCTTTGGATTATCATCCGGACAAAGCCAATGTTGTGGCAGATGCTTTGATCCGTAGGCGAGCAGGGACTCAGGTGGTTGCTTTTCAGATGGCCCAGCAGTGGCATTTACTTGAGAGAGTGACTATGATGAGTATACTCTCGAGCGCACCACCTACTGAGATATGTGCTCAGATGCACCTGCAGCTTGCGGATGCCCATATTCCGCGGGTTAGATATTTACAGGAACATTGTCCAGATTATGACATGTACCGTGGATACGCAGACAGTGTTGACCATGCCGATTGGTAGATTGGTCCAGATTATGTCTTGCGGTATAGAGGGAGACTATGGATCCCATATGATGTTGAGTTGCGTGCTGAGATACTTCGAGAGGCTCACAGGTCTCAGTATACTGTTCATCCAGGGGCTACCAAGATGTACCATGATATGAAGAGATCTGTATGGTGGCACGGGATGAAGAAGAGTATTGTTGAGTATGTGCAAAGATGTGAGGTGTGCCAGCAGGTTAAGGCTGAACACCGGAAGCCTGGAGGTCAGATGCAACCATTGCCCATACCCGAGTGGAAATGGGAACACATCACGATGGATTTCGTCAAGGGATTGCCGAGGTCTCAGGGCAGATTTCATGCCATTTGGGTTGTGGTCGATAGATTGACCAAGAGTGCGCACTTCCTTCCTATGAGCGCCAGGGACTAGGTGCTTGGCAACTTCTGAGCTCAATGTTGTCCCCACTTTTACGATCTTGGTCGGGTCATCAGTGATTTGTACCTCAGACCATTCTCCCTAGGCTTCCAGTCTAGTCATTCCCGCTCGTGGATCAAGGTCAGCAATAGTCGGAATTTCAGTTTGCATTAAACGTTCTTCCGTGATCTTGGGGAAGTGAGTACTCGTTGCCTTCTTCTCCCGCATGATGCCGACTCCTCGTTCAACTGGAAACTTAAGTGTCAAATGATAAGTTGACACAATAGCTCGAAGGTTGTTAAGGAGAGGTCGACCAATGATGGCATTATATGCAGTTGAGCATTTTATTATCAGGAAGTTGACCATAACCGTTACTTTATGCTCTGCATCGCCAGTTGTGATCGGTAGGGTGATCTTCCCCTCAGACATAACTTCATCTCCTGTAAATCCGATCAGAGGTACATCTGCTGGGCTGAGCTACTTCTTTTTCAGTCCCAATTTCTCAAAAGCTGACCAGTAAAGGATGTCAGCCGAGCTGCTATTGTCTACCAACATTCAATGCATTTTATAGTTAACCACCGTCATCGCTACTACTAAGGCATCGGCATGAGGTCGAGGAATCTAGTGTTTCTTCCTCTGTGAATGTGATGGCGAAGTCTACACGCTTCTGCTTTTCAGGTCAGCAACTCAGGTTCATTACTTCTGATCGGGCTTCCCGAACATATGCTTTCAGGGCTCTATTGGAGGTACTGACCTAGTCACCTTCGAAAATGGTTCGGATTTCTCGAACTGCTTCAGCTAGGTCCTGTGCCGAAGCTGGACCTCTTCTTTGCTCGGAGTCCTTGACGAACTCTGTCAGGTGGCCCTTATGAATAAGGGTCTCTATTTTCTCTTTCAGATCATGACACTGGTCGGTGTTATGACCATGATCACGGTGGTATCTGCAATATTTTCTTTTATCTCTTTGCTCTGTCAACTTTTGTATTTTCTTTGGCCAACGAACATAGTCTATGTTCTGGATTTCCATTAGAACCCGTTCCCGTGATGCGTTCAGAGGTGTGTATGTGGAGTGAACACTCTGGGGGACCTTATTGTTTCTTTGGTCCCGTCGATTATAATCTGACCTCTTTTCACTCCTGTAGTCTTCTTGGGGTTTTTCATCTACTTTTTGTTTTCTCTTTGGTTGTTTTTTTGAACTTTTCAGGAAGTCTTCCTCTCCACGCTTTGCCTCATTCTGTGCATTTGCGTTAATGAACTTTGTAGCTCGACGTAAGACTTTCTTATAAGTGTGAGGCTTCTTCTTCCCAAGGGAGTAATGAAATATTCCTGCCCTCATACAGGCTATGAAGGCTGTCACCACGATTTTTTTTGTCGTAGTCATCTACTAAAACTCGTTCCATGTCAAATCGGTCCAAGTAGTCGCTCAAGCTCTCCCCTGGCTTCTGTCTGACGGCGAGTAAATTATTTACCGGCTTGATTCTCTCTTTCCGTCCAGCAAAGTGATTGATGAACTCATGAGCCAAGTAACCGAATGAGTAGATAGATTTGGTCTGCAAGTTGGTGTACCAATTCTGAGCTGGTCCACCAAGGGTAATCCCGAATCCTTTGCACATGGTAGCATCGTCGTGGCCCTTGAACTCTATCCAACCCTTATACTTGTTGATATGGTGTCGGGGGTCTCCTTTTCCATCATATTTTTTTACATCAACTGTCTTGACATTCTCGGGCAGCGGGGTTTGGAGAATTTTGTCAGTGAACGGGGGTGGAAGCTCTTTATATTCTCGATAGTGTTTCGAGACATTATCTGTTGGATCTAGTCTCCTCAACATGTCCAGACCTAGAGGTTTTTCTAGACTTTGATCTGACCTGGCTAGTCGCACTAGTCTGTTTTGAGCGTACCAATCTGGCATGAGTTTTTGTGGCATCAACCCTCTTCTCAAGTTCTGACCTGGCTGGGGCTTCCTTTGTTTTATCTGCCTTGGTTGGTACCGTCCTTGGATGGGAGGATGCCGAGCTGTGGTTCATTTTGGCATCCAAAGAATAACGTAGGTTTTCGGCCAAGAGAGGCTTAGAGTGGGAGCTCGGCATGGACTTAACCGAGATCGGTCTCCGCTTTGAGCTTGTGCTTCATTTTTCTCTTCAAAGTTGGGAATCAGATGAAGGTAGAAAAGGAAGTACCTCCTTCATTATCTGTTGTTGCTCGAGAATGACCCGAGACATTTTCTCTAGGTTCTTCTCGATTGCGCTCATTCGAGACTTCTGAGCAGAACCTCTCATTCGGCTTGGGAGGTCACCCTCTTTTAACCTTAGGTATTTTTGATGTTGCCGCTAGTTCCAGTTTAACCAAAATTTATGCTTCTTGACTCATGGCTATCGAGTTAAACTTGACTTAGAATGTCGTTCCCCACAGACAGGGCCAAATGTTAATGCAAGATTTGACTAACACCAAATAGTAATAGATTGGAGGGGACGTGCTGAGCTGGAACCTGCAATGTTGTTTACTGATTTGTGTGCCTCATTTGAATGTCTAGCATTTACCTTTACTGAGTGAATAGTTCTCAATAAAGCCAACCAGTCCAATTCCTAAGCTGAGAGGTGAGATCACAATGGACCCACTTAAATACCAAGTCTTCTGAAGCAACAAGTTGCCTCCCGTTCACTATTTAAAGTTACTAAGGACAAGACCGAATTTGGCTAACTATGTTGATTGTTGGTTCAGTAGTGTAACAATATAATGCATTGATTCCTTGGCGTGGTGCACAGATGAACATTGATATGCGAAAATAGTTGATATGCGTTGATTCCTATTATTTCTTGTGAACAGTACTGTATGCATGAATAGTGTCATATACTTGAATAGTATCATACATATAAATAGTGTCGTATAAGTGAATAGTATTGTATACGTGAATAGTGTCATGTATCGGAAAAGACCTTTCTTATGTGGAAGTTCAGCCAAAGCCGCAACTACAGAGCATACTAAAAGTTTCCTAGAGGTTCCGACACTACTTCTTAGAGAACGTATACAGTATTGCACTATTAAATAGTAAAATACAGACAATAAGTATAAAAGAGTAGGGAGACAGAAGATTTACGTGGTTCGGTTCTGAGACCTACGTTCACGGGTAGAGTGTAGAATTTTCACTATAAACTGGAGTTTACAGCTTCTCTTTTTTCTTTTAAGGAAAGAACAATGAGACTCTCTTTATCTTGAAAACTCAAATATATTTATGATCAATCAAATATGAATGAATTAAACTAAAATCTGAGCCCCTATTTATATTTAAAAATTATAAATAAAATATTATTTTTTATAATATTTTAATATTTAACTTTCACAAGCCAAATAGTAAATTTGGCACCATTCTTCTTTTGAGGTGTAATAGTAATTTTTTGTCTTGTTTTTCAATTCACATGGTGAATAACACTTTTTTGTTTTTTACTTCAATTCACGGGTATGACAATAGGAATAAAGGCTTTTAGTAGTTTTAAAATCTGATGGAGACTGGCGAGGTGCGACCGCCTAGGACAGTTGGAGGGCACTAATTGGGATGCGTTGGAGGTGGTTTAATTAAAAAATTCATCGCGAATAGCTTGTGGTAGCCTTAAAAACCTGAGCTTTTTTTTGATACTTACGTTTTTTTTTGGAATTTTTTTAGCATGACACCCATTCAAGGGGCATCATGTTTGAAATTTTTGTTTCCTTGATTGACGCATCATACCAAAAATAAATAAATTTATGTGTGCCGCCCACTAAATTTTTTTTTTCTAAAATGGTGTTGTCTCTTCAAGAAGTGGCAGTGTCAAACGCAAAAAAAAAAAAAAATACCTGGTGAACGATCTGGGTAATATTTGAACAACTTGGTGCCCACCTGTCTAAATGTTGCCTAGACGTGGATATAAAAAAATTTTGTGCCTATTTTGAGATATAAAAAAAAAATTACGCCAATTTTTGTCAAAAATCCAAGATTGAAATTGAAACTTTTATTAACATACAGTATCAAAATTCATCTACCCGAGCAGACATACCTTTCGTACCATCCACGTGTAGAGTCTATCTCCGGTGATACCAAACGATACGTCTTCATCCGAAAAGTCCTCAAAACTACGCGTATTTTAACACAGAGATCCAGTGCTCCAATGAGCCCGTTTAAAATTGTAACTCTTCCTCTCAACTAACGCCACCTGTCCTACAACTTAAAGCGCTAGAAACATGGCATAAAAACCCGAAAGAGCAGGAAAAAAGCCCTGCTCTGAATAACATAGGATCTCGATAGTTGTGAAATGCCGTTTCTTTCTATTCCCGGTAACAAACATTTCTTCCTTCTTGTTCTTGACATTTCTGCAACAGAAGAAGCAGCGAAAAACCGAAGCCCAATTTTTCGATTTCTCATTCTATCTCTCTATCTATCTATCTGTTCTTAATCGAAAAGTGAAGATTTTTCGATTTCTTCTATACAATCTGTGAAAATGTGGCAACAACCTTCGTATGGGAAAAATGGAGATTTGGAGGCGGGAAATCAGCAACTGTATCCAATGATGCACGAAAGCCCTGAGCTTCGCTGGGCTTTTATTCGAAAGATTTACACAATCCTATCCGTCCAAATGCTTCTCACAGTCGCCGTCGCTTCCGTCGTCGTTTCCGTCGATCCGATCGCCAAGTTCTTTGTATCGACTAGAGAGGGATTGGCGCTTTACATCATTATTGTTTTCACGCCTCTCATTGGTAAATTTTGGTTTCGCAAATCAAAATCTCATTTGTTTAACATCTTTGATATCATTACTGTTTGATTATTGATTTAATTATTGTGATTATTTGGTTTTTTCTTCCTTTTCTGCAGTTTTGTGTCCTCTATATTACTATCATCAGCGGCATCCGGTGAACTTGATTCTGCTTGCTTTGTTCACGGCTGCAATTTCATTTTCCATTGGATTGTCTTGTGCGTTCACCAAAGGTAAGAAAGCATGTGCCCGTTGTTTGTGTTGGTTAATTTATTTGAGAGCCATTGAATTGGGTTTCTTCAGTTGCCCTGAAGCCTTTAGATTCTGTTGTTTGTTATGTCTTTGTGCCCCTCTTATAGTTATAGGTAATCTTGGTTTTGGAACGTTAGATTTTTATTTTATTTTTTTAATTTATGATATGTGATAAATTCAGTTTTAGAATGTTAGAGTTTTAATGATTTGTAACAAATTGAGTTTTGCAATGTTAGATTTTGTTTTATGAAAAATGCTACAGTGACATTGATGGCTGATGCTTGTAGAAATACTGCTAGCAATGCCCTGTTGGATTGTGGAGACTCTTAGACATTATTCGAGATACTCCAATAATGTAGTGATGGTAATCTTTATTTATGTTTTCTATCAATGCCATTGTAAGAGTTGCTGCCGTGTGACCATGTGGTCAAAAATTCAAGTTGTAGAAATAACCTCTTGCGATGAAAGGTAAGGTTGTGTATAATAGACCCAAAAAGTGGTTTAACCCTTTCCCGGGATCCTGCGCACGGGCGGGAGCTTCGTGCACCAAGCTGCCTACTTCTGCCACAAAAACTTGGAGAAATTGCAATGCACAAACAAATGACCAGATGACACCCCATCTCGCAAACGCGATGGACAACAGTGGTGAGAGAGACAATAAAAAGGATATCGTTTCTGTAAAACCTCCACGGTGTTCAATTTGTTGTAAGCCAAGGTCCACTTGAAGAACTTCACTTTCGAAGGTATATGAGCACTTCAGAGAGAAAGAAGAAAAGGATGGAAAATTAGTAAAAGGATTGAGGATAAGGAAATCGAAGAAATATTTGCTAGAGAAACTACTCGAAGGATGAACGAACCAAAAGAGCCTATCTAGAAGAGAAAGGTTGGGATTTGGTAGAACAAATAAAAGATCCTCGAGTTGAGAAAAAGCTATTGGAAGAGGGGGACGAGTGAAGTGAAAATTCCAAGAAGGGGGTTGAGAGCTATCCGGAGAAGAGATGAAAGAAGCAATAGGTTGGTGGTGAAGACGGGAAAGATGATAAAGGCGTGGATGGCGGCTTTCCAAGGTAGAGTTCCTATACCACTTATTCTCCCAAAACTTAAAAGAGACCATTAGCTAAGATAGGATACAAGTGATCCTTGAAAATGGTAATATAGAAGAGATGAATTTTCAATGGCTCCTGATGGTTGTGCTATTGGAAGTTTCGATGTACCAACCTGAAGCCGACCGCCCATGAATACTAATAATCGTCTAAGCCCACAAAGAGGTTCGATCCTGAGAAAGTCTTCATAGCCACTTAGCTGCAAGAATCATATTCCTATTAATCAAGTTGCCAATATCCAGCCCGCCTTGACTCACAGACTGTTGCACCACCTTTCAATTGACAAGATGGAAATTATTATCCTTATCCACCCCTTGTCAAAGAAGGAACAAAATCTTTTCTCCAACTCCTTAGCAACCCCAAGGGAATTTTGAATAAAGATAAGAAATAGTTGAGGATAGCCATGATAATTGATCTAATTAAAGCTAGGACGATGAGATTCCTACTATTGCGAGGTCTAGGACAATGAATGTAGCCTTATCTCCACATTGAAGAGGTTGTTTTTGGATAGATTCGAACCCTTGACCACCGGAGTTACAATAGAATAATGTCAACCATTGCACCAAGGCCTACCCTTCAATCATTAGATACATTTAAAAAGTTAAGTATCACATCAACAAAATGGAAAAGAATAAATGCTTGTTATTGATCAGATTAGGTAAGAAATAAAAACATTGTAGAACTGATTTTGTTACAAAGTTTGCTTGAAATGAAATTTGTTATTAGAGAGTGGGCTTAAGATTACATTAGGAAAGGAATAAAAACATTGCAAAATTGATGTTATAAGTTTATAAACAATAAGCTAGAGTCATTAATATTTTATTTAGCTTTATGATTTTAGGCTATATGATAAGTGAATAATATTAACGTCGAAATATCATTCCTTCTCACAATATGAGAGAAAAGGGTACGAACACTAATTTTTAATACATTGGAGAAGGGTCCAATCAAGAAAAAAAAATGAAAAAAATACGAGGTTGAATACCATACTTCAAGCCGTTACTGAACACTCTTATGTAGTCTTCCAATCAGTGAATGCGCAGACTCAAATGATAGAATAAATTGTTGAAGTGCTTCGAAGGTAGAACCAACAACCTTAAGCTTCGATGCAAAGACATGTAAAAAGTGCAAGCTGAGGGGCATCCCCAAGTTAGAGTTGAGGTAACCCAACTTGTTGAGCCACAAGCATAAATTAAAGGTTTGCATAGTGCTAATGATAGAATGACTCACATATTGAAAGAATTTTAAAAATTGAAGCCCCCAACATTTAAAGGAGGAGCAAGTCTTGGTGATATAGAGAATTGATTAACCAAAATGGAGAAGATATATGAGTTGTATATTTGTTATGAGCCCAGTAGAGTTAAGTTTGCTACATTTACGTTGCAAGAGAAAGCAAAGCACTGGTGGAAGTCTATTAAGAAATAAGAACACTAAAGTGCGCATGACAACATTCAAGTGACTTAATGAGCTATTCTTCGAGCAGTTTCTCCCAAAATGTGAGAGGGAAAAAATGTATAAAATGTCAAGGTAGCATGGTATTGAGACAATATGAACTTAAGTTACTGGGTTGTTGAGGTTTGCATGAGGCCCGGTATCAAGTTATCAAAAAAGGAGAACAAGTGCAACCGATTTATCTGAGGGATTGAAGACTACTTCCTTTTATGGTGATCTTTGGAGGATGCACATCATATATGGCTCACCGGTCAATTCAAAATAATACCACATGATCCTTGAACTTCACTAAATACTCTTGGATTACAACGTGTCTCAAACCACCAAGGAATTCAAGAGCTTTTAGTGGCGATAATAAGCATCCAATTTCCATATACTAGTGGTAAGTAGAGTTTAGATATCTATCAAGTCCATTCCGACCAATTATCTACTGCAAAGACTCTAAAGTAAATATCATTTCCTTTCAATTAAAAGTTATTTGTACACACCAACTTTAAACAACAGTGATTTAACTTGATCACACTACTCTAAGTCAACAAATATGATGAAGGTAATTTATTGATTTAGTATCATGGGTTTCACCATATTCACATTTTGTTCTGTTGATGAAACAACCTCTTGATTGTTGCTAGAGCTCACAATGAAAGAAACAATCTCTCATAAATAGAAAAATAATTAATTTCACACGCGAACCCATGATAATAAGTCAGTAAACTAATTCCAATGCATTTCACACCACATGAATAATGATTTAACCCTTCTCACTTGTATTACTCCATCTCAACTCAACTCAACAAAGCCTTTTCCCAAACCTGTATCACTCCATGAATGATTATAATGAGTAAGTGAATAAATAAATAAAATATTACTTCTTCAATTGACTAAAATTTCCACATCCACAATGAGTCCAATGAAACCACTAAATCAATTTAGAATTTATTTTACCTTGTTTTAAATGCATGCTAAGCCTAGAACAATAATATTAATCAATCAATGCGAGGATAATAAAAAAACTTATCTCTTAAAACAACCATTTCTAGTAGATTAAGACTTATTACAATAACTTAGCTATATTTTGAAAAAAAAAAAAAAAAAACCACTATAATAGTTTAGTAAAAAATTTATAATTTAGCCACTATAACAAGTAAGATCCTATGTTGTTTAATCTTAAAATGGATGTAAAAGTTGTGTGTGTTTGTGTATACAACTATATATATTCATTGAACTTGCACTCATTCTTAAATCTCCTCTCATTTGAGGGATTCCAACACTGAAATCCCTTCTTTAGATCCAGTTAGAGCATTAAGAAATTGAAAATCTAATGTGGGGAAGAAAAGGAAAAGGGGGAAGATAAGAGAATTTGAGAAGAGATATCATTGACGAGAACATTGAGGGAGTTGGGATTTAAGATAGGCATAATTGGGTCATACCCAACCATCATGGATTTCGCTACAAATCAATATGATATAGAGACATTGAGAATGAGATAGTGACAATGGGAGAGGTGTCACTGAGAAGGAGAAGGTGGGTGTGATTTCAATAAATTTGAGATGAGATTGGTAGGAGAAAAAAAGGGAAAAGGGTTCATGATCGTGGAAGGAAAGTGTAAATCATGCAAACGACTTTCCCCTTATCTTTCCTCCTTGGGGTAATGATCTTGCTTTTCTGGAGCTTGCATTGACCTCTGGTTGATAGGATTAGGACCAAGTGGGGTTATGATAGTTGGCCACTTCTTATCCTTTTGGTTGGTTCAAGTCTTTGGGGTCTTGTAGGAATAGTCTTATAGGCCATGGCTTTGCTTCCTTGTTGACCCAATTCCACATTTGGTCAACCCTTTGAGCTCTAACCACACCATCTTAGTAAGTTGGCACATTAGCTCCCTTAGTGATCACCATGTAAGTGAAACTGTGAAAGTCCTCAATAAATTGCTCGCACTTTTTCTCCTATAAGCTTCGACAACTTGGTGGACTTATATTGTCTTACTGTCATGCTACCTTGGCGTAGGTAGAAGATCTCATTATACTTTTTATCCTTCTCTCTCAAAGAATAGCTCCTTAAATGACTCCCACTTAGTCACGTCCACTTCAGTTTTCTTAATAGACTTCCACCAATGCCTTACTTTCTTTTGCAACATAAATTTAGTCATCTTAACTCTAGTGGGCTCATCACAAATATGCATCTCAAAGATCTCCATTTTGGCTAATTGGTGTTTTGCATCACCAAGACTTACTCCTTCAAATGTTGGGGGCTTAAATCTTAGGAATTCTTTCAATATGCTAGCCATTCTATTATCAACATTATCTAGACCTTTATGTGGTGCTTATGGCTCAACAGGTTGGGTTACCTTAGTTCTAGCTTGGGCATGTCCATCCCTGATGGCACAGTGCCAAGAGAGAAGAGAGAGGCGAGGGAGAAATCAAGAAGAAATCAATAATTCAATAATCAATAATAATAATGGTGTTTTTCTCAATTACATCCTAGTATCCTATCATTTGAGCTTGGGATGTCCTAGCCTTTCAAGTAGTCTGATTTAGTAGATTTATGTCATAGTTGATCTAACAAAGTTTTATGTTGGTTGTTAGCTATCTAACGCAATCCTCCTCCTTTATCCAGGTTTTTGATCAACTATGTTTAAAGATATGCAAATATACTCAGCATAGGCGGAGTCTGTAAATTTGTATGGCATATAGTAGTTGTATACTACAATTTAAAGAGTTTTGTATGATATAGTGCTTAAGATAATCAAGAAAATATTTGCAACAATATAAAGAAAAAAAAATCAAAATTGGAAGTGATGAAAAAGGAAATGATAAATTGCATACTAGCAATATATGAATAACACTAGAATTAAGATTTAAGAAAATGCTTAAGATACACTATCAAACTTGCAAAAATCGGGAAGAAAAGCCTAAAAAGGAATAATAGAAAACAAAAAGGGAAGTGCCATTGTTGTCATATTTGCAAAAGGATTTTTTTTTTTGGGCGGGGGGGGGGGGGGGGGGGGGGGGGTCAGTATCATAGGGTTCAATATTGAGGGGCTTTGGATAAATATATTAATGTTCTTTTCAAAATTATAAAGAGAACCTTCAGCTGAAGTATTGCTTAGGTGTTGCTTAGGCGATGACTTGATAAATGACAATATATCCAGCTTAACATTCACATTTTATTCTAACCAATGTTTGGTTGATTGAATGGCTCGGGGCGCTCGTCTTAGGAAACGAGGTCACTAGTTCAACTCTCCACTAGCGTTGGCCATTGGGGGCGTCTCTCGCTCGAGCAACCAGGGCCCAAGGGATTAGTCGGGACTGGATACCCTTGGTTATCGAAAAAAAAAACATTCACATTTTATTCCATAAAGTATGGTTGGCATAATCTGGTCTTACAAATTTTTTCTTCTGATTTTAATAGAATGTGTTAATTATATTATATTCCATAAACTTTCACCACTTAACTCAACTTTCTTTAACTCTACAGCTGGTATCATCTCTTGTGTCTCCATCTTAATAAATTGAGCATAAATTCCTAATAGTTTAACAACGCCTTGGTATCTCTCTACTTTTAACCTTAATTGTCTCTCAACTCATATTTTCTACTTCCACTAATATTTCGGTTAATATATTTTTTTAATCTAGACTCTTAAACTTCACTCCAATCATCTAGTTTAGCATAAGTCTTTAGTTTCATCAATTAACACAATGGCATTAACAAACAACGTACACCATGTAGTATCCCTTCGAAAATATTTAGTCAAATTATCTATAACCAAAGCAAGTAGATAAGGGCTTAAGGGTGATCTCTGGTGTAAACTAACTATCATTGGAAATTCACTAATTTTTCCTATTATCGTTTTTCTTATGGTTGTTACTCTATCATACATATTCTTTGTCAAGTTAGTGTACCTTTCTCTATCTTTTTTTTTTTTTTCTCTAAGACTCATTATATTATATCCCTAGGTATTTTATTATTGTCTTTCTCTAGATCAATAAGATCATGTGAAGGTCATCCTTTTCTTCTTTTCCATGTTGTTGTTGTCTTTTGAAAAACTTTTCATGGTTGAAAATTCATTCCTTGGAAGAAGAAGAAAGAGAAGAATAAGATTATGCCAAATATGTTTCTTGTGTTAAGCAATTGGATAGTTGATTGGATACTCTTTCCTTCATTGCTAGATTGCTAGTGTGATTTGGTTAGACTGTTGGCTTGGTTGGTAATGGGGCTGGGTTGGTCAAACCTTGCTTCTTTTAGAGGACCTACTTTTGAAGCTTTTAGGCATAAACTCCATGGGCAAAGTACTACGTAGATTTAATCTTGGATTTTAAGGGATTAAAAGTTGAAATGGTACTATAACATGGAGTGATGCTCTTTTTTGTACCAAACTTGGTTGCAAGATGGGCTTTATATCAATTATTGAATTCAATTTCCTTTTTTTTTTTTTGCTTTTTGCATTGCCTCATTTCCCTCTTTCCCTAGTTTTATTCCAATTTCTTTTTTATGACTTTTCTCTTTCTATCTCACTTTAATTTCTCCAACCAATCTCTCTCTCTCTCTCTCTCTCTCTCTCTTTTTCGATTGTGTTTAATCTTCTTTGTTCTAACTCTTGTAGTCCAATGATTGCTAGACATCTCGACTTTAGCTATTTCGTAGACGAACTTGTTATAGGATGAGTTACACATCAAAGGATGAAAAATTCCATTCCTTTACCCTGACTCTATGCTTAGCTACAACCCCTTATTCTCCTAGTGGGGTATATCTATAGCCCTTGGGAGCAATGGTTTGATTTGACTCTAATCTCGTCAAACACCCAACCATTGAGAGGTACACATTCAATTACAAAGTGGGCTTATGTTGAACGCGTGTTTAACCATTGCGTGGTTAGCTTAGTTGTTCCTACATCATACAACGGGTCACTCAATGTGAAAGTGATGGCAATGGATCCATCTCTTCTTCATATCTATCAAGCTAATCCTCCCACATATCCTCAAGTTTGTCTCTTCCTGTTGGCTCCATTAGAGAAGTTGAAGAAACCTGTGGCACTACCTCCTACTCTAGGCAAGTCTTCTTTTGTCTCTCCTCACGTGTCCTTGGAATGGGTTGCTCTGCTCCTTTGATAGGAACTCTGGAGTCTGTGCTCTTTGAACTTTTCAAACTTAGCAAACTAAAACATCTAAGAAGCTAAAAGAAGGGAAATCGATCGGAACCCCATTAGTTGTGGTGAGCAAAAGTGGATTGGGGCTTTGTAGAAAAACAAATGCGCTTTGCAAAAGTATTATTCTTCACACTTGTCCTTTTTCTGTTCCAAAGATGCAAAACCTGCTTACCAGGAGAGCATGATTTACTTCTAATGCTTTCAATAGTAAACCACCAATAGTATTGGAGGGAGTCAATATTTAACCCACTGTCAATAGTGAAATGGTTCCCATGATTCCCTCCTACTTTCATCACACAGCGCCCCCTCTTGGAAGATTCAAACCTATGACCACTTCATATATAATAGTTAAGATTTAAGGATAATTTTAGAGGCAACTAGTCAAAAGACTGAAAAACACTTACGATGAGAACTAAAGTCTCCCTTTCCAAATCTAGCTTCCAATTGATCCTTTTACTCGTTGGTTCTTGAATTACCTCAAACATGCCACTAGTATTAGCATCAATGGATAAAATAAAGTCCCACTACCCTTGACTATCTGCAATCAAGAATATTGAGCATATGATAGATGCCTACTTAGGAAAGGAGGATTGGCCAGTATGTTGAAATGCTCACTGTTTCCTTTCACTAGGAACCTATCAAGAGTCTTAAACTATATAGGTTGAAGAAAGAGACGGCCATCTTTATCACCATTATCCATAATTTTTGAAGAACGCAAGTTTTAAGTGGCAAGGAATGAAATTTACTAGGGATAGTCCTAATTCTTGGTACTTGGTAGCTGTATGTATGTGCAAATGTTATGAAGTGTTATGTCAGGATAAATCAACTTTCTTATGTGCTTAGCCTCTCACATGTTAGTTATGTCGTGACACTTCAAGAATTGTCAATGTCCACAGGGAAGATTGTCTTGGAAGCTGCCATTTTAACAGCTGTGGTGGTCATAAGCCTCACCCTCTACACATTCTGGGCAGCAAAGAGAGGACATGATTTCAATTTTCTGGGTCCCATTTTGTTTTGCTCCATCATAGTGCTGTTCTTCTTTGGTCTCATTCAGGTACTTGGGTGGATTCATACTTTTCTTCATTCTCTTTCTTATGTATAATTTTTTAATTTCCAGTGTATTCCATCTATATTTTTTCCCCGATTTGGATTTAGAACTCCACCTCTAATTTTTGCAGATGTTCTTCCCCTTGGGAAAGGTCTCAGTTATGATCTATGGTGGCTTGGGGGCATTGGTATTCTCCGGATACATTATATACGACACGGACAATCTGATCAAACGATATTCCTATGATGATTACATATGGGCCGCAGTCTCACTTTATCTTGATATCATTAACCTCTTTCTCTCCCTGCTTACCCTCTTAAGAGCTGCTGATGGTTAGTGTCAAACAAGTATTAGGAAAGCACATTCATACATGCAAGTTCATTGCTTGTCTTTCGTATAGTTGCATATAGTTTCTTCGGAAGTGCAGCTTGCCGTTAAAAAGGCATTGCTTTTTTAGCTTGCCGTTAAAAAGGCATTGCTTTTTTATGTAAATTTCATTATTACCTGTAAAGTTTAGTCTTCAGATAGGTGCTTCTGGCTTCTTGATTTGGATTGTACAATTCTTGTTATAAGCAATGAAGACTATTCTTGGCAATGATTACTCGTTCCAGCTCCCAAGCAAAAGCTTCTGCATTTCAACAGTACGATGATGTTGGACCCCATTAGTGAATTTTGGACCTTAGTCTAGCCAAAAAATTATTGCAGCTGAGCTCACTAGTCTCTGTCATACCTAGGACCCAACTCGAATATAATCTAAACCCTTTTATTTTCAAACACTTCTTTCTCTTGTATTGCTCTGAGTAGGGTTTTTTCTGCCCTCTGTAGAGAGACAACAGAACCCTACTGGAGAAGGTATTGTAAGCGAAGGGAAAAAGTAGCCTACCTCTTAGGATACCCTTAAAAAGTTTCAAATCTGCAACAAGCCTAAGCCCTATGCTTAAATACATGGAATTTAGGCTCTTAGGCACTGACCTAGCAACTTTTCATCACTGTTGAAGGCAAATTTTACCCTTTTAACACAAGATACAATACCATAATATAAGGGCTCTCGCTTAGTATGTAAAATAGGATATAATTATTTGTATAAGATTAAATTGAATGAAAAAAATAAGATAAGAAAACAAAAAATTATAAAACTTGTTACAATGAAATAAAAATAATATTTCCAATGAAAATGACCACGCAGCCAAAGATGAATTTGAGACTAAAAATAAATCCCATCTCATTTAAGCCCTGAAAGGCAGCCCAGTGTTTCTACGAAGGTCTTGAAGAAGGGTAGAGCAACTTCTAGGTCTGGGTCTATTGCCTTGTATCAAGAGACTTCCCTTCATTTAAGACCATTATATGATGTGAAATAATGTATTGACAAAGGCAGATCTTGTTTCTAGTAGATGTAATACCATAATTATAGACCAAAATGGAAGTGGGTTATGACTATATGGAAATAAGTGGGTTCTACACTTTGGTGCATCCACTCCTCCGTATCCCTGAAAGCACTGAGCTCCAGCCAGCCATAGATAAATAGGACCACTTGGAACTACTTTAAATTATTCTCCAACACATGGCCCGGCCCTATACATATGATGGTTTTGGCTCTAGGTCACTCTAAGAATATGAAAATGGTCAAAAGAGCCCCCACAGGTTTCAAAAGAAGTTTAAACAAATTAAAACAGAAGATCTGAGAATGAGAACAAAACATTTATCTTTTACTGGAAAGAAACACAGCTTAGTTTCTCTTCTAAACATGAGAGATTGTTCCTACTTTCACCAATCCCACCCCCAAAAATAAAATAAAAACAAAACAGAAAGTGAGAGTAAACTCCACATACGGATTTACACTAATTTCATATAGAACAACAATACATAGGAGTTTGATTTCCAACTGAAATTGGTTTTTTCTTTCCTACTCTTTTTGACCCACATAGTCCAAGATTCTCCCTTTTTCCTATCCAAAGCACAGGTGCATATGGTTGTGAATCACATGGCCCTCTTCTCTTTCTCTCAGTCCCATACTAAGACCCAAAATATTCCATGAGTAAAGAAAGATACATAGCTTCCTAGGGATGATTTCCAAGTTACTTTTCTTCTTTAATGGAGATAGATACCATGCAGAGGCCCGCCCCCCACCTACAAGCTCAAAAGACCCCAGTTACTGTTCATGGAAATCAATGGTGCTACCTTAGCTTAGCCTGTGCAGTGAAAAGTTCTAGCAGGCCAAACCACCCAGGAACTGCTGTTTCAAACTCTGTATTTATTATTATTCTTTTCTGCAGCAATGGCAAGAAGCCTTGATACACCCTGAGTCCACACATCATACTCTCTTTGATTCCTACATTCGAATTCGACAAGGCCCCGGAGTTGAGTCTTCAACCCGAAGTAACGCCGGTGCTCGCCGCCCTCGAGCAAGTGCCGGCCAGGCCATGCTGGCATGTCTTTGCATACTTCCAGAACCATATCTGCAAAATAGAAGAGATGAAATCAAAAAAACATGTCTTTTCTTTTTCTTTTATTTTTTCCTTTATGTCATTTTCCTTTTTCACTTTACTGTTGTGTCATTTCTCTTTTCTCCAATCCCTAGGAAGACCATCCAGTTTCTGTTCACACTAGATAGTAGATGCAGAAAGAGAAAGAGGACAACAACCCAACTTACTCTTTTTCTTTTTGGTTATAGTCCCTGCAACATGTCTACTCTTCATTTTCAGCATCACCTGCAAAAATTCAAAAGAGGTAAATAATTAAGATGCAGCAATCACTACTAACTTTACTCAATCATACTAAAGCATAACCCCAATTACAAATCCACTCATAAACACAAATTATAGCTCAATTAAACACTTTAGAAGCGGATAAAACCAACTTTACATTCTTCGAAATGTTCAAAAATATTTAAAAAAAAAACTAATTATGACATAGGCACCTTGGGTTAACTTAGAAAGCTTACCTGACCCAGTCGATTAATGTAAACAGAGACAATCTTCCAATGAAGATCACCTGAAAAATAAAACCAGAAAACTTGCAGTTAGTAAGAAATGGAACATGAATGCAACAAAAAGAAGAGAGCATTATTGTACAAATATACCTTTACGAGTGCGTTTAAGCAGCTCGCAACCTTTAGCAAGTAGCTCTTGACTGCAAATGCCAAGAAAATTCTCCTCTGGAACAAGCTCCCCACTGTAACTACTGTTGGAATTACCGTTATTATTGTTACCAACACCCATCCCCCTCTCCACGGGTATCACCGCCGCTATATTCCAAACCTCCTTCAACGCCCTCGCCTTCAGTGTCGCCGCACCGCGAAGTGCTGCAAAATACACAATTAATCAAACATTAACACCCACTTGAAGCCATGAAATTCACTAGCATTAGAACAAATTTGATTCAATTACCAGTGGCAGCTGCAGCAGTAAGAGTCATAATATCACCAGCTGATCTAACATTAACAGCTGAACTAACAACAGATGCAAGGTGCTCGCGCTCCACACCCATGGCCTCCGCCGTCTCAACACACTGTGCAGCCACAAGCGTTGACGCAGACGCCATTGCCATGTCAGTCTTTGCCATTTGCTCATCTTTTCCTGACCCAGAAGAGGCCGCTGTGGCTGCAGCAATTGCAGCAACTGCTGAGGCTACTGCTGCAACTGAGACAGCAGCGTGAAGCTGGGCATTATGCGCCCGAGTTTCCTCTTTCTTCTTCTCCCTTCTGTCCTTAAGCCACCTTCCAACAGTCTTACTCCCACCACCACCTCCGGCAGCGGTACAACCGCCGGCACCGGCGGTGGTGCCAGTGCTTCCAATGCCTCTGTATTGGCTAGTCATGATGTTATTGGAACGACAGAACTGCAGAGTCAGGATCCAATTAAAATTATTAATAAAGTCATTAAAAGTGAAAAACTTTAAATAGATTTCTATGAAAAATAGGATCAACAAAAGTGCCGAAACGACACCATTGGCTAGTCGTGATGTTATTGGAACGACAGAACTGCAGAGTCAGTATCCAATTAAAATTGTTAATAAAGTCATTAGAAGTGAAAAACTTTTAAATAGATTTCAATGGAAAATAGGATCAACAAAAGCCCGAAACGACACCAGAGCGCTGCCAAAGCGCATATAACGCACTCAAAGCGTTTTAATTTGATAATGGGTAGAGATAATATGATCAACTAAGGCACAAAAAGTAGAATTTTGGACGACCCGGACTGAGAGGAAACAATTCCATTACAGAGCAGAAAATCCAAAAGGGTAAGCTCCTGAATTTTCTTGTGACGGTTCTACCCTCGAGGTCTGTCGATAATTACGCACTAAAACAGACACCCACATGAATTATCATGCACCATAAAAGAGGGACAAATGGGCCAATAAAAAATAGTGGGAATAAGACAATTGCTCAGAGCTCTACAGAGCTATTACCCCCCCACCCCCACCCCCACCCCCACCCACCCACCCCCCAAAAGCCCAAAGCCACCTGAGAGAGCAGCCTATGAGCGAGGGTTTCGTGTTGTTGGGAAAAAGAAGACTCTTCTTTTTTATTTTGGTTCTGGTATTTGAATGAGAGTTGGCTCCATCAATTACCCAAAATTGAAAAATTACAGAAGAAAAACAGTAAAGTATCAAAGATTGAACTTGTACATTGGACAAACCCATCAAGAAGGGCTTACCACTGAATGAAATGAATTTATCAAATAACAACTATCTGAAAGTTGGCAATATCAAGGAATACATGTGAAAAGGGTATAATTGGGTTTAACAAGGGCATTTGGGGACATGAAACAAGAAACCTAGATGATGTTTTGGGGGGAGTTAGATTAAGAAGCCCGGAGAGACAAGGTTTTTATTGGAAAAAGAGAAGAATCTCTGGGTTCAGGAGAGAGTACACAGAGATTGGGTGCAGCAAAAGCTGATATATTGATTTCTCTGTCTTCTTCAGAGCTCATGCCTCCGAGCATACAAAGCATCGAAGCTTGCAGAATTAAGATTTATTTTTCTTTAATTATTATGGTAAGTTATAAGATTTAAGTAATAAACAGACCTTTAAATCTTCTATCTCATTGGGAGAGACGGGAGGGCTATCTGTTAACGACCCACCAGCTGTTAATGGACCGCTGCTATGTGAGAGCCTCCCTGAAGTACGTGGTGATACATCCTGTTGCACCCACAAGGAAATAATTCAAATCAAAGTTAGAAATCTCCAGCTACAACCACTGGTTGTTCCATCTAACCAGTTTCAAGTACAGTAACATTAAATGAGATTAATAAAGAAAAGCTTTACAATAAATTAAGTTAAGTGAGATCTTAAGAGGTTTCCGTTTTTTTTTTTTTTCTTTATCAAATATAAAAAGTTGAGAGAATTATTGGAAGAGACTACCGTAATTCCCAGCTCAGAAGAAAAAGGAAAAGGTGGTCTTCAGTAAAATCCAAATTCGTAGAATCAGAAACTAAAATAAGCTCCTTGGAACGAACCCATATATTCTTTGTCATTTTTTGCTCAAGGATTACATACATACATAACGAGGACTACTTCTCAACCAACCAGATCATCGTGATACAGACAAGTCTATTTTCTCTGAGAACTCTGATTTCACAAGAAAAACGAAACACCGAGAACAAAAAAAGACAGAATTCAAAAATTCCAAGAGCTAAAATACAATAAAACCGATATTTCTCAGCCAAAACACGCCACCTCTTCATTGACAAAAATTTAAAAAAAGGGGTAAAGAAAAAGAAACCCAGAAAAGAGATCTTATGAAACAGAGCAAAGCCAACAAAAACCAATCAAAAACCCAAAAAAGAAAGTCCCACAACACAAAAACACCAAATTAACACAAAAATCACACGACCCACAATTTTCCTCATTAAAAAAAACTCACCCTTTCCTGCTCTAAGCTTGCTGCATTCGTTCCACTCACAGACTGCGACATTATTCGTTCCATAACGAGCTGAGAAGTCACAGAAGAAGCGAAAGAAAACGTGTTTCCGGAGACCACAGAGGCCTCAGCTTCCCCGGCAATATCTTCCGGAATAGACCCGCCATTGCTACCATTAAGAGAGGTTTTGACAAGCGAAGGAGGAGTAGCTAGAGCTTTAGAGACTTCACGAGCCGAAGCACTCCAAGAACGGGAGAGAAACTCCATGGGCTCTCGAGGGGTCTCCGGCGGTCGAAATCCGACGAGGGGAACGGAGTCTGGCCGCCATGTGCCGGTGCCGATATCGTCTTCCATGTCACGTCGTCGTCGCCGGAGGTGAGGTGAGGTGAGGTGAGGTGAGAGGGTGGGTGATAGGAGGTGATGTTTGAGAGGAAATGGTGGGGAAGGGGTTATATAGAGAGAGATGGAAGTGAAGTGTAGAGAGAGAAAGAGAGACAAAGCGGCCGGAATGTCAGTGTAAGAATTTGCAGAATGTGAGAAAAAAGAATTGAAGAAATTAAAAAAATAAAAAATAAAAATAAAAAAGAAGTGAAAGAAAAATGGATTGAGAAATATTTCACTGATACGAGTTTCAGACGGTTTCCAGTGCGCTTGTCCCCTCGCATTTAAATGCAACTCAATTCACCATTTTCTCCTCGTGGTTTCTGGTTATTTACGAGAGTCAGATCATATAACCTGGAACAGCTGAAGATCTTCAACCAGATACGTGTCAAATGAATCTTAACGGGCAACTATGCTTTTATATTTATTAAATAGGTATGTTTTCAATAAATATAAAAAACATACATATTCAATAAATATAAGTGGGGTTGAATATATATGTTTTATCAACAGATAAGAATGGTTAAAAAATTGAGTATAAATAGAGTTGAAGTTTAGGTTTTGAATTCAAATTTGGACGGACCCACATTTATTTGTTTATGTTGGCTAGCCTAGTCTAATCAAACGTCTTTGTCATACTTGAATTCAGGAGATTAATCTCACCTAAAAAAAGAAGGAGGACTCCAAATACCCAAAAATCGATAATTAAAAGAAATATATATATGTGTGTGTGTATGTGTGTATGTTTACATATTTTATAGTGTGTGTGATTCAATTGTACTTGCAACTTTCGTAATTATAAGTTTATAATAAGTTTTCAAAATTCTTGAGTGATACCTAATCCATGTTTAGGTGTTAACCTTGAAATTTATTGATGGTAATAATTTATCTTAAAAACAAAATTAACAAAAAGAGTTATTTTCAAATGGTGATAAATCAAACCGTTGTTTCTTTTTTTTGCTATTAATTTTTCAAAAATGTTGTCAAAATCATAAACTGCACGAAGCCTTAGTTTCCAAGAAACCAATGTATTTTAGCGTGTTTATTTGTTTTTATATTAACGAAGGATGGTCATTTGTTTTTTTTTTTTGTTTTTTTTTTTGTGTTCATACTTTCTCCTTACACTAGGTCCCATGGAAAAAATTCTCTTATGTGTAATTGTTTTCAAGTGGAAATAGAAATAATTGATTTAGTTATATTTTCAATCACATGCACTCGTTTAATTTAGTTGATTTGATTAATATTGTGTTGTTTTACAAATTTGGGTTTTAAGTTTTCAATAATCAAAGATTAAACTATAATTTGACCTCTCAAAAATTAAAATCATTATAATTGTATTTTTCTCCTTGAAGATTCTTTAAAATATTATCTTGTCAATAAATTAATTGTTTTATGTTGTATAATTCATATTATAATTGATAGATTGAGTCACTAATCAACACTCTAATATCATTCAAAGTCATTGTCACATTGTAGAATTTAGGGACTTCATGAATATAGTTGGTGTAGTTATGGCAATTAATCTTTTAAGCATGAAACCTTAATTATTGCTCGTGAAATTATTAAAAAATATATAATTACTTATAATCCAAATGTCTACTTATCCCTTTTTTGTGTACGGAGTAGGGAATTAATCTTTGATTGTGTACATAGTAGGGAAAGTGAATTTATGAGGCTGACTTCATATAATTACAAGAGCTAGTTGAGTTGGGGATCTAGTTAATTTTCATCTTTTACTCTTACCAATAATCAAGTTTATGTAAAACCCTACTAATCGCAAATCCAACCTTCTCCACAGCTTGAGGAGCCACCTTTTCTTTCTTGTTGTTTTCTCGTTTACCGTTCGTCCTTTGCCGCCGCTTGCGGCTTGCCGCTTGCTGCTGCTTATCGTGGATCTCGCCGCTCACCTCTATTTCTCTTTGCTCCGCTCACTTTTCGACTGAAGCTCATGGTAGCTCTCCCATCAACATCGTCGGGTGCTATCTGCTAACGGAGATGGTCAAGGGTTTTGATTTTTTTTGTTTTAGTTGTTTAAAAAATCAAGTTCATGTAATTTTGATGCACAATAAGACAAATTTATAACTGTACACATTATACAAAATAAGTTGTAATAGTATATATAGTATGCATCTTCTTACAATGTGATTAATGTTTCTTTCCCTTCAAACCATTTCCTTATCTAGATGAGCAATGCACTATTGTCCATCATCTTCTTTACTGTTGAATCTATCATACATTCATACCCTAAGTTAAACCTCACAAGCTACATTATTGTCCACTTTTGATTAGCTATGTACATAAAAGCTGCTAGGACATATATAGTTTTCAAACAAACATGTATACAAGTCAATGTTCATAAGTTGTGTTTACTTTTAGATATATAACTAGCATGGGATATTACATTCCACCTAACTTTGTATTGTCGGTTGTCTATAAATTTATATATATATCAATATCATCTATGTATTGAAACATCTTTAGAACACATCCTATGAGTGATTACTAGTCATAATAGTGCAAATCCCATTTTATCATTTCAAGCCACAATTAAGCCTTTCATTATTTTCGTTCTCGTGATTTCAATAAAAAAAAAAAAACAAGAAAGAATTAAAAGTGGTCTCTTCTAAAATACTATTTGAGACATTAATAACAATACATCATTCATTCTTTTTAAATTACATCGTAACACATAATTTAAATGATTTATAACTATTGATATCTTAAAAAATAGTATTTCGAGTCTTGTCACCGTAACCAAAATATATACACAATGCGAGTTATTGCTTGGTAAATGTTTCTCTATATGTCTAATTAGCTTGAAAAAGCACCATCATATATAGAAATTTCATGCCTAAAACATTTTTTTTTTTTTTTTGCCAATTGAAGTACATAATTTGTAAAAAGGTTTGTTTACAAAATGATTTGATTACATCAGATTTATTTAGGTTCAGTACAGTGAAACCTTTTAAAAAGAATAGATTTTTATTTGTCACAAAAGAAAAAATAATCAAATTTACAAATGCATTTGTAAAGCTTTTATTGAATTTTGCCTATGGTCAAGATGAATTTCTATAAGATAAAATATAATAGGGCATATATAAGGAAATGAGTTTTGAACCCAAAACTTTTGCTTCTTCAACTTGTTATAATAATAAAATGTTAATTTCTCTCCATATATATATATATATATACATATTTCAATGAAAATAAACAAAATCTTAAGGAAAACTACTTTGTGAATCCTTGAAATTTTAAAAGTTGCTTCTCTCCCTATAGCATGTTGATTTGAAAGAATCCAAAATAACTTCAATTATAATTCCTATTTATTCAATGCAAGTGGTTGTCATAAGCAACATTATACATGGGGTGATGAAAATACCCATCACCATTTTAGTCATCATCCACCATTATCATCATATGTACTTATAATTATATATTTATCTAAAATTAAATATGACGTGTTTTATATGTAATTGATACATCAATATAGGAAAAAAGGTTACAAATGATGAGAGAAAAAAAAAATTTATATTAAGAAATGCAACAAGCCACTATTATTTCAAATATAGATGTGCTATATATCCAACCATAACATATTAATGTATGGTCACATGTCTATATAGATATCAAATTGACATGATATCCTAAGACTACAATAAATTGCAATAGTATTGTTCTTTGTACTATATGTATGATAAAGTTCATTTATTAGGTACATGTAAATCTTGTTCGTACTGTGCGTGCATGTGGGCACAATCTATTTATTTCTTGAAAAACCGCATTACCAATTTATAATTAAAGATGTTAAAATTTGAAATTTTACAAATATTCTAAGATGTTAAAATGTGGTACCTTAACAAATATGAAATGTAGGGTTGTTAGTAGACATTGATGTAATAACTGATACAACCCCTTATAGAAGTTGTTGAGAGGCTAATTTTTCAGAGAGAGAAAGATGAAGAGAAGAGAAGAGAAAAAGACCTTAAAAATATTTAATATTAAGACTTGCTTATGATCTAGCAAGTCGTCCTCTCATATTTTCTTTTTAATAAGCACTAGTTTTAACAACTTAATTAATAATGGAAGTACTATATAAACATTAATAGCTTTTGCAGAAAATTATCACACGTATAGTGACGATAGTATCCAGCTTTTATTTTTCTAAAGTTTATATTAGCAGTACAGGTCTACTACATCTGTAAATATTGTAAGATTAAACAGCAATTGAAGCAAAAATAAAATAAAACCCTTTTCATGCAAGATCAATAGATTACTCTCTTTTTATTATTTATATTTTACGTTTTTTGTAATAGACCTATTTCTATATATTTTAAATATGATTTATAATGAAAGCGTGGTTATGCTCAAATGACTCAAGTTAAAACTTATAAAAAAAAAACAATCGAATTCCCTAACCTATTAATATCTTTTGATCATGTAAAATGCACATTAGTTGCCTTTAGAACAAGTTAAAACTTTGAAACCCGAACACACCTTTCTATTTTTTGATTTCCCCACAAGGTAACTACGCCATTTGGACAAGACTAATTCGCGTTCGAGTACTACAGAGCCATTAGACGATTCTTCTCAGTTAAACGCGACTAAGGTGGATACGAATTTTGATTCTAAAACATTCACCTATCAATTACCTTTAACACAGACCCTCCGACGTTGGAGAGAGACATATTTTTTTAATATATTTTTTTAACATTATACTTAGAGTTGTTAGATTATCTTGAATCATGAGTTAATTGTCTCAAATTACGTAATTAATATATAATTTAAGGTAATCTAACAACTCTTTATTATAATATCAAAGAAATGTGTTATACAGACATGCTTTTTAAACATTTCTCGTATAAAAATATAGGAACTCGTCATTCTAGAGCGGTTTACAGATGATTTAAGAGACTCCACTGCATGAGTATACCAACTAGTTTGATATTTAATCACCTCACCATTTTTTATATTTTTATTAATATATATATATATATATATATATATATATATATATATATATATATATATATATATATATATATATATATATATATATATATAATATATTAGGGAAGCGACGAAGGGACTCGTTTGATAAACGATGAGCTGTACCTTTGATCGTCCTAGAGGCACAAGTATTGGCGGTTCCAAATCCTGTTGCAAAAGTACACTAGCGAAGCGAAGGTTTCAGCTGGAATCCATATGGCACTAAGCTATTAATTTAAATTAAAGTTAATATTTATTTCCGCTTGATAATGATCTTATTCTACAATATTATTTACTGACTTATATTTACATCAACGAACTAACAATAAAGGCATTAATATTTATTAAAGGCTTTTTTTTTTTTAAGTGAATGATGGACCGTGAGGCATTGGATTTATCTAAACCAAGGGATGTGATATAATATAAATAAATAAAAAGTAGCTCAATGCATAAAGTCTTGCATATATTAAATTTCAAAAAAGAGTCAGATCACTTTAAGTCTATTGTATACGGTCTTATTTTATAATGCAAGAAATTATTTTTTACAATGCAACAACTTTTACTATTACATTAAAACTCCCCTTCAACTAACAAAAAAAAAAAAAAATAGATGTTAGATATTATATATTTAATCAAAAAAATTGTAGTACATGCACTTAAATTAATTTGAATAAATTTATGAGCAAAAAAGCTTAATTTTAAAAAATCAAAAACAAAATTTTGACACTTCTTTTTTAACTTACATTTTGATCGGAGTGAATATAGTGAGTTAGCATTCCTTTTACTTTCAAGGTATATGGAGCTTAATTCAAGTTTTCCTAATGTTAGTGAAAATAATTTTGTCCTTTTGTGTGAATATGAATTTGGTTTCTGATATGCTTCTTTACTATTGAGGTATTGAAATCCTTATAGTAAACTCAACGAAACATAATGGTTCAGTTTAATTAGAGATGATAATTGAATTGAAATTTGTAAATTTATTAAATATTAAATTAATTAATTAATTATATTTGTGTAGATAAATTAAATCTAATGCATATCTAATAAATTTAAAATAAAGTCCTTTCGGTAAATGATGATAATGCAATTTGAAATACTAATGCTTTTAACTTTAAAGTTAAATATGTTTTAATCGGTTTTTAAAATAGTCTTAAACTGTAATTAAATTAAGCCATTTTCTTTAAAAAAAAATAAAAAAATGAGAGAGAAAACTGTAAATCAAGCCGAATTGATTGAGTTATATGTTTTTTGATTGACAATTTAAACGGTTCTTATCGATATATAAATAATATAATCTTTGACATCTAATTCTCTAAGACGATCTAGCATTTGCTCAAAAAGTGTAAACGCTTTGATTTTCAGTTTTTTTTTAAATGAATTCAAGTCGACTAGCATCATTTAAAAGTGATCCAAGCATAATTCAGTTAATTTTGCCATTTGAATCAATCATTTACGCGGGCTTTTAACTTGATTGTCCTTAAAAAATAAAAAAATTTCACAAATGCTATCGAAATCTAAATAATGACTGTTTCGCCATAGTTTACTATTCAAAGGCCAGTCCGTCAACACACAGACGCCACGTAGATTGAGAAGTTAGAGGTACAGCTATTAAAAAAGCGTCCTCTCAAAAGACGTCTTTCACAAAAAAAAACATTTGTATGGGAGACGTCTTTAAAAAAAAAAAGAATTTGGTGAAATGAACGAGTCTTCTTATCGTTTTATTTAAATTTCTCTTTTAGTTTCTTTTTAGTTACTACATTGGTTCGATCGGTTGGGTTTTGTGAGCGTGTGTGTTGTTGGAAGAAATTGAAGATGGAGAAATCGAACTCAATGATAGTTTCGTTTGGAGAAATGCTGATCGATTTCGTTTCAGACGAATCGGGAGTTTCTCTTGCTGAGTCTCCGAGATTCATCAAAGCTCCCGGCGGTGCTCCGGCGAATGTCGCTTGCGCCATTACCAAGCTCGGTGGCTCTTCCGCTTTCATCGGCAAGGTTCGACGATCGTTCCTTAATTAATATCGATTTTATCTTCTTCGATAGATCTTCTTCCTCTCTTTACTTCTATATATCTGGGCATCTATGGCGTATTAATTCGATCAGATCATCTTTTCTTTATCTCTTTTTTAAGCAATACATCTTGATCTTATTGGTGGAGCTAAACCCAAATAAGGCTGAACCTTCCTTTTGGGTTTCCTTTATTTCTAAGTTGAAAGTTTTGGTGAGAAGCAAATTAATAAAGTTTTCTGTTTTTTCCATACAAAATATTTTTTTGTGGAAGGCGCCGCGTTTTTAACAGTTGCACCTCCAGCCCACCAATCCTCGTGGCGCCTGTGTCGGTTGACTGGACTTTAAATAGTCAAACTATGGCAAAACAGTCATTATTTAAATTTTAATGGCATTTGTAAAAATTTTTAATTTTTTAAGGACAATTAAGTCAAAAGCCCTTAAAAATTATTTATTAAATATCTCAGATCAATAAATACGCACATAAGTAAGTTTAAAATGTATTTATTGGGTTCATTTCTATTTGATCTTAATTTTTCACAAACATTAGTTAGATGATAGAGTTTGCAAAATCTTTTTTTTTTCCTTATCATTTTGCATAAATTACTTTTTAGAATATGTTTCTGGCATGAATAAGTACATGAGATTAGTTGTACTTCTATCATTTTGAAGCTTGTTATCATAACTTTAAAAGTCTTGGATGGAAAAGGTAAGTGCCGATGAAAAGCTTATTACCCTTTTTTACAATTTGAATGATATATAACTTTTTCATCTTAATATATAAATATATTTTTTTAAAATTACTAAGTTTTGATAAAACATTTTAATTTGATTAGTAAGAAAAAGCAAGTTTCTGTAAAGTATTAATAAGAAAAATGGTTCTGGTTTAATGCATTAATTGTAATAATTATTTATCAAACTTTTGAAGAAGTGTTAATCTGATTATACATAATATTTTATTGAAGCTATATCATATATATGTGGTAATACATAAAGGTAGCAAAGAAGTTGGAGGTTCGTGGTTCTTCTAATTACTTTGTTGGTATACTATATCTAAATAGACTGAACATAATTTGCAGGCCTAGCCAGATTTTTTTTTGGATGGGCTAAATTTCTTTTTAAACAAATCTTGACGGTACGAGAAAAATTTATAAATTAAAAGTAAAAGGTACACTTAGATAGGGGAGACATCCCCCAAATGCATATATTAACAATAATACATAATTCAAGAACATAAAAACTAAAAAAGAATAAAAAATACAATGCAATACAATTATAAAAATTATGTAAACTTTATTCTACGATATTTTAAACCTTCAAATTCATCAATAATAGAATCTTAAGTCAATGCTACTAACAATCTCTCTTTCAATATATATCATCATAGAATTTGTAGGAAAATCATCCTACATTTTAGAATGAAGTGATGTTTTGACAAGCTTCATAGCTGAAAAGGCTCGCTCTGTTGATGTTGTTGACACATGAGAGTTAATATTAACCGGATCACCATATCCATCAAAGTGTAGTGTTCTGATCTCCTTGTTTCTGCTAAACATTGATAGAATTCTGAAAGAGAAGCAATATTCTGAAATTCCTTACCACGAAGAATATCAAACCTATAATGGCTCAATTGTCTTCTCAAATCTTCAATGTCATCGCTACTAAAATTTTGAGAGTAGAAATTCTCGGCAAGAGTACATATACTATCAACATCAAATAACTTAAACCCATCAACATGGCTCAATGTCATGCTAAAAGTAAGAAGTTGTATTGTTTGCTCTAGAAATCTACTACTCAACTTCATCAATTGAAAATCAATCACAACATTAAATATACTAAAGTGATAATAATGCTCAACTGTGATATTATCTTTTTGCTGATAAAAACACTTTGTTCCTTGCATATAACTTGCATTCATATCAAGAATTTCAATTTCATGTCTACGGCAAAATGACACTACACTTTTCAAAAAAGAATCTTATCCACTTTCCCTTAACTCTTGAAGGAGCAATTTTGTGGTTGACACTAAATTTATAGAATTCAAAATATCTTGAGATTTTGATTGCAAAGCTTGATAAAACATATTAGAGATTCTTAAGATTTCATGCAACAACAATATGATAAACACAAAATCAAAGGATCTCAAATCTTTATACGCTCATTTAGCTTCCCCACGTGTATTATTGTTTAATCCAAAGTCAATCAACTTGTTAAGCAACGTAGAAACTGAACTAAACATTTTAATCAATCAACCGATAGCCTTATAATGGAAACTCCAACGAGTAGCTCCAGGTCGTTGCAAGGTGCGCATTTGATTTGCTCTTGTACCAATCTCAAGTTTGCCTAAAGCAATCAATTCATCAATTTCAGCTTCTCGAATAAATCTCAACTCAGAATGGCGCTTAAAGTAACTACTCACAAAATTAACAATGGAAGTCAATTTGGAAAAAAAAAAACAGTCATATATCATGCACTTCTTTAACCAATACAACTAAAACAAGTTGAAGTCTATGAGCAAAATAATGTACGTAGTAAGTACATGGACAGTCTCTCAAAAACAAGGCATGTAAACCATTCTATTCACCCCTCATGTTGCTTGCACCATCATATCCTTAGCCTCTCAAGTTTTCAAGTGAAAGATCATTTCAAGTGAGTATATTGCATATCTCTTTTTTAAAAGTTAAAAGCATTAGTGTCACTAACACTCAAAACTTCAAAAAAATGTTCTTAAACAAAGCCTTTTAAATCAACATACCTCAAAATAATTGTCATTTGTTCCTTGTTGAATTCATCAAGTGCTTCGTCAACTAGAATGCAAAATTTGGTATCCCCGACTTCCTCACGAATTATAGCCCGCACTTTGTTAGCAAGAATGTTCAACAACTCCTTTTGAATATCGGGTGAGGTGTACTTGACATTTTGTGGAGCATTTTGTAAAACAATCCCACTAATTTCTTCATTTAGTCTTCATTGCAATTTTATCAACTCAATAAAGTTTTCACAATTAGTAGAATTGATGGATTCGTCATGACCTCGAAATGCACACCCTTGCATTGCTAGCTACTTTATCGACTCTAATGAGGTCTTAAGCCTTAATTGTTTTTGTGAAATTTCTTGAAAAGATAGTTAATTATGACTTTGTTGATATGTCGTGATGAATCTTGCAAGTTTCTTCACCTTTGTATGTTATGGTTAAGTTGTGAATTATGGTTCCCCACGTGTTGCACAAATGAACATTTTTTTTTCCATCTTTACCACAATTGACTCTTTTTCAACCTTGAAAGCCATCTTTCGTAAATGTCGAATGCTTTGATGGAACACTATCAAAAAGATAACATGCAAAGCAATAAGCCTTCTTTTTCTCAATTGAATATTCAAACCACTCAAATCTTTGGAACCATGAAGATTGAAACCGCCGAGTTTGGTTACCATCCTTAATAGATGGATATTTATCCATCATGGGTTGGAAATGTCCCATTTTGATATATTTTCTTCGAATATCATCTTGTTTGTCAGCTTGATAAAGTCCTATTGGAAAACGTAATCCAGGATCACGTTCATAATAAGGAGCATTGGTATCTATTGGAGTGTCATCATCTTTCTCAACGTCAAATCTTTGGGAGGAAGAAAGTAAAATACAACCACTAACAGTATTTGGAGAACTTGACCCACTTGATTGGTGATCTAATTTTTTTTCCAAAGTATGAAAAAAGAGTTTTTTGTGGCTTAGATGAATGACTGTTTGATATTGTAACTTAACATTATCAAATAACTTTGTTAAACAATTTGAAATAAAATTTACATACATTAAATAAACACTAAATTTAGTTCCCTAATATTATAAAAAAATCAATTTTATCTCAAAAGAAAAAGAAAAAATAAGTTGTCTTTGCTAGATATTTTAAAAAAAAAATTTACAACAAATTAAATAAGGAAAGCAAACAAAAAAAAGTACACTCAAGAGTCAAGACAATTGGAGAGAAAAAAAGAAAAGAAAAGAAAAAGAAAAACCTACTAATAAATAAGCTTCATCATTAGCTAACAAGAAAATGACTAAATAAGAATATCCAATATTCACTATCCAATGCAATAAGCATTCTTGACAAAAAAAATGCAACTAAGCATTAAAAAAATATTTATAATAAAGATAATCTCGTAACAAAATAGTTATTTGAAATTAAAAAATAATTTAACAGTTAGATTAGAAAATAAAAAAATTCATTGAAATATCAAAAAAATTACAACAAATCAGATGACTCGATGAGCAAACAAAAAAATTACACTCAAAAAAATCGGAGAAAAAAAAAGAAATCAACACACCGGATCGAGGGATTTGCGAAGAACGTAAGGAGCTTCAAGGGGGAAGGAATCACCACCAAACATTAACACAACGGTCTTCGAAGCTATTTTGGTTCTCGCCCTCGTACTCTCGCTTTCTTAGAATCTGTAAAAACCTAAAAAATGATAATAAGTTGAGAAATAAAAATCCCGAACGAACGACGAAAAAACAAGTAAAAAAAAAAAAAAAAAATTGTATTGGAGAGAAAGAAACGATCAAACCTCAAATGGATTGAAACTTTTCTAACAACGGAGATTAAGCGAGAGATCGAGTGGAGATTGAGTTGAGTGATCTAGTGGAGGTGGAGGTCGAGTGATTTGGTTTCTGCGATTTAGGGTTGATTTGTGCGATTTGGGGGTTTAATGCGATTTGGGGCTTAATAAAAATATGGAGAAAAAATCGAAATTAAAAAAAAATTAACGTAGCACCGCAATGAGCGCCATGGCACTCAGAATAGAAAGAAAAAAGATTTTAGCTTTTATTTTTTTATTTCGGTTTCCATAGGTTTTTTTTGGGAAAATTAGCCATTTGGGTACTAAGAGATTTTATGGGATTTTTTTTATAAAATTATTCACTTGGCTAAGTGTATTAAGACCTTTTTTTTTTCAAAAAAGCTACTTGGGTTATAGCCCTCCAAGTAGCTCTGCCCCTGCATACAAGACTAGCAAAAACGTTCTTGTCAGTATCCAACGTGATGCAGCATAAATGGTCGGAGATATGTGCTAAAAGTGATTGAGAGATAGAGGTCTCAGGATCGAAACTCGTACCTATTTTAGTTGTGCCCACTTGAAGAGAGTTGTCTAATATTTTTGCAATGCTCGAACGCAGATTAGTCTTGCCTGAAGAATGAAGAGACCGTATGAGAGACCAAAAAAAAAAAAAAGTTCTTGCCATTAATAGAAGAACCAACAACAATGAAAGTATTGGATGTTTACGCAAATTCAAGAAAAAACAATTTTGCCAAGTTTAGAATGGTAATTTTGGTATCGGAAAAGTTTAGTAAAACCGAAGTCCCTGCCTAAACTTTTTCATATCGACGACTGCAGTTTTGGTTTCTATATGAAATGAATATGTGGAATATTTTTTTTTCTTATGCTCCTAATTAATTAAATTTGCTTTACAAAAGGAATAATTGTACATCATGTTTCAATATTTTTGTATATTGTGTTATTATGAAGCTTTGAATAGAGATGGCTCCCATTTGATATAACACTACTTGATAGTAGACGTAGAACCAATACATCTCTATATTTTCATCCTTTTGTTACAAAGCCTTCGTTAATTTTCTGACGTATGTAACTCCTACACTACCTTTTCTTATACAAGACTTCTTAATATGTCATAAGTATGTCATTGATATATCTTTTGTTTGTAGATGTGTTCACTTTTAAAATGTGTAGCATTTAAAAGAGACTGTTTGATATAATTTTTGCAGCAAGAAAAAAGTTTTTTCGAAAAACATTGGTCTTAATTAGCTTTTTCAAAATACATAAAAATTACTTTTTTTTGTGCACAGTTTGATCTAAAATTAAATGTTGTTAAATTATTTTTAGTTCACCAAATTAGCCTTTATCCATCTCTCTTGAACCACTCCACTCGTGAACACATAATTTCAATAAATTTTGTGTTCAGGAGTCATGAGGTGTATATAGCATATAGTAGTAGTAGTAATAGTAATTTTCAAGAAAAAAAGTTTTTCTACTATTGCTAACATGACTAGAAATAGGAGAATTGATTACAGCCTACAGGCTTTTAGTTACAAGTTAACATTTTACTACATAAAATTTTAACTACAAGTCACTAAAATTTTTTGTATAATTCCCCTATTCTCGTACTAAGAAGAGGCAAATCTTTTCTATCAAATTATTTATGAATTGGTAACAGATGATTTACTTTTTTCATTATCATTTTTCAAATAAAGTTTAAAGAAAAATGTTAAATAGATTACAATGCACTCTTATATTATAGCGGGAAAAAATAAAATAAAAGAACTAATGACCATTTTAGTTTAGAAAATGTTTTAAAAACATACGTGGTTGATATTAACTTTGAGTGATATGAAGTAATTCAATAATTTTAAAAAATAATATTAATAAAATGTGTTAGTTTGGGCATTATTTTTTTATTTTAATCAATTTATTACCTTAAACTGCAAGAATCTCCCGCTGACAGCGTTGCCAATTACACTCGGAAGTGAAGCACAAAAACAAAATAGACAAAAATCAGTAATAATAAAGTGAGAAGATCGAGTGATTCTACAAATACAGCAAGTTAAGTAAAAAAGTGCGATGTCCGATATATGAGTGTCCATCTACGTTAGGTCCGGAGAGTAATCTAGGGGGACCATATATATAGCTCAAGTACAGCTGAGGCAAAGTGAGCCCAAGAAGGGTCCCATCCGAACCGAAACCCAAGACCCCGGGCCCCAATTTCTTTCTTAATTTCCCCCGTCACGTTGCAGCCGACGCGTCACGACGGGCCCATGCAAAAGCTGGTGCATGCTGGCTCAACAATCATGTGGCTAATGCTCTTCAACACCTTACTACTATTACTTCTACTATCGCTATCAAAGGAAAATTCAATTTTAATTATAAAAAAGTATAACTACGTACTTGTTTATGTATTTACTAGACAGAATAGTGCTATTTTGACATTTATAATGAATATAGACAGAAATATCATTTTTAATATATTAATGGACTATCTTGAATTATGTCTTAATTCATGATATTCAAGACAGCCTAATGGTACATTAACGTATATATATATAAGAAGAGCTATTCTGTGCATATTTTCAACCTTCATTTTCAGCACATAGCCTATTAATTAAGTACATTAAATATCCTTGAATTACAAATTAATATATAATTCAAGAGCATTTAACGTACATTACGAAATTGTGTACTAAAATTGATGTTAAAATCATATATACTTATTATCTTTCTTGATGTAAATGTTTCTATCAATGCACAAAATAAATATTATTTTAATAATTTCTTTATTGAATGTGTATTTTATCCAACGCACTATGTGTAATAAATAACCAAATAAATATAAATAAGGAGTATTATTCATAGCTATTTTCAACAACTTATTAAATATATTGAATGTAGTTGCATTACACATTAATACATGATTTAAGGATAACTAGTTTTTCGCCTCTTATGTGAAAATGTTTGCCACTCTTAGCTGAATTTTAAATGAGAATGTTTGTGTCTTCTATGGTGAGAGGTAAATAATGTATTGATGGAACTACGAGCCCACTTTTCCCATGGGGCCTAACAACACCTTATCTTAGAGCCATGTATTCTCTCAGTCTCATACACCATTTGTTGTTATGCTTGTGTCATAAAAAATTATACTAAAATCTCTACCTATTTCTAATATTATATGAGTCCTTAAAATGAATAAATAAATGAAAAAACACTAAAGGGGTACTTTTAAAACTATGTGTTGAAAAATACGTGCACTTATTATTTTTTTATATAAAGATATATTTGTATATGAATAATACTAGAAAGACACTAAGGTAAAACTCCACTCTACACTCTCCTAAGGCTCCACATGTGAAGGCGTCACATGAGTTCACTTTTTTAAAGTTAACCACCTTTTTTTTTCTCATTTCATTAAATATTGAACACACTTTTTGAAAAGTACAAAAAAAAAAAATAAATTTAAAAATAAATTTACATGTCTCCTTCACATATCTTTACCAGTATGAAGTTGAGTTTCTCTTTAGGGTTTCTTTAGCATTTTCCATTTGTATTTATATAGTTTTCTTTGGTGCAAATTTGTAGATATAATTGGTATTATAATTATTATTATTTAGGTTAGAATAACTTCTCCTTACAAGTAACTACTGGTACTACTACTTCGAGGTTCACAAAATGCCAAGTATATACAAGTGAGCTAAGTGCTAAAGGTTAAGTGAGCGGATTGATTATGTTTCTACGTCACTGAGGTCTTGGCAACGTCGTAACCCGACAACCATAGCGGTGCCACTGAGTCCTGACAAAATTTCTTTTACCCAACACTCCTTTTTCATCATCATCTCTGCTTCTGCTTCTGCTACTTCTGTTTAATCAATTTTTTTTTATGGTATGAAGCTACAGTACTGTTTTCATGGCAGAGTTGTCTGATGAGATTAAACTGTAAAGGGGGGCAAGAGCATCTGCTAGATTCACATATAGGCGTGAAAGCGTGCCTGGAGACGTCATCATCTCTCTCTTTTGATCTCACTATAATCTCTTCCCCTTCTGACCATAAGCTTTTAGCTACAAACCATCCATACCCTCTTCTCTTTTTCACACTAATCTTTTGTTTTCTTCCTGTATATCTTCTTCTTTTGGTTCCTCTTCCTTTCTTATAAATTCACATGTTAAATCCACGAGCTCATCCCTTCTCAGCATCACATGAAACGACAATTTTGCTGTGATGGGAGCTTGTACTAAGAAGGGTGGGACCAGTTTGGTTACTTGGGTACTGTTTTTAATTTGGATCAGTGGGTATGTTGGTTGATATACGGACATCTTGTTAATTTTCCATGACAATATATGCCTCCTAGCTAGCTTGTTTTCTTCTTCCATACATAATATACAGGTGCCAATAATTTAACTGTTGCACATGTAGTTTAATTTTGAGCTGTAAATCTGTAAGAACTGCGTTTTCTTTTCTTTTTTCAGGAATTTTTTTTCTTTTTCTGTCTCATTTTGAATCGAACCGGCACGGATTGATCAGCTGTTGCACGCTCAGGGAGAGCTAAGTTCATGGACCACTGATTGGACCATAAGCAATCAGTAATTTAGGTGGGAGTGGTGCAAACATTATGCACCAACAGCGTTCCGGGAAAAGATGTTCAAAGCTGTGTGTACGTGTTTCAGTGGTTAGAGGGGAATCGGGTAGTATTATGAGGTGGGCCTGATGATGGAGAGAAAATGATATAGAATACAAGCTACTAGCTATGTATCTAGCTAGCATATTTTCCGATATTAATGGAAACATTCCTTGGATTCTCAGGATGTGCCAGCAGTGCCCTGTGGGAAAATGTAATGCAAGTGGTGGCTAGACTGGTAGTGGAAATTGCAGACGTGGGAGCAGGTCTTCTATGGGGAAATGTCGATCGGTAATTAATGGGGGGGGGGGGGGGGATTCATTATTATTATTATTTATTTTATTTTATTTATTTTATTTTTATTTTTTGGTGTTTTCAAACTAGCTTGTGATTGAGAATATTTAATGAGAAAGAGTGATACTAGATTGACATATAAAGTATGCAATTGTGTGTTTGTTGTTGAGAATATTTAATAAAAAATGGCAGAATGATGTTTAAAGATACATCTAAAGTCTGCATTATTACTACATGCACCGTTGAATTGTCTCTAATCATATATTAATACATAATTCTTTTAATGATGTATATATATAATATGCTAAGGAAAAATACATTTTGAATGTATAATTCTTATATATATTTAATTCATTATTAATTGATCACCGTTTTTTAAAATATATATTTATGTTAAAATATATTTCTAATTCTTGATCCCAACAATAACTATTTATATTATTATATATAATGAGAATACTTGAGACTTAAGACGAAGCCTTTACTTCTTAAAATACCTTTGAAAAATATATCATAATTTTTTATGAAAAGTAATTACTTTTGATATTGTTACCCTTTACAGTTCTCCTATGTCTCTTACAATTTTAGCTTTTTAATTAAATTCTGATTTTTTCTATTCTACCCTTTTAATTTTCAACTTTTACATTAACAAAGTCTTATCTCTATTTTTACTCATTATAATCATATTAAAAGATAAAAATATAGATTTTTTTTATAAAAAGATATTATTTTTTAAAAATTAATTTATAATAAAAATCATCCAATGGCGATCGGAACAATTGATTGGATGTGATGTTTGATGGGCAATTGAACGATCAAGAGTTCGAGTTACGACAAGTTGGAGTTTAATAAATACGGTTGAGTGGGGAACTCTTTTTATCTTTAACATAGGTCATATTTGGAATGAAACAATAAACTTGAACCCCCCGAGACAGATTATCAAACTTGATTCGTGCATAAGTTCGTACGGCTAATGATCTTTGTATTTGTTGGTGTGGAGATTAGTAGGCTCACAAAGTATGGTGAAGTATGTTCTAATACCTCACAAGTAGATCCATAGGGATTAGGGCTCATTTCCAGTAAAAAAACAAAATAATTTATAATAAAAATCATCTAATGGTGATTGGAACAATTGATTGGACGTTTGATGGGCAATTGAACGATCAAGAGTTCAAGTTACGACAAGTTGGGAGTTTAATAAATACGATTGAATGGGGAACTTTGTCTATCGTTAACATAGGTCCTATTTGGAATGAAACAACAAACTTGAACCCCCCGAGATAGATTATCAAACTTGATTCGTGCATAAGTTCGTGCGCCTAATGATCTCTGTGTTTGTTGGTATGGAGATTAGTAGGCTCACAAGTATGGTGAAGTATGTTCTGATACCTCACTAGTAGATCCATGGTGATTAGGGATCGTTTCCACTAAAATAAAGGAATAACTTACAATAAAAGTCCTACATATCATACATGCATTTTCACTAGTGTGTATATATATACATACAAAGTATAATTAAGTTATGGCATTCCCTGATTATGGAAGGATAAACCAAATAATTATCCACAATGAAAATCTACAAGGACGTGCATATCTAGTCTTAGAGGATCCAATCCAACGTAAACAGTAAAAACATTAATCATTAAAAAATATATATTAATCCAATCGAGCCAAAGAGAAATCATTTATATCATAGCCAATTTATTTGTGGGGACGTATTTTTCTTTTTCTTATTCTTTTTTACTTTAACAAGTTCCACCAAAAAAAAAAAAACTTTAACAAGTTAATTAATTCCACTTTATTTATTTACTTTTTTTTATAGGAAACTGGGGAATTTCATTAAAACAAAAAACAGGGGAATGACAAGGAATTCCACTTTCAGTTTTTTCAAACTAAAATTCTTCTTAAAAAATTTAATCTGTAAAAAGAATTTAAAATATAGATCCATCACAAAATAGTTGTAATTAATATCACTATGTATATGAGATGGTAGGTCCCGTTACCACTTAATATATTCAATCAATGCGTCGTTCTCCAACTATCCAATCAAGGCCACGTAATTCATTCTACCCCCACTTTTTATTCATAATACAAATATAATAATGAATATTTTTACTGTACATGTGGATAGATACCATCCCATCACCACAAAATGAAATCAATTAAAACGAAGGATCGATATTGGAATCCATACATGGACAATGACGGTGCTGGTGCTGGTGCTGGTGCTGGCTTACCCTTTCCTTCAGAAATTAAGAGGTGCGGCTCCACAGTCCACGCCATTCTTGTATCATTTTCGGTGACAGCACGATAGGCTGCATGATTGAAAAGAACCTAAGCCTGGTGGAGTCTAGAGAAGAGATAAACAATAAATACACAATGAAAGTGCCATAAGACCAAGCCAAATGGTCTAAAAACATGGGAGAGATTATATATATTTATACATAAATGTTAAATTTGTTTCAGAAAATATATCTAAATTTATTCCTAACCTTTTTTTTTATGGAAAATTTATGCGTGACCATGAGCAACGAGTGGTTTATTTTATTTTATAATTTTTTGGAATTGTCCAATACATTTTGGCTTTACGATGACCCAAATTTAGGCCCCCGCTAGAGTCTTATTTTGATCAATAAAAAATAAATGGATATAAGGAGGAGGTGACTCGATACTCAAGTCAATATATTGAGCTTATGTATCCGCTCGTATACGAAGAATATCATACTGTATTTGTATATGTCTTAAGGTACTTTCACAATCATGAATCGGAATATATATATTTCATCTTCCCAAAAGCAACTAAGACAATTCAAACTTTCGTTATTGGCAAAACGTTGTGGCCAAAGAGCCCACCATTAATTAAGACTATATGATTTATTGAATATTTATGCCTTTTGGAATTTTAAAGTTTGTAAATTATGATTAAATAATTATGATTCTATTTGTGAGGGCGTCTGTGTTTATACCAAAAAGTAGTTTTTTTCAAACGCGATCGGCAAATGTAAAAATAGAAGAAGGGATTTTCACAAAATACTCAAAAATAGCGCTTGAATCGCAAACACTTACGTGCCAAACGACACGTATATAATAACATTTCTCGTATAGTAATGTGATTGTAAGTGTAGTTTTAAATTTCTTTTCTAACTATAATAGCTTATAACGCAAGAGGTTGGTGGGTCAGTGGTTAGGAGTATTAATGGATTAGTTCAAACCGTAAAATCAAATCTAACCGATATATTTGGTTTAGTTTAGTTTAATTTTTTAATAAATTCGGTTTGGTTTAGGTTTGAAAAAAATATAAATCGATATATTTTGTTTCAATTATAGTTTGAGATTTTGAAAATCAATCTAAATCTAACTGAACTGATTCTAAAATTAAAATTATTAATATTTATTTTTAATGTCTATATATAAACATTTTTATTAAAAAATTATATAATTATTTTTATATAGTAAAATTTTTTTTAAAATTTTTTATATATATATTAAAATAGTAAAAATTATTTTATATACATATATATATATATATATAATTAATTATTTTAATTTATTTAGTGTATATATATATGTAAAATTTTAAATCGATAAATCTAAATTGAACCAAACTAATTATGTTTAATTTAATAATTTAAAATAAATTAATAAAATTAAATAAAATTAAAATCAATTATATTTAATTTAATTTAAATTTAAACATTAAATCAATCTTAATTGAACCTGTGGACACTCCTGCCAGCGGCCATCTCATAAGCACCATTTAACCGCGGTACGACGTGGACCTTTGAAGAGCGTTTGGCTTCCGCACCACACGCCCTAACAGACAACAAGCTAAGACCAGCTAAGACCAACAAGTGCCTTAGGTGTTGGACCCCCTCTTTCTTTTCGAAAGGAAAAGAGGGGGAATACCCAGCAAGAACAACTAGCACACTACATCTCGAACCCTCCTAGGCCAAGTAACCCCAGTTGCATCTTCCCTCAGAATATTGGATAACCCACGGGGAGGGGAAGACAGGATACGCACTCCCCGATTGAACTTCAAAGCCTCAGTAGCCAAATAGTCTGCTGCTCTATTACCTTCTCTGTAAATGTGCTCAACTTGAACTATCCAATCTCTCTGAAGGAGTCTTCTACACTCATTTACCAAGTTGGAAAGGCTAAGCTGCGGCATACTGTTGCCTTTTAACCAACCAGCCACCATAGCCGAATCTGTTTCGAAAACTATAGAACGATGGCCCTCCTCCCAAGCAAGACGTAAGCCATGAACAGCAGCCCATAGTTCAGCTTCAGTTGCAGTACAAGAACCAATATTAGCCACAAACCCCCTCAACCACATACCACGATAGTCACGGAGAAGACCGCCACCCCCTGCTCGCGATGAAGCATTCTTAAGACATCCATCAGTATTAAGCTTAGTCCAACCATGGTTGGGAGCACACCAGCCTACCATCTTCACCCTCTCTACCAGTCCATCATCATGGACCGCCACTTGGGCACGAAAAGCATGAATGATTTCAGCCACTTGCCTTTTAAGCCAAGCCATGCTATACTCGAAGTGAAAACGAAGATTACGAAATACTAAATCATTTCTCCATTTCCAAAGAGCCCACACGGCAACTGTAAAGTAGGAAGCCCAGTCATAGTCAACATTACAATCATTAACGCCAGCAAGATTATGAGCAAGCCAACTACTATTCATCAGTCATCACATTCACGGGTACGGTATAACTTATAAGAGCACTGTCATTCTGACCTTTTTCATACCATGAAACGGCCAATATGCCCTTCCTTGTCATTAGATCCTCCTCTTTTGTTTTCGTTTAATTCTTCTATTGGATATGCCAGAAAAGAAAGGGCAGGCCGGGCAGGGGGACTTTAAATTATCATTGTATATATATATTTGCTTATTAATTATTATAGTTATGGTAGTCCTTTATATAGTTGATGAGCAAAAATACAGTACGTGCAATATTTAATGTTGTTTTCTAATAGATTATGAGTATTATTTAGTATAAGGACACATACCTTTTTGTCGGTTAATTAATTCATTTTTTTTGGTAAAAAATGGAAACTTAAAATGAGTACAACACAAGTCTATGAATTGATAGTATTAATATCTATACCATTAAAGAAGGGACAATTAGATATGATGAAGTCATTTTTTTTATTTTATTTTTTGAAAATGGCTGTTAGTATTCAAAATTATCCCGTTTGTTTAATAGGAAAAAAAATTTATTTTTTTGATTAAATAACATATTTTCTTGATTAAATAAGGAAGTCATACGTTCAAGAAAAACTTTCTCAATCTCTTTATTTTCTCATAAAAAAGTTTTTATTATTATTGATAATGTTTTATGTTTTCTTGTTTCTTTTTCAAAAAAATTAAAATAATGTTCAAGTTTATATTCAATGAAACTTCATATAAATGTAATTTTTTTCTCACATATAATCATATAACTATAAAAAATTCTTTGAAAAAGCTTTCTTGTGAAACTATTTCTTGAGAAAATTATATTTTTTTGAAATTTTTTTTTCCCCTATTAAATAAATTGTAAAATATCTTATTTCTTACCTCGAAAGGTAATTTTAAATCATAAAAAGTAATTTATTCATTTTATTTGCTCATTCATACTCTTAAATTTGGCTCACTTTACATCAATATTTTTTTTAAACTTACCCTAATTTCTACACTAACATTTTATACATCTTTATCGTCATTCTCATTTTATAATCAAAGGAATATATATGTTTATTGTTCTACTGTTATTAAAAAAAAGCTCCAATAGTAGTTATGCAAATATAAATATTTATTTCTGTCTTTGTTGAAAATAATATTGATTTTTATTCTATTTAATTAATGTACAATTTATCAATAAAAATAGTAAAAGAGATATGTTAAAACACCTCGGGCAAAGCATAAACTTGTATTTTTAACATATGCATCTATACTGATTATAATAATAAGTAGTATAGTTTATCACTGATTAATTGAAAATATTGGAAAAACATATCTTATATATAAAATGAAACACAAAGGTGTTTTAAAGGAAAAGAAGACCTAATATTAGGATTTCTTCTTTTTATGAGGAGAGTAGTGACAATTGAATTTGCATCCAATCTCAAGATATTTCTTATCACAGACATTTGATGTATAGAAGGTAGATGTCTGAGCTTCTGAAATGATTTGTAAAAGGACGAAATGGAATTAAATCAATATAGTGTGTATGGTATTAATAAGAGTGTGACCCCTTCTTAAATGGGTATTATTAATTGATTGAATTATATCTAGTAAAATAATAAGAGAGATTAAAATCATGATTGATAGGAAGACGAAATAGGGGTTGTCCGTCACAATGGGGAAAGATGTTGAGATAAAAAAGATAAGGGGGGGCATGGGAATTAAATTGAAAGATACGTATTGCTAGGTTGAGTGAGCAAAAGAGTAGAATTTATTTCCATAGTAATGATAATAAATACCACTTCATCCACTTCCTCTATTTATTGTGTTGCATGACACACATATTTATACATGGGCCAGTCCACACCACACAACTTGCTCCACGAACCATACAAGAAAAATTATATGAACACGCAACCTCCCCTTAATGGCTAAGTACCCCACTCCATCATTTCGACGCGTCTCAACGAAGCATGAGCTCCCATCACCAGTACATGCGTGGCACATAATTTGTGACGAACAAAATTTTATGTTTTTTTTTTCTATAATAAATTTTACCAAAAATATATAATTTAATAAGATTAAAAGTTATAATTATCTTATTTATTTGAATTAAAATAAGGATAAAATTAAGTAAAATACTGAAGTTAAAAAACATAAAAATTAAAAAAGGATAATTTTAAATGTACTTACGTACTAAAAATATTAAACGTACCCACTTGTTAATTATTATTAAAAATTTATAAAACATGTAATACATTAAATGTTTTTGGTAAATAGAGTTTGAATTATCCTTGTAAAAGTAAAAAAAAAAAGTAGTAAAGTTGGAATTAGTTAAAATGTTAAATTACTATTTTATTTATCATATCATTAAATTATATTTTAAAAAATAGAAATAAAATTATCAACAGTACTTAGAAATATCATACTGTAAAAATTTTCAACTTTTTACGATATAACTGCAGATTTTTTTTTTTTTGGATAAGAAACGGATATAGTAATATATATATTTTTAAATAAATTTTGGTTATAATTGATGAGACAATTATATATGGCATATTTAATGTTGAAAAGACGTGTTGGCCTAAATTGAATTATGGCGCGTGTTGGGGATGAGCCCAAAAGCGTCAAATCGAAATTAGGATAAATATCAATATGGAGGGCTCTCAAATCTCTCAATTCTCAACCCCCCAATTTATATGGCCGACGCTCAAGACAACGCTCTAATGATGAAGTTGATGTTTCCACTTCCCTCGTACATACGGGAGAAAGAAGGGTCTTCATCATCTCCAGATTCTCCGCCACCATTCATTAATAATAATTTCTTACAATCATTCTCGAGCGGTCAACACAGCCGATGCAGCTGCCTCCACCTCAATTCACTATGTACGAACCACCGCACCGTGTCCCAGAACCGTTTCAAGTTCCAACAACGTTTAATTTTTAATCCTAATCTAATAAAAAAGCTAAGCTAATATCAATCAATGAATAATAATAATAATAAAGCCCAAAAGCAAATCAAAATTAGAACTTTAGTCCTTCATGACGTCATAATAAACCACGTCACACAATGGCATAGTCGTAAATACAAAAAATATGAAAAAAAGGGTTTAATTAAAGGAGTGATAAGACGAGATGTGTCCCACAGTTCATGAGGCATTAAAATAACCGTCAAAAGAAGGGTATGGTGCGAAAATCGAGAAAGCGAAGCTAAACGGAAATCGAGAAATGGAAAAGCTGCGAAACAGAGAGAGAGAGAAAGAATGTGCCTCTTACTCTTGTACAGCACTGGGGTTGGGCTTTTTATGAAATTCCGGATCTGTCCTCCTACGATCAGCGACTCTAGTATTGACTCTCCCTTATCGTACGCTGCTCGGTAAATTTCAAACGTTAAAGATAGCTGAAGAAGGTACGTAGCCCCAATGAGAACGTCTTTTCACAAGTGACGTAGGGGTGAAACTGTAAAAGCAGCTTTACTAATATAACAAAAAAAAATATTAAAGAAGATAAATAAAAAGCAAAAAAAAAAAAAAAAGAATTCCTCTCCCACCAACTTTATTATTGTAATTATTGTTAATATTTTGGAAATGTATTACTTGATTATCCCTTAATAAAACACTTCTCAACCGTATATTAAAGGAGCGAAGAAACTACCAATAAATCATTAACATATTTATAGAATTAATATCTTTAGTTATAATTAATGGATGGGGCCACCTGTTTCGCATTAAATTTCAAAATTATTTTTTTATTTTTAAAATTAATATTTTAGAATCACCAGAACAATATGTGTCTTTAATAACATTAGAAAATTATTCTGAAAGGTATCTCTGTAGAAAATTAATTAATAACTTTTTTGAATATAATAACATTATTTATTTATTTTTAAGATCTGTACTGGGTATTAAACTTCTGTGATTTTTTCTTAATTTTTTTAAACCACAGCCACAAATACTATTAAAATCGTTAATGATTATATTGGTGGGTGATGCGAATTTCAATTCGAACTCTCTACCTCATAATAAAATACCGTAGCATTAAACAAATGTTATTAATAAGACTAATTATTCTAATAAATATTAGTTTGGTTGGAGTATTTAATTTTTTTTTTAATATAATCTTAAAATTTGTAAAAAGAAATAAAGGAAGAAAATAACTTTTTTTTTTTGTTTTCATTGTTTTTTGAGATCAAATTCTAAAAACAATTAAAAAAGAAAAAGAAACCATAATTTTAAACACAATTTTTAAATGGACAATGTTGAAGATATTAAAAGACGGGAATATACTAATACAACACCCTATAGTATATGTAGCCTTTGGAAGGAGAATAAGCAAGAAAACGAGTTGAATAAAAAAAAAAAAAAACTAATTTATATGATGAATGGATGGTCAAATAAAGGAGAAAGTTTGGCCCATTCAAGAGTACACTTTTGTCCTAAAGAATTCAAAAACAACAACTTCAGATTCCATGGAAGTAAGGAAAAGTTTGTGTTCAAATTGTTATTCTTTTAGCACTGGAAAATTAATGGCGGTTTCATTTTTAGAAGAGAACGAGAAGCCCAAAATGATACATATATTGCACACTTGAAAAACGGCTTTCTATAGCTTCTCATTGGGAAAAGGAGGTTTTGGGCTATATGTAGTTAATTACACCCATATCTCTTATAATACTACGACCTATAAATATATTATAAATTAAAATCCCAAAGTATGATCATGGTATATAAAATAATGAGATTATGAGTGCAAATCCCACCTCATTAACAATAATAATAGCCACTATCATAGTGGTAGGTAGATACTTTTGAGTATTACATATACTAGAATAGAGTTCTAGATTTCAGAATGGGATTTATTGAATAATAAAGTTATGATTCTTTTTTTTATTGTCTATGGAACTAAACTCATGATCATTACTACAAAATTAAATTAATAATATCTGCAGTACCCAAACAAAGTTTATGGTGAACCAAAGTCATATAATTATTTTAATTATTTTTAAGTTTAGCTTGAGTGAAATTATTTTGATAAGATGCATGCTTACTACTTGACTTTTATATGTGTTACCAAAACTCTCCTAGATCTTCTGCAACAAAAATATATGGTGGTAAATGAAACTTCTTCGAGAAAATAAGGCCAATATCTAATTTTTCCAAGTTAATTAACCTTGGATGGGATGGGAGGACAACTTGTGTTACATATATCAAAAAAGAGATGCTTTGAGTACCCAAAAATCATATCTAAAACTATATTTATACAAATACGGTATATGTCGAGTATAGGGTATTTTATTATTTTTTATTTTTTTTCTTTTGATGTGGCAATGTGGTGTATTGTCTCATTAGCTTGAGTATAGATTTGAGTATAAACCTTGGATTGTTTTAACACTCCTCATAAAAAAAGGAAGCTATTAAAACCACCGACTCATTCCTTTCAGTCCACCATCCCATTCACTCACCCACCTAAAAGTTTAAAAATAACAAAATCCTATCTCTCCACCCACCATAATCCCCAAAATATCCTTCCCGTCCTCTCTCTACTCTCCAACGCTCCATTTTCCTCTCCTCTCAATCTTCATTTCTTGCTTGATTTCAACCATTGAAGAGTTAAATCAACGTTTTAAGACTTTTTGACAAGAAAAGAAGGAGATCTGACGGTAAAATCGAAAGATTTTGTGAAGAAAATCTCAAATATAAATCAGTGGATAAATCTTCAATTTTTCAAGTTATAAGTTGGATTTGTTATCTCGTTTAGGGTTATTTGTTCATTTCTACCTAGATCTAGGACCTAAATCATAAAAAATACGTTGAAATATAGTGAGAAAGGGTTTTTTTGAAACCCTTGTTCACGGCTTGCAACGAGTTGTCTGGCTAACCAGGGTCGGACAGACTCTCTTTGTTCGTTCGTGGTTGGACGGACATAAATCCTCTATTCGTTCAACTACGGACAGACAGATAAAAAAAAGAAAAAGAACGTCTGTCCATCCGTGGTGGGACGAACAGAGTCATTTTGTTCGTCCCCTAACGGACAAACAATTATTTATTTATTTTATTTACACTAACCTATGACAATAAAATTGTAAAATAATATGATATAACTCCAAAAAAAAAACTCAAAAAGTTGTAAGTTTGAAGAATATTGAAAGAGTTGAAGAGGTGGAGAGTTTGGTTGAAGAATGGGTGGGTGAAGAAAGAGTGGGGGTTTTGAATAGTTTTTATATGGTTAGTTTAGTAATTTTATATTTTCTTATTATTTATTTATTCATTTATTTTTAATTTAAGTGGATAGATAAATAAGAATGAGTGGGTGGTTTTAGTAGCTTCGTATAAAAAAAATAAATTGTAGTACGATACTTTATTTGTTAGCAGCTTTTTCTAACTTGCCCCAAAAGACTTCTACACGTACATGGTTATACAACTGGGCCAATATTAATGGGCCATGGGCTTCGTCTTCCATCACCGGATTTCAAGTTGTGAGTTTAGAAATAAAAATTGAGGGCTTTTGTTTTCACCCTTAAAAAACACTCTCTTTAAAAATGTCCATAAAATACAACAAATTGTTTCTGATCCAAGTTAGCTATTAGTTTTGAATACAACCGGCTGCCAAACTTAAATAAGAATTTGAATTGGCTGTAAGCACTGTTTACATACTCACAATAGTTTGCATTTTTGTTGAAGATTCTTAATTAATTCCTTTATATCTTCTTTCTTCTTCAAGAAATGTAAGTCCAATGGAAAAATCAAGTGATGACTTAACTATACTGTAACAATTAGGTTTGGTACAAATTTTACAAAACTACTTTTGGAAAAAGTTGTTTCACTTAGCTTCTCTAATTAAAATATAGAAAACTACTTTTCTCACCACAATTTGCCTGAAGGCATATATTATGGAACACCTCTAAAACTACCTTTGGTTTAATTAAAAACACTTTGTAAACGGAAGGCTTGAGGGGCAGTTGAGGGTGTGACAAATTGTAGATTGTTTGGCTCGGATTTTGCCAAAAATACTTTTTTATGAAGTGCTTACGAAAAAAAATACTTTTTGAAAAAACTAGTTTCACCCATCTTATCTAATTAAAATATAGAAAAATTAATTTTCTTACTGCAGTTTGACTAAAAGTAAATGTTGTCAAACACCTTTAAAAGTGTATTTGGTTTAATTAAAAACACTTTGTAAATGCACAAATGGTCGAAGGCTTGAGGGTTCAAGTCACGGTAGGCGAAAATTTATTAAATATGTATGGGCAAGCACCTACGAAGGATAAAGGCTAGGCTCCCCAGTGTTGGTCCCATGAGAAGAAGTAACCCCCCTTAAACAAATTATCAAACTCGATTCATGTAAAAACTTGTGCGATAGGAGGCCTTTGTGTTTAACTCGATTGGTGTAGGGATTAGTGAGTTTACAAAATGGTTTGATAACCCATGGGTGGGTCCTTAGGGTTGTTGGGGTTGCTTCTACTCAAAAAATAAAAAATAAAAAAAAAATTGTAGAAGTTCAAACAAACGATATCAGCTAGCTAGCTAGCTAGGATTCAAATGAAGAGAGGTTTGGATTTACCAAATTAATGACTAACCAAACTGAACTTCAATAATAACTCCTAAAAAGAAAGCTCCAATAATAAGTAATAAATGATCAGTCCACAAACATGTACATGACTAATCATTTATTTTATTACATAAACGCATTTCTGCTCTGTACAAGAGACATCTACATAAACAAACGAAGCATCGAAATGAAGCATCAAACATGTATATGACTAATCATTTATTCAAAATGAGTACTCTATGTTACAACACAACATCTCTGGCAATCAATCTAAATATAAGCCGGCTAGGCTAAGACATCATATATACATATACATATATATATATATAATTTACATTAATTAATTCCCACTATTATTTCCACAAGGCAATAGTGAAAGATAATATCACGATCATAATCGATCCGATCACGCTTTCAGGTAAAATCGAGCTAGCTGGAAAAACACACAAAACATTTGGGGAGAGAGTTAGTCAAGAACTGACTAAGCCTTGAATATTTAATGATTAGACAATGTTATATGTATAATTACCAGCTGATGAGTTAGGGTTAGAAACAGCTGAATCATTAGAAACTGTGATCCCAAGTCTGCTACAATCAGATCCAATCACACCTGATATATATATATATATATATAATATCCAAATTTGAGAACACTTTAATCATTCTATATATAAATATATATGATCTCTGCATATGCTAGTTAAATAATTTTTTTTTTCTTGCAAGCTTCTTGCAATTAAGATTGATATTAGTACTTACAGTCACTGAGACATGGGAAGGCAGAAATGTTGAGAAGATTTTTGAAACCGGCATTGCATTCACACCTATGCTCATATCTAAGCGATTTGTTGCATGAGCCTTCTCCGCAGTACGTCCAAAAGCATGCTATGTAATAAGAAGATTTCCAAATTGTAATAATTAGATAAATTCATTAATAAAGATAGCATATAGTGATATATGGCAGTGATGATGATGATGGGATTAGTAATTACGATCAAAGAAAGATATGTTCTTGGGAGGCTCTTGAATTTGTGGCACAGGAGGCGGAGCTTTCCCACATGAGTAGTCCATAGAACCTAAAGATTAAAAGAGAGAAAAAAGTGTCAATATTGCTACAAGTTGCATAATTAAGACAATTTACTGATTAATGTTTAATTTGTAAGTCTGATTAAATAAATAAGAAAGGGCAAGTTTATTTATTTTTAAAATTTTGGTAAACTTGTGACGATATTCGGACTAGCTTACACACACCAACTATTAATGATCGCTAGGAATAAGTCCCAATGAGGGGGAAAGAGTGACATCTGCCCAATAAGTGTGTAGGTGCTTCCACATGTAGTTTACAGTGCAAGAAATTTTTTTTTAGACAAAGGTGGCATTCACCCCACTCGGTGACGTGACGTAACTCGTCCTTATGTTTTCATCAAAACAGTTAGTTAATTAGAAATTTTTGGGCAATCCCTAGCCAAATCTCGGGCTTTGAAGCAGTAAATATATATGTTCATATATGTCTTATTAGTTTATCATAGTATATGCGCCCCCACCAACTTTTAATCATAATTATCTTTGGAAGTTTGATGGCTTCATATATGAAGTTAAGTTTTCAATATTTTAATTCAAACAATGGTAGTTATCTCTCACTTGAGACCAATTCCACACCTAACAAGTTGACTTATCTTACACTGACAACTTAAGATTGGTAAAAATACATCATACTTGTCCAAATAACATCTTATATATATTGAAATATTATTTCTATTGTATTTGTATTCTATTCAATTTTTAATTTATAAAGTACGTAGGCATCTATTTATGCCTGTTATAATTTAAAAATAAGGATGCTAAATTAATATAGTACTCATGAAAAAAATAAGGTTGTGCATACAAAAGGAGACTAACTGCGACGAGGTTGAGTTTTTATAACTCAATTAATCTATCACAGTAACATTAGGCCTTTGTGCTCTCTTTCGGGTGTCCTTGAGCCCACTTTACCTAGGCCTTCCTAAGCCGTAACGGATCAGTATTTCTTGGCCATACAACCGTTTTCCTCTAATTAATCTATCACAGTAACATGACAAAAAAATCCAAAAAAAAAAAAAAAAGCCTAACTATATTTTTTTTTTCCTGAAAAGGCCTAGCTAACTAGCTTGATCAGAATAATTCTCTGTTAGTTAATACAGCTTACAGTTGGGAATAACGCATGGGAGAAAACGGTGATCTTGGTACCGGTACTGATCATCTTCATAATCGTAACGCCTCTGCGTCCATCCAGGTTCACACTCACAGATGAAGTTGTAAGTGTAATTTAGTGAGGCCTTGCATTTTCCTTTTCCGCACTCTACTTCTTTGCACAACTCGTCTACGCACACACAAGAAAATCACACATATACATGAAGATCATGAGAACAACACCTTAATTAACTACTAGTTAGAGGTAATTAAAGAAATGAAGATATGTATAATATGGTAGGTAGAAGGGAGAAGATGATGATCATTACGCACTCAAGTAAGAAGAGACACTAGAATTTGTGTCATTAGCTGCACTGCTAGTTTGCAAGAATATCAGAAAGCTTATTGCAAGAACCGCTACTAGATATGATGAGGTGGCCATCTGAGATGAATATATGTGTGGGATTAATATGGAAACTAATGGAGAAGTAAGGTGTATTTATGAACGGAGAGATTTGAAGACTTTTGAGAGAAGTGGTAATTGATTTGAATTAATAATTAATTTATTAGAAGCTTTCGGGTAAGATTAATGGAGACGTTGGCAATATATATATATATATATAATACAGATAGCGTGGAGAATGGGAGACTCAAAACTCTTTCCTTGCTTTCAACTTTGGTCTCAAATGAAGGAAGATGAGTCTGCACTAGTACAGAATTGAATTGATTAATTAAAAAGACGAAATTATTGAATTTATAAAAGAGATAGGTTAAAAAAATGAGATTTTTGGTCAATAATTTGTTGTAATCAGGAGTGCTAAAACGATCTAAGATATGTACCCAAATTTATATCGAAGCTGACGTGACAATACATCAATATTATCACATCATCACCAAAGAGAAATAAAGAAAAATAAAGAAAAAAAATACTTTCTATTCATCGTACACTACATCAACATGAGTATGAATTCAAGATCGTAAAAGTATTTCTCTGTCGGGGGAATAATTGTTCTGCTGGTTGACTAGGCTTCCTTGTTGTGCGCAATGGAAGTGGAAACCAAATAACCCGCGTAGCAGACAAGCCGAAAGTGGCGCCGAAAGCACGTGGGGACCACCCGCGTGGCAGACAATCTGAAAGCGCGTGGGGACTACTCGCCGAATGCACTTGGGGACCACCCGCGTGGCAGACAATCCGAAAAGTTTATTATTATAATATTAAATATATATTATATTTAATATTTATAATTACGAAAATACCTCTGATTACTCTTATAAATAGAGCTTAACTTCATTCTTCAAAATAAATTCCTGAGAGTCAGAGAGTTCTATTCTGAGAGATCTGTTTATGAGATCCAATCTGTAAGATTTACCTAAGGGTGTAGTTTGTAATATCTGATAATACAAATTTGTTGTCTTCTGTGGAGGTATGCAATTTATCGAACCACGTTATATTTGTTGTCTTGTTTTTCTTTCATCTTTTACCACGATTCCGCACAACAATAAATATATAAGTTAGGCCCCTATTATTTATGCTTGGGATTTTTTAATCTAAAAAAAAGAAAAAACATATTGAAAACAAGGAGTATTAGCATTTGATTAGTCAAATTAATTTTTTTTTTAAAAAGAATTACTTAATCCTATAGTACATGTGGGATGTCAAAACACCATAAAATGCTAGTTCCTTGTGTCTCATGAATTCTTTCAACATTTTTATTGTTATTGTAGTCAGAAGGTTGGTATATGATTGCACGAATTACGATGACTATTTACATTTAATAATTAAGATTATACTCTGAGTTTTGATTTGTATGAATGAAATTATGAGTGCTGAGTCTTAGTTTCTGTCAAACCTTATTTAATATAAAACAATGAATATTTTATTTTTAAATTAAGGAAATAGTAATTCAAATGCATGTAACAGCATAGATCTACAGTTATGCATCAATTAATTTTAAGACTTTTAGACTATGATTTAAAATGCTATTAAGAAGAGTACTAACATAATAATGCCAAATCCATTAATACATGGATTCCGCATCATATATGTCCATTTGAAATTGACATATTATTGCATACTATAACAAAATAGACTTTTTTTCCCTTCTAGAAAATTTTGAAAAATTCTTATATTATAATTAAGACCTATTCAATTTCTTGACCAATGATGAACAATCTATTTTTTTTTTTTTTTTAACAAGTGTAATGTCATTGAGCTAGCAGATAATACTCTAGAAATTCGAATAGATTAAGCTTAGAAGGCCTTCTTAATATAAAGAAAGACTCAAGAAAAGATAAATATTTCCTTGCTTTATATAACAGTTTTTATTAATTTATTCATTCATCTTTAGAATTATTTTAAGGTAAAGGTGGATTATATATTGTATATGGGTACGTACAGTATATAGTATACTGTGCCAGTCATGACGTCAGCCTACGTCAGGGGCGTCGTGACAAAAAGAGACTCCAAAAAATCTAAAAATACTTTTCTTTTCCTTCTCTACTCCCATTTCCAAGTCAAGAGTGAGATCACGTTGCTTGAATTTGTCAAAAGTTTCATTAACACAATAATTTAAATGACTTTTTAAACCCAAGTATTGATTAATATAAAAAAAATACCTACCCCAGCTTTGAACTAGGCAATTACTAACCAAAGAAATACTCATATACAGATATAAAAAAATAAATGACGTAATTTACCTGCTCGGGCCAATCTTGGCATACAAATAGATGTCATTGTTATAATAAATACGATTTTATTTATCAAGGAACTGTATTTAAAAAATTATCAAATTCATTCTTAGGGGTTCATATTTATTTCCTATTAAAAAGGTAAAAGGGGTGGGCAGTTCCATTAGAGCATCTCCAATACTTTTATACATTTTGAAAAAAATCAAATGTTACATAGGATAAATAAAAATTGAGTTAAAATAAACTTATTCAATACAATTATTATCATTCACTGTTAAGCTGAGTTGACAAAAAAAAATAAAATAAAATAGAGGTTGTCAATATGTTTGTCTACTTTCAGAAGGTATGCTGGACAATCATCTATTACTGACTCAACAAATATTTAAAATTCAAATAGGAACCTCTATCAAGTATTTTAAATTCATTGTTAATATCTATTGCTGACTCATCAAAATGTATATTTTAAATAAAAGCATTGGAGACCATTTATAACTTGATTGTCTATCAAATAATATTTTATGTCATATAGAATACAAGTTCATTGACATTAATGACATGACACTTTTTGTAAAACATAATCTATAAGAACATTAGAGATGTTCTTATAAGCTAATTAGTACAAGAAGTATAGACCTGATTGTTTTCTTGTATATTAATTCATTTTATAACTTTAGTTACACCATAACTGAACCAAATCCAAATAAATTGGCATTTCTGTATGTCTTTCCACATTTTCTACCCTTTTAACAATTCTATTATGTATAAAAACTAGTTAACTAATAAAGACTAATTTGAACATGAAGCCACTAATTTGCATAGTACATCACATACAGACACACACACATATACAAATGTCACTCCCATCAAGAGGAAAAGTTTCTTCAGAAAATTACTAAAACAAAGTCAGAAAAACCTCGGGAAGGTTAGTTCACTGCCTGTCGAAGGTATTCAAAAACTGTATAAAAAATAAACTTCGAGAGATAAATTACTAGTCCTTGAATTGCAGAACCTCTTTCAGAAATGAATAAATAGAACAGTTTAATTGAATAAAGATAAATGGACCAACATTAAAGTGACAGGCCCGCAAGGGCTTGATCTTCCTCTATCATCCAATTTAGAACTATATATTTACAAGCAAGAAAACAAACTAGAAAGCATTACCCAACCACTAGATAGGATATTGCTTTGCCAATTTGCTACAAGTCCACAACATGAAATAAATGTAACAAAAATAACAGTTTCATCATTGGGCTGATAGAAGACCGCACAGAGGAAAATCTAGAACAAATTATAAATGGAAATGCTATTTTAATTACAAAAAAAATGTAACTACACGTACAATTATGCTATTAATGCACGCCACTGGATTGTGCACTTCATACATTAAGATGTGTATGTAACATATAGTTACACTTTTTTAGTTAGAATATAATTTCCCAATTATAAAACTCTGGAAATTAGTTCTTCATTAGGGGAGGCGGTGGGATTGATCAGTATTAACCCCTTGGAGAAGAGAGCTCAGTAGGCATTTGTGAAAACATGGAAAGCTCATCATCATCATCATCATCTTCAGATTTCTTTGGAACTCTTCTAAACATATGGGAACAGACTTCTCTATTTGAATTCCGCCATCGGAGGTTGCCAGACCCTTTTTCCAGTCTCCCAACCTCCATGTTTGTCGCCTCAGCTTCAGTTGCAAGGTTGGAGCTTCTGCCTTCATTGTAAGAACTAATCCTCCTGCCATTATGCATGAAAGAAACATCAGACGTTATAACCAGAATCAAAGTGAAAATGGAAAATTTCATGACTAATGATTATTTATACTGTATAACATTTTTGTAGCATGTCATTTCTTTTATATATAGTTAGGATTTCCCTATTTGAGATTGAGGTATATGTAAGAGTATTTCTAGGGGTCTTAGCATCAACATCCCACAGAGTGAAAGTTTCAATATCAGTTCTGGAGTACATGGACGTTCATTATAGTTTCAATTGTCATCTGTGTAGTAGATATTGTAGAAGATAGATCCTTCTACATTTCTGTTTCAGTAGAGCAACGACAATAGATTAAGGATAGAGTGTGACTTTATGTCCTTAAGACAATTATGTCCCGCTTAGGTGTTTACATGTATGACACTTATCTTCTAAGATACAACAAACTCCTTCTTGTGACAACAACACTTTAAATCACAAGAATAATCGAACCAAAATTAGTTGTACTCACTCACAAAAGAATGTTAAAAGAAGAAAATAGAGAAGAGAAAAAAATTCAAAGATTTTAGAATTTTTTGAAATGAATTTCAAAGTTATGAAGGGCTCTATTTATAGCAAATTATGGCTGTAAGTGGTGCCTATTTCTGCATCGTTAGATCGAATCTGATCGCCTTTAGACATGATCTGACGGATTTGATTGACGCGCCCGATTGTACACTGTTGGATCGTTTCCGATCGATTTAGGTGTAATCTAAAGGCTTCGCTCGTTGCAACTGATCCCGCCCTGTTGGATTGCAGTCAATCTAATCGGTGGCGGATTTGACGGTCTCGATCGGCGCATCCGATCACACACCGTCAGATCTTCGTACATCGCACCTATACAGATCTCCTCGACCAACTACATTATTCGTATCTAGACGTCTCAGATCTGATCTTCTAATAACGCATCTCATCCGTTCAATCTGCCTCGATTTTCTAAAACGAAAAGCTCCCCAGCTTTTCGGTCGCGATCTAACGGTCCCGATCAGCGCATCCTATCCCACACCATCTGATCTTCGTACATTGCACCTATACAGATCTCTTCGACCAACTACATTCATCGTATAAAGATGTCTCAGATTTGATCTTCTACGAACACATCTCATCCATTCGATCTGCCTTGATTTTCGAAAATGAAAAGCTCCTTAGCTCTCCTCTCGATGATGCGTACGTGCAAAGTGTTGTGTGCCCAATGCGCCTTAAGTTGCCCTTTCGTCCTCGCGCATGTCGCTTGCGGGGTGACCTCTAAGCCTTCCTTGTGTGTGTGTGAGAGCTGAAATTTAAGTGTAGTGCTCTACCTATACTTATAAGTAAACAATTAGAATTTTATCTTTCTCATGTGGGACTAAAAAATTATTTCTAAATTTTACCACTTTATACATATCAAGTATGCTACTTTAGACTCAATTTCTCATTCATATATAAATGAGTATAGCTAAATACTTATATATTCTCAATCTTCACATATCAAAGATTAATAATCAACTTGGTTTTACTTAAAATCACTTGTAAATCTCAGTTTAATATTTAGCTAAAAATAGTAAAAAAACCATGTTTAATTACCCATATTCCAACGTCAATACATACAAAGGTTCAATCCTAGCCATCAGAGACCATTTGCTACTTGGATGAACTTAAAGTCTATTTAATGGATAGACTTGATAACAATTAACATGGATTATAGATATAGCGAGTTGGACTATGTCTGTCTAGTCGGATATGGGTTTGGGTCATCAGTTGAGCATCTGGTCGTCCAACATGCATGTGATGTGATCACTATTTATTGTGGTATGGGCTCACCCCTTAATCATAAGTGTAAAATTTTAACTCAAATTCTTGTGTTGTAGAACCTTGGCCTGTTCATTATGAAAATACTTGCTTGAAGATGCAATTTGCTCTGTTTCTCCATTCAAATCCAGTATCCAATGCTCTGATCCAACATGTGATCACCATTTATTGTTGTGGATATTATTGGTTTTTGATACCTAAATACCTCATAAAATGAATAAAAACTGAACTCAATACAGATCAGCATTGAAGGAGAGGGAAATACAAGGGCATAAATTATCAATAAGAATGTTGACAAAATGGAATGATAATAATTAATTATAAAGCAAGTAATAAGAAAATGAAATATATGTTGAAAGAATTAAAGCTTGATGTGAAAAGAAATGAAATTCTGAAATGAGATTGAAGGACGAACCTGGTGCTGGAAGCAGCAGCAGTACTGCTAGAGCCAAAAAGCCTCTCCTCGAGCCTTTTGCGAGCCTCGACAACGGTGTCGTCCACGCTGCTGCTGCTGCTGCTTAACGCTTCGATGCGCTGATGATAGGGAGATGGCTCCCGAGACTTAGATTTACGATCGTTTATGTTGTTATTATTACCGGTCCTCCTCTTAGCCATTACCAACGCCGCTATCATTCCAGACATCGCCCACCACTACCACTCACTTCTTCTTCTTCTTCTTCTTGGGTTTCTGACTCTGGCTCTCAAGGGTGCAAAAAAATGTGATCACTGTAATTGCGGGGTTACAACTACGAATTTGGCTTGTGGACTTTTGACTCGGCCTCCATTTTTTTTTTTTTACCTCAATTCAAAGTTGGAATCATTTGGCTTGTGGACTTTTGTCATTATGAAGTTAACAAATAATGACAAAAAAAAAGGTATTGGATTAAAATAGTCTGTATAATTGAAATATTTGATGATTACTTAAAATTAACGGCTTTGCTAAAATTAATAAAAAGTATTTAATGGTAAAATTAAGCTTAAAATACTGGAAAGGAAGTTATTTTCTCTAAAAGTTATCATACGCGGAAAAATTATCATTTTCATTCGATTTTAAACAAATAAGTTTATTTTTTTTGAAAAAAAAAGAAGAAAAGAAATTGCAACATAACAGTTTAACTTGATGAAGTTTTTTTCTTTTCTTTTTTTTCTCCAAATGTCAAGGTCGGTTATACAAATTACCATGCCTCTACTTTATCAAAGGACTAAAATTAACATTTAAATTATAATTAAGGGTGCTTGGTAATGAAAACCGGATTATTGAGAAAGTAATTGGGGGTGATGTCAAAGTCAAAATATTATATGAGTACTGCTAGGAATACACCAAATAGAATTTACATTAAAACTCAATTATCTTGTATTCCTTGGATAAGTATGTTGAGATATAGAAGGAAAAAAGGATTCATGGAAATCATTTTCTATCATGAGTTGATTGATTAATTTTGGCAAAAAATGATGGACAGTCTTCTAAAGTTGCTGCTAGAAGCTTCCCAAATCAGTACCATCCCCCTTTTCTGGGAACACTGTTCTTAAGCTATTTATTAACTACAAATAATTATAATATTATTACAAACTTTTTGTAATAACCTGCTAAACCCAGAAAACTTCGATATTCTGTCATTGAGGTTGGTCTTGGCCAATTTATAATTGCCTCTACCTTGGCAGAATCAACAGATGTCCCATCTGCACTCACCACATGACCCAGAAATTTCACTTCATTTATCCAAAACGCACACTTACTAAGCTTGACATACAGCCTATGCTCTCTCAATGTCTGCAGTGTAATCTTGAGGTGTTGTTCATGCTCCTCTCGAGTCTTGGAATAAATCAGGATGTCGTCTATAAAGACTACAATAAACTGATCCAGATATTGCTTAAATATCCTTTGCCTCAAGTCCATAAACATGGCAGGTGCATTAGTCAAACCAAATGACATAGCAAGAAATTCATAATGCCCATATCTCGTTCTAAATGCAGTTTTCGATATATCCTCTTCCCCAATCCTCAACTGATGGTACCCAAATCGAAGATTAATCTTGGAAAAGAACTTGGCCCCATTCAGTTGATCAAATAAATCATCAATACATGGTAGAGGATACTTATTTTTAATGGTCACCTTGTTCAACTGTCGGTAATCTATACACAGACGAAGACTACCATCTTTCTTTTTCACAAACAAGACGGGTGTTCCTCATGGTGACACATTGGGTGAAATAAACCTTTTTTCCATCAACTCACCAAGCTGCACTTTGAGTTCTTGCAACTCTTTCAGTGCCATTCTATATGGAGGAATTGAAATAGGCCTTGTGCTAGGTATTAGTTCAATAATGAAGTCTATATCCCGCTTAGGTGGTAATTCTGGTTGATCATCAGGAAATACATCTGGATACTCACACATAATGGGGATCTCAGACAACTGAATACCTTTATCTTTTTCTTCCTCTGGCTTAATACTAGCCAAAGTTTCCATTTCTTCATTTGTAACCAGTTTACCTCTAGTAGGTGGTTTAGATGTAACTGTACCTTTATACACAAATGATGACTATCCAGGTATCTGGAATACTACCCTTTTGGAAAAATAATCCACTAGGGCATGATATGTAGCTAACCAGTCCATACCTAGGATTGCATCAAATTCCATGAATTCTAATATCCTGAGATCAACAATCATTTCATGTCCCTCATATTTAACTATGCAGTTCTGACAGACCATATTAGGATAGATTCCCTCCCCTATTGTTGTACTCAAGACCAATGGTGTACTAGCTCTAACATGAGTTAAATGCAGTCTATCTACCATACTACCAGATATAAAAGATAAGGTATATCCAGCATCAATCAGAATATACATTAAAATATCACAAATATTGCTTATACCTTCAATCAATATCTTGCTGGCTTCTGTATCTAGCTCTGTCACTGCCTTTGCCTGCTCTCGTGTACTGGGAGGTGTAACACTAAAAGGCGTCGTCGAATTCTTGGGAATCGGTTGAAAATGACAATTCTTGATTTTGTGACCCTGAATGCCACATCGATAACACGTGATCGGTGGTCGAGAAATAGAAGATGCAGTCTGGGGCTCTAAACCAGGCACTGGAATCCAACTACGACCAGATCCTTTCAGTTAAGGCAACGACGACTTAAATGAAGAACTCTAACTCTGAGCTCTCCCTGCCGTATGTGTCCCTCTGCCCACTGGTAAAGCCATGTATGGTACTCCTGGAACTGGTGCCATCTAAGTTGTCTGCGGCTTACCACTAACTGCTTTGGCCGTTCTGGCCTTCTTTGCCTCTGTCCCAAACTTTCCCCATCTATTTTTTTTCTTTCCAGGGAATGGAAAATATTGAACTGTATGCACAAGCTGCTGAGGTGGTGCTGATGGTATTGTATGAACAACAGGTCTGATTGCCTCTGCCTCGATAATCTCAAAGTCCATGCCTATCGTAGAGCAAGCTCATAGGTCTACACTCCTGACAATGCCAAACCCTGCTTAATGGGATCTCTAAACCCATCACGCAGCTGCCTCAATATACTCTCATCAGTCTGTACTAGCTCTGGCGCATAAACAGACAATCTATTGAACTCGTGCTCGTATTGACGCACGGTCATAATCCCTTGCTTCAGCTTCATGAAAGTTTTCCTCTTCTTATCACACTCAGCCTTGGGATAGAAGGAATCATAGAATACTTTCTTGAATTTGGCCCAAGTATTGATCTCATTATGTGCTCTTTGCATGGACTTCCACCATTTCATTGCATCACCAGTAAATTTGAACTTGGCCAATCTCACTTTATTTTTCTCCAGTATGAGCATATCATCGAAAATTGTCTCCATTTTGAGAAACCAATTTTCAGCAATCTCCAACTCTAATCCGCCCATGAAGAAAAATGGATCTCGCCTCTTGAAGGCCTTCATAACTTCCTCATATCTCTTTTTCTCATCGATGTTTTCTCTGACATCCAATGTTGGAGCATTGACCTCAGCCGCATGCTCTATTGCTGCTGGTACACCAACACTGCTAACTTTAATCTCTGGAACTACTGGTGCTTCAGGTCCCTACCTGTCAGCTTGCAACTTTGCCACTAGCTCTATTAGCTGAGCATTTTGTTGTTGTTGGACAGCCAATGATTCTTCCAACTTTCTAATCTTTTCCTGATCAGTTGGATCCATGATCTTTCTTGATTATCCCTTTTCAATATGACATCAAAGATGCAAGAGATCATTAATCAATTGATCATGATATTTATCATATTCTAACTACCCATACTATATACCCATACATAAAAACATAGCATAATAAGGCTTTTATCTTTTTAAGGCTTTTAAACCTAACAATCTTAACGCTCGGTCAACAACCTTCGCTCTGATACCAATAATTGTCACGACCCCCTCCGTAGGGTGACGTCATGACTTCCCTTGCTTAAAGACAACACATTGAGATCTACCATCATTTTTTTTTTAGATCATGTTCAAAAAGGGAATGTTAAACTCATTCACATAGGCAACACGAAAGATCAATTGGCTGATATCATTACAAAGCCATTGTTCAAGAAAAAATGATGCTATAATATAATAATATTATAATTATTTGTGTTCACACTTAAATGAAATGAAAGTGTCATAAATATTTCCAAAAATCATGTGTTACACTCTAGAACTAAACACATTGAGATCTACCATCATTTTTTTTTTTAGATCATGTTCAAAAAGGGAATGTTAAACTCATTGACATAGACAACACCAAAGATCAATTGGCTGATATCATTACAAAGCCATTGTTCAAGAAAAAATGATGCTATAATATAATAATATTATAATTATTTGTGTTCACACTTAAATGAAATGAAAGTAGTTAATAAATAGCTTAAGAACAATGTTCCGAGGGTTCCATTATTATATATGGTATAGGAATTTTTTTTTTAGATCATGTTCAAAAAGGGAATGTTAAACTCGTTGACATAGATAACACGAAAGATCAATTGGCTGATATCATTACAAAGCCATTGTTCAAGAAAAAATGATGCTATAATATAATAATATTATAATTATTTGTAGTTAATAAATAGCTTAAGAACAGTGTTCCCAGGGTTCCATTATTATATACCTTTGTGTTCACACTTAAATGAAATGAAAGTGTCATAAATATTTCCAAAAATCATGTGTTACACTCTAGAACTAAACACATTGAGATCTACCATCATTTTTTTTTTTAGATCATGTTCAAAAAGGAAATGTTAAACTCATTGACATAGACAACACCAAAGATCAATTGGCTGATATCATTACAAAGCCATTGTTCAAGAAAAAATGATGCTATAATATAATAATATTATAATTATTTGTGTTCACACTAAAATGAAATGAAAGTAGTTAATAAATAGCTTAAGAACAGTGTTCCGAGGGTTCCATTATTGTATATGGTATAGGAATTTTTTTTTTTAGATCATGTTCAAAAAGGGAATGTTAAACTCGTTGACATAGATAACACGAAAGATCAATTGGCTGATATCATTACAAAGCCATTGTTCAAGAAAAAATGATGCTATAATATAATAATATTATAATTATTTGTAGTTAATAAATAGCTTAAGAACAGTGTTCCCAGGGTTCCATTATTATATACCTTTGTGTTCACACTTAAATGAAATGAAAGTGTCATAAATATTTCCAAAAATCATGTGTTACACTCTAGAACTAAACACATTGAGATCTACCATCATTTTTTTTTTAGATCATGTTCAAAAAGGGAATGTTAAACTCATTGACATAGACAACACCAAAGATCAATTGGCTGATATCATTACAAAGCCATTGTTCAAGAAAAAATGATGCTATAATATAATAATATTATAATTATTTGTGTTCACACTAAAATGAAATGAAAGTAGTTAATAAATAGCTTAAGAACAGTAAATGTATATACTGCTCTTGCGATTTCATTCACATCATGGAGTAAGGAAATCTTTCATCTCCTTTCATCTCCTTTCATGGTATAAAAGACACAATCTAGAAATTGAGATTGATTGATGGGTTTGTTTACTTTTACCATTGCGGTAGAAATTTGTTTTAACACCAATTAGCTATTAAGCAAGAAGAAGACAAAACTTAAGAAGATTGAAGACTTGACCGTGAGTCTTTTATTTATTTATTTTTATTATTTTATTGATTTGTGCAAATTTGGATCACTCCTATTTGTGATGTTTTTTAATCATATTTTTTTGGGTGAGCCACTTGGGGTAAAAAAAAAAAGAAAAAAGAATAAAAGGAGAAAAGAAAGGAAGAAGAAGAAGAGAAAAAAAAATGAGCAAAAAAAATTGAATCGCTAACCCAAAAGGCCTTTGCTGCCAAACAAAATGAAAAATTACTCTCTATTTATTATGGAGAGTTGACTGAAATTTTTTAAAAGTTGGATCCCTGTGATAAAGTAGTCATTAAGGGTCCTATGATGTTGATGCATACTGCAAGTCTATTGAACGACTAAGGGTACACATATTCCTTGCCGGATTGGATGGTGATTTTGAACAAATTAGCGTAGAGATTCTACGTAAAGAACCAATTCTATACTTGGAGGAATGTTATTTTTTGGTTCGGCATAATGCAGTACGCCATACCACCCTGAACAAGAAATTTGAAAACTTTGAACCTTCAGCAATGGTAGCAACTATAGATAATGGTGGTAAGGTTTTAAATATGTTTACACCCGTTTCTAATAGTACATGGATAATTGATTCTAGTGTTACATATCATATGACATTTGATTCTAGGCAAGTCTCAGCCCTTAAACCATCCTCACAAAAAATTGTTTCTACCGCCAATGTTACTACAACCTCAGTTATTGGGGAGGGTTTTTTACACCTCGCTGATACTTTGAATTAAGATTATGTTCTAGTTGTTCCAACTTTGGATTATAATCTTTTATTTGTTGCCCAAATAACAACCACCTTATCTTGTATGGTAATTTTTTGGCCTGAATTTTGTTTGTTTAAGGACATCCAAACGAGGCAGATGATTGGTTGTGGTTGTCACGACCCACTATCTGTGACGTCATGATCGTCATGTAACCCCGTGTATATCCTCCCTCGACATACATGGCATCCCGATAAGCCTTCTAACACAAACCATAATCCCAAATACACAACAATAAACACATGGACATAATATAAGATTATTATATGAAACATATCCAAAATGACAACTATAAGTTTTTTCTCCAAGTCTATAGTATTCAAAAGTACATAATATACTTAACCATAAGTACAAACCCATCTAAATGTAGGTGTTACATAGTACAATTTATCAAAATAAATTGCGAAAAAGTACTAAACATCTACGTCAACAACAGTACGGGAACGCTTCGCAGCTAAGCTTTCCCTTTTCCCTTCATATCAGATCCTGAAAAGATAAGGATGAGGGATGAGCTACAACAAGCTCAGTGAATATTCTATACAAATGGCAACATATGTATGCATTTAAGTAAAACATTGCAAGAATCATTAAAACCATTTAAATAATAATGGGTGTAAGCAATATTACATACATGTCAATATAATGTATCATGTCATAAACAAGACAATGCATACCATTTTATAAACAGGCATATGCAACCTAACACCTCCTGAGTAAGAATCAATACAAGGGTCATGTGTGCGCGAAACCCATGCCCGATCGACTTCTTACCCGTATCTATCAGAATTCCTATGGATTGTATGAACCATAGGATTTGCCCACCAAGACAAGTACCATGTCTAGGCGAATCCTAACATACACAACCCATAGAAATCCTTTGTAAGGTCCACAATTGAGGATTCCCGATCGGCCCAATGGGATTCCATGAGAAATCTCAAGCTTAGGGAATGCACATAACTCAATTGTTTTCCCAATTGACTATGCTCAAATATAGTTCATGATTTCAAAAGATCATGCATACTACATTATACAAGCATTTAAAACATTTTATACTACAATGCCACATATTGAATTCACAAGTAAAAGAAACACTTGAATGCACAAATCACCCCAAGCACAACAACCTCCAATTGACTATTTGGGTTATATAGATCAACCACAAGATCCTGAAATAACATGGTTTACCAAAACTGAAAATCAACCTTAAAGTATGTTAAACCACCATGTTTAAACCCAAATCAAAAGCCAATTAAGATTCTAAAGTAGTCAAACCCATGAGCCAATTCCATAATGCTCAATTTAACTATTTAATACTAAATTAACTCACATTTAACCCAATTGAATGCAATAGGTTGATCCAACCACTATAATACATGCCATTCAATCATAAATAGGGTTAATTAGACTAATCTCATGTCAATTTAATCAATTGACCAAGTCTAGGTCAAAATTCTCAATTCAAGCCAATACATAGTATATGCCCCAATTTGAGAAAAAAATCTCTACATAGGCATAGAGCCAAATTGAACTGCGTCATTTAATTCTAACACATGTCCAACCATTCTAAACCCATAATTTGATTCAATTTGGGTCCAATTAGACAATTCCCAAGTCAATTTAATCAATTGACTTGGTTTAGGTCAACAACCCTAATTTGAGCAAATCCCCAAATTACATGGCAATTTTTTAAATTACATGGCTTAAACCAAAATTACACTACACTAGGGTTATCCACTAATTAAGATCAGTAAATTGGAGTTCCATACCTCCACATTTACCCATTTAATCCACATAAATCACATGCAATTTGAATAGTAGACCATAGGTCTAAAATCCTAGTTTAGGTCAAATCCATGACACCCCTCCAATTTCTTGTTAGAAATTGGGGGTTTCACCATTTATGGACTCCCCATATCGTCTAAATACATATATCTCAAATTCAAGACCTAAGTTCAACATTGGTTTTCCACCACTCCCTTAAATTTCAGGATTCATACAAACCCTAGGTCAAAATAAAGCTTGCATTCACATGCCAAAGAGATAGAATGAAGAAAATGAGAGAAAATGTTATACTTTAGAGGGAATTTGGGCATGAAAGCACCAAAACCCTAGCTTTTTCTCTCATTTCTCCTCTCCCCTTATTTTCCTCTTCTCCAAGCTCCTTAGCCTCTTTTGAAAGTGAAAAATGAGAGAAATCAAGCATTAATAGCTTATATAGAGGTTAAGTGGCATTTTGGGCCCACACTTAAAAAAACATTAAAATAAAAGGAATAGTTTTTTTTTCTACTGCAATTCCTTGAACTTAGATAATCAATTTTTTCAAAAAATTCACCAATTGAACATCTTAACCGTTCAAAAGTTTTATGAGTCAGTTACCAACCTTATGGTAAAATTTCAGCTCAATCCAACGGTGAAATTATGAGATTCAACCATTTGATCAAAACTGCGCAAGAAAATTTGCAAATCCGTGAAACAATGTTTCAAAAATATCTGGAAGCACATTGAATTATTCATCAAACTACTTGTTCAAAAACACCTCAGCTGTGACGCCCCGAAAATTATTTCATCTAGCCCATAACCCAATTGCACTTTGCCCAAACTCTATGCGTTGCCTTGATATGTTTGGTGTTTGTTTGATGGTTGTTTAATGTTTGTATAGTTGATGCTTGATAATGTATATAAATATGCGTATCATAAATTGTATATGGGTCATGTTAAATTAAATTATAATGCATATGTTATTATTTATGCATGGGCCCATTAAACCATGAATTGATATGAGTTAGGATTGATTGAATAAAAGGATAAATGAGAATGAAAATTTGGTGTATTAAATGGATTGGACATTTAAAATACATGGAAGCATGAGATTGGTTAAAGTACATGTGGTTGGTATGGGTAGTATGAGACCAACACATGTGAAGGTTGGTGCATGAAAGTGGATAAGTGTCTCATGCCCACTTCTCTTCTTCAAGGAAGTGCTAGAATGAGTGGAGGGAATCAAGGAGGGAATGAAGGAGAGAATCAAGGAGGGAATCAAGGAAGTGCTAGAAAGAGGTGAGTGGAGAGAAAGGAAAGAACAAGAGAAAGAAAAAAAGAGAAAGGAAAGAAGAAGAGAAAGAAGGAGAGAGTTGCAGGAGGAAGATCCCTGCAATATTTTCATCAAAGAGGTGGATCTTTAGAATATATGGTCAGATTGAGCTCCAAATTTGTCAGCAAGTTCGTAGCTTATGGTTATTCATTCAGTCGGTGGAGATCTTGATCAGAGGTTTCGTGTAAGAGATCTAACCTCTCAAACAAAGCTGGTCGGAAAGTCTGGATTTCTCGCGCCGTTTTGCTCAAACTTTTAGATCTCCTTAATCTACCGTTGGATGGATATAAACTTTGGGTACGTCGTGTACAACTGATAGTTCTGCATTCTGAAACGGTAGAGATCTTGATTTAGGGTCTCTTCTGAGAGATCTAACCTCTGAAACAAAGCTGGTTGGAGATTATGGATTTCTCGTGGTGTTTCGCTCAAACTTGTAGATCTCCTAAATCTACCGTTGGATGGATATCAAATTTGGTGTGTAGTTGATAACTGATATTTCTGTATTATGAACGGTGGAGATGTGTATTCGTTTAGTATTTTGTGTGATATAGTCATCTGAGTTTGAGTATTTGCAGCAGGAAAGGAGAACTTGTCTGATTAGAGACTTGTTCATCAAATAACTTATCGTTTCGGTCCACCGTTGGATTGGGCTGATATTTGGACAGAAGGTTTGTATCTTCACATAATTCAATCTGTACGGTTGATTTTGTGATTACATATTTTTGTTTGTATATTGATACATCTGAACAGAATAGTAAATGAAGAATTGGTAGGGTTGCTTGTATTAGACCTAAATTTAGAATATGAACTTAGACCTTTCCAAATAGCTTGCATGTCAACTATGTTGACCTAGTTGCCATTGTTGATGAACCCATGATGCAAAATCAGTGATATACATGGCTGAACGTGGTGACCTAGTGTAAATCGACAATATGGCCTAAGTATGGAAAATTTCATATTTTAGGGCTTTTGATGCTTTTGGCCTAGAATCATTGAATTGATGCAACTTATGTTTAATTAAGCATTATTAGAGTTGATTATGCTACTGATTTGGTGGTTGTGACCATATCATAGGTTAGGCCTACTTGTGATCAAGTGACCAAATTTGGGCATGTTTATGCCTAAGGAATTGAAAATCAGTATTTTTTATTAATAGAATGGTTTATGTATGAGAACTATGCATTAGAGGCCTAAGTCATGTGATTTGAGTTGAATGATGGGATTAGATGGGATTTAGGCCTATTGTTTATATGTGGGCTGATTTAGGGTTGATGTGTAATGTCTATGTGATTGAGCATAGAAATTGACGTATGGTAGGATATTGATGTATGTTTCAGGATCTTGATTGGGTTGATTCGGTTTGGTGGTCGTGTGTGGTTAAATACTCTCGCGAGGCTTGGTTGTGAGTAGACTTCATTTATTATTATATCTTTTATGTCATCATATCACTTATATATATTGTCTGTTGAAAGCATGAATGTGTTCTAATGTTTTGAATGATGCATTGATTTGAGAAAACCTTATGACTTTGGTTGAGCCCATCTATCTGGCTAATAGGGGGACTTAGCCTTGTCATAAAAGAGTTTTAGGAAAGGAAATGATTGGGGTCAACGGCACGGTGAAATAGACGTGTACTAGTAACCCAAATAAACATGATTGGGGTCAACGGTACGGTGAAATAGACGTGCATTAGTAACCCAATGTATGTGGAATGTGGATCCAAGTTGATAAGCTTTTACTTGCATCGAATTTATTATAAATGCTTGATATCTATATGTTATGAGCTTTTAATCATGCTACACATTGACATGCATACATGATATTTGTTGATGAGTATTGATAGCATATTTGAATTCTATTCACTGGGCACCGTTGGCTCACCCTCATTTTCCTCTTTCAGGTCATTCTGTCCCGAATAAGGGCAAATGAGTAGTTATATCTTGAGGGCCTTGCCTGCGAGAGAATCCAAAGCCTCGATGTGAGTTGTGAGGCATTTTGATTGAACTGTGTTTTAAATTATGAAGTATTATATTTTGGATTATGTAATTATAACACTTACCACATTGTAGTATGGGTGAGTTGGGACTTGTTAGATAGACCATGTGGGCATATGACGATTTTTATTTGTACCCACAATTTTGGACTTTATGTGTATGTCAATTTTAATGGACTGTAGCGATTATGATTTTATTTATGATTCATTTTTATGGATTATCTCTGGTCTTTGATGATTAATACGGTAGGTAGTTTTGTTTAGTACCTTTTGATATTATGTCGTTGTTTGAGATAAGGCTCGTAAGGTCTCAACCACCTCACGGGAGTTGAGGAGTGGTCGGAGATGCCTATGTCGGGCGTCCCACCCCGGCATTCCGCATGCCACTCCCTGCGGGGTTTGGTGGTCTGGGGCATGGGGTCGCCACAGTTGGTATCAAAGCCTGATTTTACTAGGTTTGGTCTATGTATTGAACTTAGATGACTTTGACCTAGGAATTAGGTGAGAGATTTAGGTGATTAAAAAGCTTAAAGGAACTAACTTAAAAGCCTTACTATCATATTTTCTGCGTGTATTATATGATATGGGTAGTTATGAGGCTTTGTTAATGTTTTAAATGTGTGATGGTTGCTCGTATTTCTACTTCTCAGTGTCATGAGGAGGAGCGAGAGATTGGGACAGCCACGCACAGGGCCATCCGATGATGATCGGATAGGGAGGATGGAGGAGATTATTCAGGCACAGACTTCACAGATACAGGCCTTAGTGCAGCAGGTTGAGGCTATTGCTCGACAGTCACCTCAAACAATACCTCAGGAGGCGGGCACTAATGGGGCCGAGGCTAGTAGAGCTGCAGGGGCAGCAGGACCTCAAATGGCTGTACCTCAGCCTATGCCTACACCTGCTCCTATTGTTGTGGAGAACCCTATTGATCGACGGATCAGACTGCTAGAGAAGTTCATGAAGCTAAAGCCTAAGGAATTCACTGGTGGGGTTGACTTGAAGAAGGCCGAAGATTGGCTGAAGAATGTCGAGAAGATCAGTCGCTCCTTAGAGCTTGATGAGGAGTCTCAGGTCCTATGTGCTGCTCACACACTGGAGAGTGATGCAGAGGACTGGTGGCTTTCAGTGTTGGATACACAGGGGGCAGTGAAGAGTTGGGACACCTTCAAACGGTTGTTCTTACAGGCTTACGTTCCAGAGACTGAGAGACAGGCTAAACAACTCGAGTTTTTGAACCTCGCACAGGGCACCATGTCAGTCAGGGAGTACGAGCTCAGGTTTAGGCAACTCACAGTTTATGCCCTTGGGTTAGTTCAAACGTCGAGTGACATGATTATGAGGTTTTCTTTGAACCTAAGGCCTGCGATCCGACAGGCCTTGTCTGTGACGAAGATTACTGATTTTACCACAGTGGTCCAGAGGGCCAAACAGTATGAGTTGGCTGAGCGGGTTGATGGTATGTCTACACGGGCAGCTCCAGGTGAACAGACTTCACAAGCAGAGTCTGGGGGACAGTTCCAGACTCCGTGGAAGAAGGGAAGATGGGAAAGGAAGAAAAAGCTTTATGGAAGAGCACAGTCTGATGGTGCTCAGAGTAAGGCATCCCAGGTTCATACTGGTATGATGGCCTCACCAGTGGTTTCCTCTCCTGTCCCGATTCCTATTCAGGCACCGAGTGCAACGAGACCCCCATTCCCACAGACTGTTGGCCGAGGCAGAGGTAGAGGCCGAGGAAGCTATGTGACGACATCTCAGAATGGATCATCTGCGCCTAGGGCTCCGTTCTTATGTTTTCAATGTGGGCAGGCTGGGCATAGGAAGTTAGAGTGTCCAAATTTTCAGAGAGCTCAGGGATTTGTGCAGCAGTCCAGTGCCAGAGAGACAGCGAAGGCAGCTACTGAGCCAGACCCAACAACATCCAGGACTTTGGTGGAAGGTACTCTTATTATTTGTGGTACTTCTATGCATGTATTATTTGATGCTGGGTCTACATTATCATTCATATCTGGACGTATGGTAGATAGTTTGCATTTGACTACCATTAGGGCTAGTACATGGTTAGTGGTGAGTACTGTAGCTGGGGAGAGGATCTACCCGAACATGATATGTAGCCAGTGTGTGGTTCAGATTGGTGATGTTGAGATGCCTATTGACTTTCGAGTCCTAGAGTTTTTAGAGTTTGATGCAATTCTAGGGATGGATTGGCTCGCTGCCTATCATGCAGTTGTCGACTGTTTCGCGAAGAGAATCATTTTTCAAATCCCCGGACACCCAATGTTTACACTACAGGGTAGAGCTTCAGACCAGACAGTCACAAGGGGTAGATTTGTGACTGATGGAGATAGGGAGATTTTGGCTGGGTTAGTGCCTGATGAAGAAGAGACTAGTGAGGTGATACTGGAGGATATTGCCATTGTTAGGGACTTTCCAGATGTGTTCCCTACGGATCTTCCAGGATTACCACCGAAGCGAGAGATCGATTTCATTGTTGAACTAGTCCCTGGCACGAAGCCTATCTCCATGACACCATATAGAATGGCGCCAGCCGAGTTGAGAGAGTTGCAGAAACAGCTCAAGGAGTTATTGGCTAAGGGCTTTATTTGCCCGAGCGTGTCACCCTGGGGAGCATCCAGTTCTTTTTGTGAAAAAGAAAGATGGGAGCTTGCGGTTGTGCATCGACTATCGCCAATTGAACAGGGTGACCATCAAGAACAAATATCTTCTCCCAAGGATTGATGACTTGTTTGATCAGTTGAGGGGAGCGAGGTATTTTTCGAAGATTGATTTGTGCTCCGGGTATCATCAGCTGAGGATCAGGGAGGAGGATGTGCCTAAGACAGCATTCAGAACCCGCTATGGACATTATGAGTTCCTTGTGATGCCATTTGGTGTGACTAATGCACCGACGATGTTCATGGACCTGATGCAGAGGGTCTTTAGGCAGTATTTGGATAAGTTTGTCATCGTCTTCATTGATGACATATTGGTGTATTCCAAGACTCGGGCTGAGCATGAGGAACACCTTAGAGTGACCTTGCAAACTCTGAGAGAGCATAAGCTATATGCAAAGCTGAGCAAGTGCGAGTTTTGGATCACCGAAGTGAAGTTCTTAGGTCATGTGGTGAGTTCTGAGGGGATTTCAATTGATCCGTCTAAGGTTGAAGCCATTATCAGTTGGCCTAGGCCTACCACAGTGACCGAGATCAGAACCTTTCTTGGGTTAGTTGGTTACTATAGGAGATTCATTCAGGGATTCTCCAAGATAGTTACGCCTATGACTAGGCTCACCCAGAAAGATGTGTCCTTTGTATGGACCGATGAGTGTGAGAATGCCTTTTTAGAGCTGAAGAAAAGATTGACATCTACGCCAGTGTTGATTTTGCCAGAGCCTGATCAGGAGTTGGTTATCTATACTGATGACTCTCGTATCGGCTTGGGTTGCGTGTTGATGTAGAAGGATAGGGTCATTGCTTATGCATCGAGGCAGTTGAAGGTGCATGAAAAGAACTACCCTGTTCATGACTTAGAACTGGCCGCAGTGGTTTTTGCTTTGAAGATTTGGAGGCATTATCTCTATGGTGAGAGATTCACTTTGTATTCTGACCATAAGAGCCTCAAGTACTTGTTCTCTCAGAAGGAATTGAACATGAGGCAGAGGAGGTGGTTAGAGCTCCTCAAAGACTATGATTTTACATTAGAATGTCACCCATGTAAAGCCAATGTAGTGGCTGATGCGTTGAGCAGGAAGCGGGTAGAGACAGTTATGGTAGCACGCCAGATGTCTCATGAGTGGAGACTACTTGAGGCGGCTACGGTTATGAGTATATGTGCTACCCCTTCAGATCAGATTGTGATATGTGCTACCCCTTCAGATCAGATTGTGATATGTGCTCAAATGAGAGCTCAGCCTACACAAGTCCAGGAGGTAATTGACCAACAGAAACTTGACGTTGATTATGGGATGTACAAGTCATGGGCTGAGAGCAGTGATTTTACTGATTGACACTTGTCATCTGATGGTGCCTTGAGATTTAGGGGACGTTTATGGGTTCCCGCAGATCCACGACTCAGGCAGAGTGTTCTCCAAGAGGCTCACAGATCTCATTATGCTATTCATCCTGGCGGAACCAAGATGTATCATGATATGAAAAGAATGTATTGGTGGCCCGACATGAAGAGAGAGATAGTGCAGTTCATTCAGAGGTGTGAGATCTGTCCAAGAGTCAAAGCTGAGCATCAGAGGCTTGGAGGGCAGATGCAACCGCTTGCCATTCCTGAGTAGAAATGAGAGCACGTCACTATGGACTTTGTTGTGGGATTACCCAACACCCCGAGGAGACATAATGCTGTTTGGGTTATTATTGATCGCTTGACCAAGTCCCCTCACTTTCTACCGGTGAACACTAGGGATTTTATGGACAAGCTGAGCAGACTCTATATGCGGGAGATAGTCAGATTACATGGAGTGCCAGTTTCGATTGTGTTAGATAGGGATCCGAGGTTTACATCGATATCCTGGCAGGGGTTGCAGAGGCAGCTCGGCACTAGACTAGATCTCAGTACCGCTTTTCATCCCTAGACGGATGGCCAGTCTGAGAGGTTGATATCGATTTTAGAGGATATGCTTCGAGCTTGTGTCCTTGAGTCCAATAGTAACTGGGAGGAGGACATACATCTGTGTGAGTTCGCATACAACAACAGCTATCAGTCCAGTATTGGCATGGCTCCTTTTGAGGCATTGTATGGTCGACCCTGAAGATCTCCGATTTGTTGGACGGAGGTAGGGGATGTTGCAGTGATGGGACCAAAGTTCGTACAAGAACACACAGAGAAGATTAAGAGGATCAAGCATAATATGAAAGTAGCCCAAGACAGGCAGAAGAATTACACTGATGCCAAGCGGAAGACCGTAGAGTTCGAGGTGGGTGACCAAGTTTTATTGAAGGTCTCACCTCAGAAGGGCCAAACTAGATTTGGGATAAAAGGCAAGCTTGCTCCGAGATTTATTGGGTCGTTCGAGGTTTTAGAACGAATTGGCCCCGTCGCTTACCGATTAGCCTTGCCACCTCAGTTAGCAGCAGCCCACAATGTCTTTCATGTGTCAATGGTGAGAGTGTACAAGAGTGATTTTGATCACGTCTTGGACTGGAGGAACATTGAACTGAGGCAGGATGGGACTTATGATGAGGAACCTATTCAGATACTTGACCGGAAGGTCCAGAGGTTACGTAACCGCGAGATTCCGATGGTTAAGGTGAGATGGCAGTTCCATGGCGAGGAGCAGGTTACTTGGGAGCGTGAGCACAACATGATGGAGCACTTTGCCGAGTTCATGGGCTTAGGTATTTTTTAACCTTAAAACTTCGAGGAAGAAGTTCATTCTAAGGTGGGTGTGAAGTGACTCCCCGAAAATTATTTCATCTAGCCCATAACCCAATTGCACTTTGCCCAAACTCTATGCGTTGCCTTGATATGTTTGGTGTTTGTTTGATGGTTGTTTAATGTTTGTATAGTTGATGCTTGATAATGTATATAAATATGTGTATCATAAATTGTATATGGGTCATGTTAAATTAAATTATAATGCATATGTTATTATTTATGCATTGGCCCATTAAACCACGAATTGATATGAGTTAGGATTGATTGAATAAAAGGATAAATGAGAATGAAAATTTGGTGTATTAAATGGATTGGACATTTAAAATACATGGAAGCATGAGATTGGTTAAAGTACATGTGGTTGGTATGGGTAGTATGAGACCAACACATGTAAAGGTTGGTGCATGAAAGTGGATAAGTGTCCCATGCCCACTTCTCTTCTTCAAGGAAGTGCTAGAATGAGTGGAGGGAATCAAGGAAGTGCTAGAAAGAGGTGAGTGGAGAGAAAGGAAAGAAGAAGAGAAAGAAAAAAAGAGAAAGGAAAGAAGAAGAGAAAGAAGGAGAGAGTTGCAGGAGGAAGATCCCTGCAATATTTTCATCAAAGAGGTGGATCTTTGGAATATATGGTCAGATTGAGCTCCAAATTTGTCAGCAAGTTCGTAGCTTATGGTTATTCATTCAGGTCGGTGGAGATCTTGATCAGAGGTTTCGTCTAAGAGATCTAACCTCTCAAACAAAGCTGGTCGGAAAGTCTGGATTTCTCGCGCCGTTTTGCTCAAACTTCTAGATCTCCTTAATCTACCGTTGGATGGATATAAACTTTGGGTACATCGTGTACAACTGATAGTTCTGCATTCTGAACGGTCGAGATCTTGATTTTGGGTCTCTTCTGAGAGATCTAACCTCTGAAACAAAGCTGGTTGGAGATTATGGATTTCTCGTGGTGTTTCGTTCAAACTTGTAGATCTCCTAAATCTATCGTTGGATGGATATCAAATTTGGTGTGTAGTTGATAACTGATATTTCTGTATTATGAACGGTGAAGATGTGTATTCGTTTAGTATTTTGTGTGATATAGTCATCTGAGTTTGAGTATTTGCAGCAGGAAAGGAGAACTTGTCTGATTAGAGACTTGTTCATCAAATAACTTATCGTTTCGGTCCACCGTTGGATTGGGCTGATATTTGGACAGAAGGTTTGTATCTTCACATAATTCAATCTGTACGGTTGATTTTGTGATTACATATTTTTGTTTGTATATTGATACATCTGAACAGAATAGTAAATGAAGAATTGGTAGGGTTGCTTGTATTAGACCTAAATTTAGAATATGAACTTAGACCTTTCCAAATAGCTTGCATGTCAACTATGTTGACCTAGTTGCCATTGTTGATGAACCCATGATGCAAAATCAGTGATATACATGGCTGAACATGGTGACCTAGTGTAAATCGACAATATGGCCTAAGTATGGAAAATTTCATATTTTAGGGCTTTTGATGCTTTTGGCCTAGAATCATTGAATTGATGCAACTTATGTTTAATTAAGCATGATTAGAGTTGATTATGCTACTAATTTGGTGGTTGTGACCATATCATAGGTTAGGCCTACTTGTGATCAAGTGACCAAATTTGGGCATGTTTATGCCTAAGGAATTGAAAATCAGTATTTTTGATTAATAGAATGGTTTATGTATGAGAACTATGCATTAGAGGCCTAAGTCATGTGATTTGAGTTGAATGATGGGATTAGATGGGATTTAGGCCTATTGTTTATATGTGGGCTGATTTAGGGTTGATGTGTAATGTCTATGTGATTGAGCATAGAAATTGATGTATGGTAGGATATTGATGTATGTTTCAGGATCTTGATTGGGTTGATTCGGTTTGGTGGTCGTGTGTGGTTAAATACTCTCGCGAGGCTTGGTTGTGAGTAGACTTCATTTATTATTATATCTTTTATGTCATCATATCACTTATATATATTGTATGTTGAAAGCATGAATGTGTTCTAATGTTTTGAATGATGCATTGATTTGAGAAAACCTTATGACTTTGGTTGAGCCCATCTATCTGGCTAATAGGGGGACTTAGCCTTGTCATAAAAGAGTTTTAGGAAAGGAAATGATTGGGGTCAACGGCACGGTGAAATAGACGTGTACTAGTAACCCAAATAAACATGATTGGGGTCAACGGTACGGTGAAATAGACGTGCACTAGTAACCCAATGCATGTGGAATGTGGATCCAAGTTGATAAGCTTTTACTTGCAACGAATTTATTATAAATGTTTGATATCTATATGTTATGAGCTTTTAATCATGCTACACATTGACATGCATACATGATATTTATTGATGAGTACTGATAGCATATTTGAATTCTATTCACTGGGCACTGTTGGCTCACCCTCATTTTCCTCTTTCAGGTCCTTCTGTCCCGAATAAGGGCAAAGGAGTAGTTATATCTTGAGGGCCTTGCCTGCGAGAGAATCCAAAGCCTCGATGTGAGTTGTGAGGCATTTTGATTGAACTGTGTTTTAAATTATGAAGTATTATATTTTGGATTATGTAATTATAACACTTACCACATTGTAGTATGGGTGAGTTGGGACTTGCTAGATAGACCATGTGGGCATATGACGGTTTTTATTTGTACCCACAATTTTGGACTTTATGTGTATGTCAATTTTAATGGACTGTAGGGATTATGATTTTATTTATGGTTCATTTTTATGGATTATCTATTGTCTTTGATGATTAATACGGTAGGTAGTTTTGTTTAGTACCTTTTGATATTATGTCGTTGTTTGAGATAAGGCTCGTAGGGTCTCAACCACCTCACGGGAGTTGAGGAGTGGTCGGAGAGCCTATGCCGGGCGTCCCACCCCGGCATTCCGCATGCCACTCCCTGCGGGGTTTGGTGGTCTGGGGTGTGGGGTCGCCACATCAGCAGAATGGAGTCCCTTAGCGGAAAAATCGACACTTGTTGGAGGTTGTTCGTGCTTCATTGATAGAAGCTCATATGCCGTTGACTTATTATGGAGAAGCTCTTATCTCCGCGGCGTATTTAATCAACTGGGTACCCTCCAATTTTACTAACTTTCATACTCCGTTCCAACCTCTTACTAAAACAGTCACTGCCCCAACCATTCCCAATTTACTACCTCATGTTTTTGGTTGTGTAGCATTTGTACACCTCCATAAGCATCAATGTAGTAAGTTGACTCCTCAAGCGTTACGATATGTTTTTCTAAGGTATGCTGCTGATCAGAAGGGGTTATCGATGCGATCATTCTCCAACCCGAAGAATGTTTATCACAATGGATGTTGTTTTCCATGAAGACTCGATATATTTTTCTTCTGAGTCTGAACTTTTGGGAACATCCCACGAGGAAATTCAGACTCTAGGCTATGGTTTATTCCCTGAATCTCATAACTAGGATTTGGGCAACGTGGATGTGAAGTTGGATTCTAGTAGTGATTGCTCGCAAATTGGACCAATTAATCAAAAAGTGGGTGAACTGGATTTAAATGGTCCGACTGAGAATCAAAGTGGTAATGAATTGATAGAAAAAAAAAAAAACTAAAGATGTGGCTCCCCTCCACCTTCGTGTGAATTTGATTCCCTCATACCACAAGCAACGAGTATACCAAACCAATCGTCTGCTGAGGATGTTCCTGATTTAGTGTCTGAGTCATTAAGAAAACAATTACCGCAACGTCACACGAGAGGTATTCCTAAACACACATATGAACCCGAACTTTCTAGTAAAGTCAAATATCCAATGAGTCATTATGTGTTTAACCATCGTTTGTCAGAATCAAACAAGTCATTTGTGAATCAATTATCTTCTGTATCTATTCCTAACAATGTGCAAGAAGCCTTAGCTAACCCAAGATGGAAAGCTGCAATGAACGAAGAGATGAAATCCTTGCAAAAAAATGAAACATGGAAACTTGTTAATTGTCCCCCTGACAAGAAACCAGTTGGATGTCGATGGAATTATACGGTGAAGTATAAAGTAAATGGTACAATCGAGTGGTTTAAAGTGTGATATTGGTGGCAAAAGGGTACACCCAGACCTATGTGATTGATTATACAGAGACATTTGCACCTGTAGCTAAAATCAACATAGTTCGAGTTTTGTTGTCTTTAGCTGCGAACTTGAATTGGCCATTACAACAATTCGATGTGAAAAATACATTTTTACACGGAGAACTCTCTGAAGAAGTTTACATGGATCTCCCACCGGGTTGCATGATATCAGAAAAGCATAATTTGAAGGTGTGTAGATTAAAGAAATCATTTTATGGGTTGAAACAATCTCCTAGAGCATGGTTTAGAAGATTCACAAAGTCTATGATAGCCTTTGGTTATTATCAGAACAATTCTGATTACACCTTATTTTTGAAGCGACATCAAGATATAATCACTGCGCTTATCGTATATGTGGATGACATGGTAATTACATGAAATGATCCGGAAGAAAGGACGACACTACAAGATTATTTGTCTAATGAGTTCGAAATGAAGGACCTTGGTCCCTTGCAATATTTTTTTGGAATTGAAGTATCTCAATCTGATAAAGGAATTTTTTTGTCTCAAAGAAAATATGCCTATGATTTGTTACAAGAAACTGGTATGACAGCATGTCAACCAGTTGAAGAAGGTTTGAAGTTATGTATTGAGTCTGATCAAGTGCCAGTGGATAAAGGGAGGTACTAGAGACTTGTGGGATGCTTAATGTACTTAGCACACACACGGTCGGATCTTACCTATGCATTGAGTATTGTCAGTCAGTTTATGCATAATCCTGGAGAGCAACATATGAATGCAGTTATGTGCATTTTAAGGTATCTCAAGTCTGCTCCTGGTAAATGAATCTTATTGTAACACCCCGTACTTTTAATTAAATACATACGTTCAATTACACGCATATCGAGATATATCCTACACGTATTTTATACATATGAGCTAAATATACGCTTGAAAATACACATATTTTATACGTAGGAGCCAAATATACGTGTGCATGATTAGTAAAGAAAGAAGATGATACCTATGAGATCATCTTATATGGGTGCTAACAAGTTAAACATTGGAGTTGATGGCTTAATTTATGGGGTTGGTTAATTAAATATGTGAATTGAGTGTATAGAAGAAGAAAAAGAGGAATAAAGGAAGAAAAAAAATAAAATAACAATTAATTACTGTTTATTTGCGGGTACTGTTCACGGAACAGTACCATGAACAATACTCGTATGTAATAAAAAAAAAAGACGAAAAAATCAAAACAACCGAAGTTGCTAGAAGGAGAGAAACAGAAGAGGAAGGACCGAGAAGAAGGAAGAGAAGAAAAAGGAGAAACGCGGGATTCGCGTCAAATTCGGACCTGCGGTAAGTGATTTTCACTCTCTTTCTTCGTGAAATTACTATCTAAGCTAGATGTAACGATTCTAGCGGAGTAATTTTGACTGTTGGAGCCGTTTTACGGCGTTTTCAAAAATTGGGATTTTGACCCAATGTGAATGAAAATCCGCTAAAAAGGTAAAAAAACACTCCTTAGACGGTAGGGACCCCGAATATGTGGTTAGATTCCATTTCATACGTGTTGGAGACCGTTTGATAATTTTAATACAATTTACATGTTTCGAATGAATAGTGAATAGGTAATAGTGAATAGTGAATAGTGATGTGAAATCATAGATTCGTAGAGAACTGAATTTCGGACGTTTCAATGCTAAGATTGTGATTTTTGGATATGATTTGATAGTTTCAGTAACTAAGTATATGGTGTCGTAAAAATAGGATTTGGAAATCTATTTTCACTGTTCTTTCTTGTGGAAATATCTAGATTGACCACAGAAACGATATAGTAGTTTCTTCAACTGCTTATGAGTCCTAAATGGATTTATTATTCGTGATTTGAAGTGAGTTGAGAAATTAAAGATGTAAATAGATAAGAATACATTAAAATTGAATTATGGAGTGATTGCGACAGGTTAAATTAGTTGGTTTTAACTTGGAGTTGGACTCGAAAGCGACGATGATTGAGTTTAAGTTGAACGTGTTGTACTGTGAGTATAGTTTTCTTGATTTTGTTCTTGTATGGCATTGTACGCATATAAAATGTTTGATTGTATGCATGTGATAGTTATATATAATGCATTGAGTTTTATGGATCATGCAAACTGATTTTAGAATATAAAATGTTTGATTGACAAGCTGAGTAGACTCTATATGCGGGAGATAGTCAGATTACATGGAGTGCAAGTTTCGATTGTGTCAGATAGGGATCCGAGGTTTACATCGGTATTCTGGCAGGGGTTGCAGAGGCAGCTCGGCACTAGACTAGATCTCAGTACCGCTTTTCACCCCCAGACGGATGGCCAGTCTGAGAGGTTGATATCGATTTTAGAGGATATGCTTCGAGCTTGTGTCCTTGAGTCCAGTGGTAATTGGGAGGAGTACATACATCTGTGTGAGTTCGCGTACAACAACAGCTATCAGTCCAGTATTGGCATGGCTCCTTTTGAGGCATTGTATGGTCGACCCTGTAGATCTCCAATCTGTTGGACGGAGGTAGGGAATGTTGCGGTGATGGGACCAAAGTTTGTACAAGAACACACAGAGAAGATTAAGAGGATCAAGCATAATCTGAAAGTAGCCCAAGACAGGCAGAAGAGTTACACTGATGCCAAGCGGAAGACCGTAGAGTTCGAGGTGGGTGACCAAGTTTTATTGAAGGTCTCACCTCAGAAGGGCCAAACTAGATTTGGGATAAAAGGCAAGCTCGCTCCGAGATTTATTGGGCCGTTCGAGGTTTTAGAACGAATTGGCCCTGTCGCTTACCGATTAGCCTTGCCACCTCAGTTAGCAGCAGTCCACAATGTCTTTCATGTGTCAATGCTGAGAGTGTACAAGAGTGATTTTGATCACGTCTTGGACTGGAGGAACATTGAATTGAGGCAGGATGAGACTTATGATGAGGAACCTATTCAGATACTTAACCGAAAGGTCCAGAGGTTACGTAACTGCGAGATTCTGATGGTTAAGGTGAGATGGCAGTTCCATGGCGAGGAGCAGGTTACTTGGGAGCGTGAGGACTACATGATGGAGCACTTTGTCGAGTTCATGGGCTTAGGTAATTTCTTAACCTTAAAACTTCGAGGACGAAGTTCATTCTAAGGTGGGTGTGATGTGACGCCCCAAAAATTATTTCATCTAGCTCATAACCCAATTGCACTTTGCCCAAACTCTATGTGTTGCCTTGATATGGTTGGTGTTTGTTTGATGGTTGTTTAATGTTTGTATAGTTGATGCTTGATAACGTATATAAATATGTGTATTATAAATTGTATATGGGTCATGTTAAATTAAAGTATAATGCATATGTTATTATTTATGCATGGGTCCATTAAACCATGAATTGATATGGGTTAGGATTGATTGAATAAAATGATAAATGAGAATGAAAATTTGGTGTATTAAATGGATTGGACATTTAAAATACATGGAAGCATGAGATTGGTTAAAGTACATGTGGTTGGTATGGGTAGTATGAGACCAACACATGTGAAGGTTGGTGCATGAAAGTGGACAAGTGTCCCATGCCCACTTTTCTTATCCAAGAATGTGCTAGAAAGTGAGGTGAGTGGAGGGAATCAAGGAAGTGCTAGAAAGTGAGGTGAGTGGAGAGAAAGGAAAAAAATAAAAGAAAAGAAGAGAAAGAAAGAGAGAGTTACAGGAGGAAAATCTCTGCAACGTTTTCATCAAAGAGCTGGATCTTTAGGATATATTGTCAGATTAAGCTCAAATTTTGTCAGAAAATTCGTAGCTTATGGTTCTGCATTCTGAACGATGGAGATCTTGATTTGAGGTTTCTTCTGAGAGATCTAACATCTCAAACCAAGCTGGTTGGAAAGTCTAGATTTCTCGCGCCGTTTCTCTCAAACTTATATATCTCCTCAATCTACCGTTGGATGGATATCAAATTTGGGTATGTAGTTTAAAACCGATATTTCTGCATTCTGAACGGTGAAGATCTTGATTAGAGGTTTCGTATATAACCTCTCAAACAAAGCTGGTCGGAAAGTCTGGATTTCTCGCGCCGTTTCGCTCAAACTTATAGATCTCCTAAATCTACCGTTGGATGGATATCAAATTTGGGTATGTAGTTTACAACTGATATTTCTACATTCTGAACGGTGGATATGTTTTGGAATTAAGTATGTTGTGTGATATAGTCATCTGAGTTTGAGTATTTGCAGAAGGAAAGGAGAAATTGTCTGATTAGAGACTTGTTCATAAAAAAATACTTATATTTTCGGTCCACCGTTGGATTGGGCTGATATTTGGACATAAGGTTTGTTTCTTCACATACTTCAATCTGTACGGTTGATTTTGTGATTACATATTTCTGTTGGTAGATTGATACATCTGAACAGAATATTAAATGAAGAATTGGTAGGGTTGCTTGTATTAGACCCAAATTTAGAATATGAATTTAGACCTTTCCAAATAGCTTGCATGTCAACTATGTTGACCTAGTTGCCATTGTTGATGAATCCATGATGCAAAATCAGTGATATACATGGCTGAACATGGTGACCTAGTGTAAATCGACAATATGGCCTAAGTATGGAAATTTTCATATTTTAGGGCTTTTGATGCTTTTGGCCTAGAATCATTGAATTGATGCAACTTATGTTTAATTAAGCATGATTAGGGTTGATTATGCTACTGATTTGGTGGTTGTGACCATATCATGGGTTAGGCCTACTTGTGATCAAGTGACCAAATTTGGGCATGTTTATGCCTAAGGAATTGAAAATCAGTATTTTTGATTAATAAAATAGTTTATGTATGAGAACTATGCATTAGAGGCCTAAGTCATGTGATTTGAGTTGAATGATGGATTAGATGAGATTTAGGCCTATTGTCTATATGTGGGCTGATTTAGGGTTGATGTGTAATGTTTATGTGATTGAGCATAGAAATTGATGTATGGTAGGATATTGATGAATGTTTCAGGATCTTGATTGGGTTGATTTGGTTTGGTGGTCGTGTGTGGTTAAATACTCTCGCGAGGCTTGGTTGCGAGTGGACTTCATTCATGATTATATCTTTTATGTCATCATATCACTTATATATATTGTATGTTGAAAGCATGGATGTGTTCTAATGTTTTAAATGATGCATTGATTTGAGAAAACCTTATGACTTTGGTTGGGCCCATCTATCTGGCTAATAGGGGGACTTAACCTTGTCATAGGAGGGTTTTAGGAAAGGAAATGATTGGGGTCAACGGTATGGTGAAATAGACGTGCACTAGTAACCCCAAATAAACATGATTGGGGTCAACGGTACGGTGAAATAGACGTGCACTAGTAACCCAATGTATGTGGAATGTGGATCCAAATTGATAAGTTTTTACTTGCATCGAACTTATTATAAATGTTTGATATCTATATGTTATAAGCTTTTAATCATGCTACACATTGACATGCATACATGATATTTATTGATGAGTATTGATAGCATATTTGAATTCTATTCACTGGGCACCATTGGCTCACCCTCATTTTCCTCTTTCAGGTCCTTCTGTCCCGAATAAGGGCAAAAGAGTAGTCATATCTTGAGGGCCTTGCCTGCGAGAGAATCCAAGGCCTCGATGTGAGTTGAGAGGCATTTTGATTGAACTGTGTTTTAAATTATGAAGTATTATATTTTGGATTATGTAATTATAACGCTTACCACATTGTAGTATGGGTGAGTTGGGACTTGTTAGATAGACCATGTGGGCATATGACGGTTTTTATTTGTACCGACAATTTTGGACTTTATGTGTATGTCAATTTTAATGGACTGTAGGGATTATGATTTTATTTATGGTTCATTTTTATGGATTATCTCTTGTCTTTGATGATTAATACGGTGGATAGTTTTGTTTAGTACCTTTTGATATTATGTCGTTGTTTGAGATAAGGCTCGTAGGGTCTCAACCACCTCACGGGAGTTGAGGAGTGGTCGGAGATGCCTACGCAGGGCGTCTCGCCCCGGCATTCCGCACGTCATTCCCTGCAGGGTTGGTGGTCCGGGGTGCGGGGTCGCCACACTAAAGCTTTTGTTACAGGATTTAGGCTATTTGCCTAAGCAGCGAATTCGACTATATTGTGATAACAAAACAACATGTGATATAGCTCATAACCCCGTTCAACATGATCGAACAAAATATTTCAAGGTTGACAAATACTTCATTAAGGAGGAAAGAGGGATTCATGGAAATCCTTTCCTAACGTGAGTTGATTGATTAATCACGATTATAGTATTTTCTATTTTAGGAGATACTACTTTGGAATTTTCCTTAATTGAGAGTTACTATTTGGTTGCTCTCTATTCTATGTATATATACTGCTCTTGCGATTTTATTCACATCATGGAATAAAAAAAATCTCCCCCTCTTCTCTCGTAGATGTAGGTTTAATGTCGAACTACGTAATTTTTTTGTCTATTTTAATTTCATGATTCTACACAGTAGAATTCATGTAATACATGGATATTTGCGTTACTCAAGAGGTATGGAATGGTTAAGTCTTGATAAGAGTTTTATTTGGTGTATATAATTTATGACTTTATTTTATTTTTTTTGTTAAGGTTAAATTATATAATACAAGCAATATTAATACTCCATTCTCTCAATATATATATATATATATATATATATATATATATATATATATATATATATATATATATATATATATATTAATAGTCCATCTGGACTAATGCAAAGTACGTATAGGCCTAAATATAACAGACAAGCATGCCAGCGAGACAAGAAGGCTCTTGCCCCACGTTACTCAAAATTGTTCCTTTATTTAATAGATCTTATTAATGCAAGAGGCAACCCGCAAGGCAAAGTGCTGTTGGCATATTACCTTCAATATAGTTGAAGTCAAAAACTTTTGCTTAAAAGATAAGATAGTAAATGAGAGTAAAATATAAATAATCTCCTTAAAATTAAAGAAAAGAATAAGGATAAGAATATTTTATTTTATATATAGTATATTATATCATATATATAATTATATATGATACGATAGGATAGATGATTATCAAAACTATGTATGACTCAAAGACCCAAACTTGTAAATATATAATAATTGTAGTAACAAGATTCAACTAATATAATTCGTCCAAACAACTATGTACCGATGAATTTCTTAATTATTAAATCATCAACCGCCTGTCCCCAATTAAAACATGTAGTTTTAAATGAATGAATCATATGTGTAAAGATTCATGCATAGTCAATAATGCAAATTAACAAATTCCTGCACCCATGAGCAACAAATTTTATTTTATATAATAAATAGTATAATTGATGGCACAGTGCCGAGAGAGAAGAGAGAGGCAAGGATAAATCAATAATTCAATAATTAATCATAATAATAATGGTGTTTTTCTTAATTACATCTTAGCATATTTATAGACTAATATAACTTATCACTAATTACAACTCCTAAACATATTCAAATTCTAACCATTTAGATTCTGACACTGTTCATGTATATCCTACATCAATAATACATAACTTTTAAAAATATATTATTTGGTCAAGCAAACATCATCCAAGTAAAAAGAAAAATAATGTCGGAGAAAAAAAAAATAGAAACAAAAATGATGCGGGGGACTTAGCTTTAATTAGTGTAATTCTGCACTAAATCTCTTAGATCATCCTAGACACAGGCATATATTGAAAGGCTTTAGATGATTTAAAGGATCATCCATAGACAAATATGCCAAGCATCTAGTAAAATAAGCCTGCATCTAAGGCCACGTAAATGTAGTCTGTAAAAAACACAAGAAGAAGAAATTGAAGTAATATATCAGGAAGTCTTTTTCAATGTTATAATAAGATAAATATTTAGATTGAATCCTTTGAGAAGACTAAAATAAAAGTCCTTCAATTGGGTCTTGATGTGTGCAATAATAACTTCTTTTAAAAATTATTATTTGACCAATTTAGGTAAAAACACTTGCCATTTTTTTTTTTTTGTTTTCCCTCGAGGTATCCTCACATATTGTTTTCCCTCGAGGTATCCTCAAATACTTTGGACATGAGACTAGTTCCCTTTTGAGATACGAGTGAAATAATAGACCTCTTCCAACGAGGGTGCCTTTAAGAATTGAACCTTAAAACTTTTATATTGAAACGACCTTGAGACTCAGCCTACTTTCATTGAGCCAACCACTCGTTGGTAAAAATTGTTGTTAATTATTAAGACAATAATTTGGCTTCGTTTTTGGCAGGTCTAATTTCTGATTTTTTTAAAAAATTCTAAGAAAAGTTAATAAAACATTAGTACAGAAACACACCATTAATAGAACTTTTGAGCAACCATTAATTTGAATTATTTTTATCTTCAAGATTATAACAATTATCTATTTCTTAGACTGAATACATCATGCAAACCACATTATCAATCATTTAAAGAGTACGTAGACACGAGTAGCAACCTTCATAAAGGCCTCGGAGACAATTTGAACACATAAATTGCATAAAAAGTCACCCTAATGACAACGTAACATACATTAATTTGAAATTAGTCACATGAATTTTGATCTTCCAATCCACCCAATCCTACGTTCCTACGTACAACAATAAAGAAGCAATAACATATCAAAATTATGAGAAATTCTTAAGACATTTATTTATTTAATTACAGACATGACCAAAATTTTCTAAAAAAATTTCTTTCTTTCTTCACGTCTTTGAAAAAAGAAACTCTCCCCATAACTGCTCATCTTATGTCCTCCAAGCATGAGGTTCTTGTATTTTGCTCCTTGCTCTGTAATAGCTGGCTTGTTTTTCACAAGGTACGTATATAATTACAATCAAACCATGCCCAATGAGAATTCTCTTTTTACAAAGTGACTTGCTTGGTTAGATCAAAATCTTGATGTTGAGAAGTGTTTGTGGCATCATTTGGGGATTATCATCATCATCGATCATATAAAGATCAAGTAAAAAAAAAAAACAGTAAATTTAAGTGTGTGATTGATTAGGAATGAAAATGGGTTCTGCAGTAGGGGCAATGAGATTGAGAATTAAGCCATGGGAGAAGACAAATAGAATGGTATTTGTGACAACATGGAAGGTTCATGACGGCTTGCTCTGTTTGGAACTCACCTAAGCAAATGGCACAAACTTCTTTCTGTGATTTCTGGCGTTGAAGCTTGCTAGACCACCTTTGCAGTCTCAGGAACCCTTTCATCTCATTCACCGGTACCTGTGCTTCGGCTTCTGCAGGGACCATGCTTCTTCTGCTTTGGTTGCCAGAAGAACTACTACTCCTGTGCCATTTTATCAAAGAAGAAACATTAACTAGTTGTTGCTTTACCAATAAATATAACCATAATGCAAAAGCTTAATCTTTCATGATGTTGCCCCCTTTTAATAATCAAAGATAGAGTAGGGGTGTAACAGATTGGGTTCGAACCAAATTTCAATTCAACTCAAATTAGTTCCGAGTTAAAAAAATTAAAGCCAACCCAAACCAAACTGCCTCTCGACCCAACCCGACCCAACCCAACCCAACCTAAATTAGTTTGGGTTGGGTTGAGTTAGTCATTTGAGTTGAAAATCTTGAAATAAATTAAATTATTCCTATAAATTTTAGGTGTAAATTTTATACTAAAAGCATGTAATGTTTCAATTTTAAATACAATCATATCAACACGTAAATTTCATAACCATTTCAAATTAATCACAAATATCAAAATATTTTAAATAAATCACATTCATTCACTACCATATATTATAATATGACAAATACAAATTAAGAAGAGTTTTATAAAAAAAAAGTTTCAAAAGAGTTTCATTACAACTACAAATACAAATTCTTTAAAGTAATATCAAGTTGTTAATAATGCGAAATATCGATGAGTTTGAACCACTTTCAAGCTTCAATTTTCATATAAAACGAGAGGAAAAGGGAAATTTTAGAGTTAGGGTTATTAGTTGATTCGGGTTGGGTTGGGTTGAATCGATTTTTTAGGCTCCCAATCCGTGACCCAACCTAAACTAATTCGGATTGAAAATTTTCAATCCAACCCAACCTAATACGTCGGGTTTGGTTCAGTTCGATCGGGTTGATCGGATTGGCTTATACCCCTGTATCAGAGTAGTAAATTACATCCTTTTGGAGTTATAAATTAATCTATGAGATTAAAGTTTATGGTAAGGCTGTGTGGATGCTATTGGAATGGAACTAATTTTCAATCCTAATTGCTCCTATTATGTGAAAGGACATGCCAATTATAGCCTGTTTGATAGACCGGTGAGAAACAATTACTAATTTGTGACAAATTAACAAATTTTTTCAAGAAAATTACAAAAAAAAGAGTATCTGATGTTTTGTTATTATGTCAAGAAAGTAAGGGTATATTTGGTTTTTTTGAGAAAATAAGTACTTTCTCGAAAAAATTAATGATTTTCGTGCGTTTGTTGGTAAAACAGTTAAAAGAAAGAAAATTTTCTCAAACCCACTCTAAAAAAAAAAAAAAGAAAAAGGATTTTAGAAGTCCATAACCTTGAGAAAATACTTTTTTTAACCCCACTTTTGTCTTTGTATCCAAAATTTTTTCACAGATATAGAGTTTTCTTCCTCTTTTTATTTTTTTTTATAAGAAAACTTTCAATAATTGCGAAGAAACTCATAAATTTTCTCCAACCATAAAAAATTCAAACATATCCATAGTTTTACTCTTTTACCCTAGAATTCTTTCATTATTTACACAACCAAGCCAATGGCATGGTGCAATGGGTATTTTCGGTATTTGAGCATTCGAAGACGGTTCCGGTTACGAACAATCGCAAAACTCAATCAGGATTTCCCACCTTCCCTAAATTACTCTCGAGAATCGTGTGATTCGAATCCTGAAACGATTATAGGGAAAAATAAATAAATAAAAGAAAAAGAAAACGAACCTGGAAGCGCCATCAGTAGGAGTAGCAGTAGCAGTAGTAGTGGAGCCTCGTCGGAGCTTCTCCTCGAGCCTTCGGCGAGCCCGGAGAGCCGTGTCGTCCATGGCCGTCGGGGATGGTTGGAGCCTGGGAAGTTGATGATGAAAAGAGGACGTATCTCGAGAAAATTTAGAGTCGTGATGATGATGTGTTAATCTTCTTCTTCGAGCCAATTCTACTCCTGGAAGCATCCCCGCCATCGCTCTTTCTCGATGTCTTTCTGTGTAAATGGGATTTTCTCGCAATTTCAGAAATTGCTGTGTTTTCACGCGCGATGATCGATCCTTCTTTCTCGCTTCTTCCTCTTAAGACTCCCTCGTAATCGCGAACTTGCCTGGAAATTGTAATATGGTGGACTTTTTAATGGTCGGATTTACCCCTGAAGGGATATTCAAGTTCCAGATATGCCCCTATGATGACGATTGACGAGGGGTGGGGAATCAACGGTCAATTGGTCAACTGGTCAACATTAAAGATGACGTGGGAGAGTCTTGGCTGAGATATTTCTATTTTTTATTTTTATTTTTTATCTTTGTGACATATTTATTTATTTCTTTCTATTTTTAGCTTTAATCAATACAAATTGCATCACTCAATTATTTTTGGATTTTCATTAAATCCTGTGATAACCCCATGATTCAATTCTATTACAAGGGCATGGGATGTTGTAATTTGCATTGCATTACAACATTTTTTTTTATTTTTTTTAACTAATGCTTAATTCAATAAATTTTAAACTGAGGTTTTGGTATCTCTTTATTTGATGATAAATTTGTGGAAAATGCAATAGTGGATTTTAGTGGGTTTATTCTTTCGATTCTATTTAGTAAGAGTTAAATTATCTTTCATGATTAAAATAGTTTTAATTGTGCTCTACTATCTAGAAAACAACATTAAATATATTTTTTTTCATAATCAACTTTAATTTATGTTCAACAAATTTATCATTAACAAAAGTACTAGATCAATAACGAAACCATTAGTAAAACATATAATATATTTTTTATTCATTTTTTTGTAATTAATTAGAAAGGTAAATAATTTTTAAGAGCATTCGAATCAAACTTAATTTATATTGTTATTTATTGCATAATTGTTTTTTAGTAATGTAGTTGTCAAAATTAAATTAGCACATCTCATCTAATTTTTTAAAGGAGGTACAATGTTACTTATAAGAATTGTGCTTTGAGTCAATCTGATGACATGAACTTAAAGACTTTCATATTAAAAGCGAAAAGTCACACAACTCAAACAATTTTATTTAATTTTACTTATAAATCATAATTTGAACAAAAAGGCTTAAAAATTAAACATTTATTATTTTGAGTAATTGAAAATTATGTGGTTGAATATTTTAAAAAGTAATTCAAGTTATAATAAAAATATTGGCAGTGATAAATTTGTTTTGGGGATCTTAACTGCTCTAAAACAAGTTAGAGAAAAAAAAATTTGTTATTTTGAAAAATCATTATGTCAAGCAAAACTTGGAAATACCTCAAATGGCAGTTTCGTTGTTTCGGGTCATATTAAGGGTAGTTATAATTAAGAAAAAGCGTGAAATGCCGAAATTGCATTCTGATTTGTGCACCACCAGCTAGCTAGGGGACACGTGCATGAAGTTTCGCGGAAACTGACCGTTAGAAGTTTTGCTGGCGTGGCACCAAAATATTTTATCGTTTTTCAGAGATTTAGTCTTGACACGTTATTGACGATGGTTGTTGTTGTATTCCCTAACATAAAAAGATTAAAAAGAAATAGAGAATGAAGATTCCACGAAGTTACAGAACGCGACTCAGAGGACCTCCAAATCAAAACGTATCCCCTCTGCTACTTATTATATTAATAATAAAAAATTAAAAAATAAAATAAAATATATATTATTTATGTCTCAATTTTAATGGGTACGACGTTGATGACTTTCCAACACATTCAGTTTATCGCTCTTGCTCAGCTTGTTGCCACTCCTACAGTCGTACTGATAAAATAATCAGAGATAATCATAATTGTTAGTTATGTGGGCCTCTATGCCCTCACAGTTAGAGCCCTATGTGCCCTATGCTGTAAAAGTTTTATTGCAAAGTGAATCCATTGGATTTAGAGTGAACTTTTAAAAATGACAAAATTTCTTAAATTTTTATATATATGGTAATAATTCAACTAAATGATCTGTATCATGACATATGTTTTAATGCTTATACAATTAAAAAATAATGAACATATTATATAAAAACAAATAGCGCAATAATTAGCAGTAATCAATAATTTAATAATTTAGTAATCAATCTTTAGGATAAAAAAACTCTGTTTCTTGCTAGGAATTGGAAGATCTTCAAAGGAATTCAACATGAAAAATGATTTACACTTATATTTAATCAAGGGACCCACTCTTCCACAACTAATTAAGCTCTCTCCCTAAGGGCATCTCTTATTTCACCCTTAGCCCCTGTTTGATAGTTGAAATTTTTTTTCTTAAAATAATATAATTTTCTTAAAAAATAGTTTTTCAAAAAAAAAATTTTAATAAATTTTCTCAGAGTTGTTTGATTGTACTTAAGAAGATATTTTTTTACTCTTATGATTGTAATTTTTTTTTACGTCATAAGAGTAAAAAAATATTAGATAGCAAGAAGTTTCATAAAATATAAACATGAATCAATAATACTAAAAAACTTTCTTACCTCTACAAATGAAAAAAATTTTGTGAGAAAATAAGAAAGTTGAAAAAAAATTTCTTCAGAAAATATTGACAATCAAACACACAAATTTTTTATTTTCTCAAAAAAAAAATAATTTTCTCACCGATCAAACAAGGGCTTAGTATAATTCTTGGCAAAGAAAGGCAAAAGTCCTAAAAAATCCAACTCTAGGATAGTAAATGGTTTTGCGCATTTTTAGTGACAACAGCTAATAATCCTTCATTCATCAGCTAATAATCTGAGCCCAGATATTTGAAAAGCACTTCTTAACTCTCTGGAGGCAACCACCGCTACTGATCAATTCATCCGAAACTGAATAAACTTAGTTGGACCACAATTGATTCTACCATGAAAATTTTGTTCCATCTTAGAGAATGACATTAAATTAATCCGAGAGCTGGAGCGCTTTTTCCAGATTCTACACTGCAAGCCAACTCCATGGTTCTAATGATCCATCTCAAAGATAAAAGCCACCCTGAGAACTCAAAAGGTTTTCAAAAATTTATTGTATCTAAGGTAAGAATACATGTGGAAGCTCGTAATGGAAGTTCCATAAGCAAGATTGGGTCTTCAGAGAAGAGATTCATAACTTCAGATAGCAATCTTTGAATTCCATGCTATATCAGTTTGTCAGACATCCTAAGTTCCTAACACTAAAACAGAGGTAATGACATCACTCAACTTAAATCCTGCATTACTGTCCTGGACCTAACCAATTTGAACAGTTTTAGAGGCGTTAATGAATTCAATCAGAATCTTATTTCCATATGGAATTCATACCATGAATTACAATCATTAATGATATGATAAAACATGTAAACTAAATGACTCAATATTGAACACAGTAACCTTATTGCAAGAAATCAACTATACACCTTCAGCTCAGTGGAAAACAAGAGGAACATTGGCATGAACATTTGAGAGAGATGAGAAGTGGCAATAAACAGTATTCTTTACCACTTACTGAAACAGGATAGATGAATTTACATGCATATACATACAAATTGGCAAGTAATATACATGGCCATATGTCATTGCTAACTTTGTACCTTTTGTTTTTCTTCCTACTCATCTTAATTGTTTCTTTTTTGTTTTTTTTGTTTTTTTCATGTTATTTGTTAATTTAAGGAGAGGGTTCATGGAGATAATTATTTTTGAAATAACATTCTACTAATTCCATTTGCTTTTCCAGATCATGCAACATTGAATAGATTGCTTCATGTTGTGGATGAGAACCATCCCAGGCAAAGAATTCATGAACTACACCATTTACCTCAATTGAGCTGCAACCCGGCAACTTTCGAACCCCCTTTCCCTTCATAATGCTCCTAACCTTGCCAACCTCGCTCCACCTGGAAACATTAGCATATGTATTAGACAATAACACATAAACCCCTGAATTGCTTGGATCCAACTTGATGATTTGATTTGCAGCATATTCAGCTAGTTCGACATGGCCATGCAATCTACAAGCATTAAGCAACGCTCCCCAAATAGCCTTTGGGTTTGATGTTCTATGTATATCTTGCATGAAGTCCTTTGCTTCTCTCAGAAGACCAAAACGACCAAGGAGATCAACCATACAAGTATAGTGCTCAACAGTAGGTGAAAGATTATAAACCCGAGTCATCAAATCAAAATAATGGCGACCCTCATCTACTAAGCCAGCATGACAACAAGCACTTAAAACTCCGAGAAATGTGATCCCATCTGGTTTCACACCATCCTCAAGCATTTTGTTGAAGAGCTTTAAAGCTAGCGAACTGCGACCATGCATTGCAAGCCCACTTATCATGGTGCTCCATGTCAAAGGGTCCATGGTGGAGATCTTACTGAAAACTTCAAGTGACATCTCTACTCTTCCGCATTTTGCATACATATCAATGAGTGAAGAAGCCAAATGGCCGTTCATTTTAATGTGGTTTCTCTCTATGTAAGCATGAATCCATTTCCCAAGTTCAAGAGCTGTAACCCGAGCACAAGAAGACAGTGCAGAAACTAAGGTGAGACTATTAGGAATAACCCTGGCCCTTAGCATCTCTTGGAAAATACCCAATGCTTCATTGAAATAATTGCACTGAGATAACACAGTTATTAAGGCATTCCATGATGCAATATCTTTGTAAGGCATTCTTTTGAAGATTTCAAAAGCAATCTCTTTTGCCCCACATTTCACATAGCCCACCATCATCAAAGTCCAAGATACCTCATTTTTTATCGGCATTTTCTTGAACAACAATTCTGCATAGTCCATGCTGCCAAACTTGGAATACATGCCAATAAGAGAGTTGTCCAAGTCAATTGTTATGTCAACAGTTCCTTTACTAGCATACCCATGTACCATTTGGCACTGGAATAGATCTTCCAACTCCATACACGCTGAAAGTACACTAAGAATAGTAGCTTTATCAGGTTTTACACCCAGAACCTGAAAAACAATGTGAAAATTTCTAAAGTCTGCAAGAGATAAAGAAGACAAAAATATGAACAAAAGGAGGAGTTTCTTGAAATTTCAGCATAAGTAACATACCAGCATATCTCTGAAAAGTAAGGCTGCTCCCCGAGAGCAACCATTTGAGACATAGCCAGAAATCATCACATTCCAAGCAACAACATTGCGGTCAGGCATCTGATTAAAAAGCTGGATAGCAGGCTTTAAACAGCCCAAACCCGCGTACCCACTAACCAATGTCGTCCATGACACAACATCCTTATCGCTCATCAAATGAAACAATCGACGAGCTTCACCCATTTCTTCAAACTTCACATACATATTCATTAATGCATTCCCCAGATTCAAAGACATAGCTACTCTATTCTGTTTGATATAATCATGAACCTGCTTCCCTGTCTCTGAATCTTCTGTTCTAGTACAAGCAGTCACCATCCTCACAAGTGTAATCTGATCAGGTAAATATGAAGAAAGCTCAAGCATCAACCAAAACAGTGATTTCACTTCTTCCCATTGGCCCTCTTCTGCATAAGCCATGATAATTACATTCCAAGATACAAGACTTCTCTCAGGCATCGTATCAAACAATTGGCGTGCGTCAAGTAATTTCTCGCATTTCACATACATGTGAATCATCGCATTTCTAACGTAAATATCTGCTATCGTATTTAACTTAATTGCTAATGCGTGAATTTGGGTTCCCTCGGAAAGTCCCAAAATCCTTGAACAAGCCTTCAAAATTGACGGAAACGCATAAGAATCGACTGAAAGAGTCGTTTCTTCTTCGAGCATTCTAATGTACAGTAAAATGCATAGTTCTGGCGCGGAACTAAGAGAAAGCTCCCGTATTAGAGAACTCCAAATTGTCCGTTTTCTCGAGGAGATAAACAACAGTATCTGAAGAACATAGTGGGAATCCGAGAAAGGGTACGATGTGATGAGTTGGGTGAGTAAGAAAGGGTCGTTAATGGCACCAGATTTGAGCATTTGGGCATGTAATTGGTGGAATTCTTGTTGTGCAGAGCATTTCGGGAGGAAGGAGACGAAGCGGGTAGGGATGGTAAAGTTTGAGTTGAGGGAAGATTGGTGAGCAGGCAAGTTTGAGCGTGGGGGGAAAGTAACGGCTATCATTCTTCCCGCCATACCAAAAGTCGGAGACCAACTTATATCTTCTAAAAAAAAAAAATTAATTAAATTTTCAGAAAAATTAATTAATTTTCAGAAAATTAATTAAATTTTCAAAAAACTTTTTTTTGTTATTTTTTTGCGTTTTTAAAAAAGAAGATACTACAAATGCAGATTATAATTATTTAATTAAGATGTGGTTATAATATAATATGTACCTATATTGAAAATAATGTTAGTAGTTTCAATAAGATTTTGAATTTTTAATAGGATGTATGATCTTTTAAATTTTATACTAATACACATTATGACTTCTATTTATGATATATATTTTATTTTGTTTATTCCACGTCTCATTGTAGTCTAGATGCCATTAGACATTTATATCAATATTAATATCGCCGAAGCTTAATAAATATATGTTTCTGTTTTTTTTTTTTTTTGTTGCTTGAAAATATATGTTTCTGTTACAGCATTCCTTTTTGTCTTTGGGAAATAATAATAATAATCAATTGATCAATTGAATCTATCTTTTCGTGTTTGTTTCGTCAAAACTTTTATATTAAGTAGGCTTGTACCTAACTACTAAATCAATCCATCCACCATTGGCTAATACATATAAAATAAATAATGACAAAAATTCACAAAAAATAAAAGCTAAAAAACCTATCTTGATATGTGTGTGTAATAACTTTGAAAAACACAATTATCTTTTATTGCTTTTATTTTTTTTTACTATAAGAAATCATTGAGGGCAGACATCAAATAGGGAGAATGAATCCAAAACGTCCAAATTTAGGAACCAAACAATTAAGGGCAGGACCCCAAATGACTAGAAATTAGTAAATCCAAACCTAACTGGATCCATTAATTTCCACCTCTAGGCCTAATTCAGTTAACCAACATCAATTGGGCCCAATTTGTAATGAAGTGGCATAATTTAGAGTCTAATATATAGTTCTAAGACAAGAAAACCGAACCACAAGTTATGTCAGTTGAAAGTGACAGGAAGAAATTAAGAAAGGGAGCAAAACATGCAAGCATGAGCATGTGCTTGGTCTATAAAGAAACAAAAGAATTAAACGAGATTCACTCCACTTGGGCTGATCGTCTCTTCCATCTCCAATCTTCACTCCCTTGCAACCAAATTAATCTTTTATGTATGTATGATGATCATTAACTAATTGCTTACAATCTCTCCGTTATGAGCATTCCTCTTTCTTCTTCTTCCTTTAAAAAAAAATAGAATTTTTTTATGCATATAAAAGGATTTTTTTAATTTTTTTGAAAGCAATAAATATTAGGGATTTACGTTCCTCATAATTCATTTAGAGCAAGGTCATAAACACTCAAAGACACCATTGGTCAACAAATAGTAAAAAGTGCTTTGAATTCGAAATCTTTAAGGTAGATGTGCTTGCACCCAACCACGTAAAAAAATGTCCAGTATTCATCTTTTTGTTGCATCACATATAACTTTTTTTTTTTTTGAAAGGGCACCACATATAAGCTAACTACTCCATTCAAGTAATCTTTGTTCCAATTATATGGAACTGACTATATGAGTATGTCTGCTTCACTCTACTATATTAAAGGTTTATCGTCTCAGATAAACCAAAATAAGTAAAAAGAAAAATCATATATAAGATAAAATGAACATTAATTTGGTAAATTGAAAATTTTAAAGTTGTTATTGTTGTTATTCTTTTTCTTTTTTCTTTTACTAGTTTTTTATTGGTTATATATTATTACTTCGAAAAAAAATTAAACTATTAACATATCAACTTTGATCAAGACTTACTATTAGCGGTTTTATTAACGTTATATCAGATTTTTTTAAATTCTCTCATTGACACAAAGTGGCTGCGTAGACTGACTGTAGGTCAATTTTGAAAGATTGTCAAGTCAGGTCGTCATGTTGATATAGATATTAATCAGATCTTGCGTGGCTTGAATTTTTCACAGGTGGGTGGATATCGGTCAATTAGACTTGTTTCTTTGAAAAAATAAAAATAAATTATTAACGCTTTTATTTAATGGAAATATAACGTAACATTTTACCCATTAATATCAAATCGTGGAGTAAATATAAAGCATAAAACACACACAGATACATACATACAATTAGGTTAACCAAATTACACACATGCATACTTGAGATATTTATTCCTCTATAATTTTAATTTCATGCAACAATCTAATTATTCCGCAATTAGGTGACCCCTATAAACAATGAGTGCTTTGAATGTTGAGTTGAGCAAGATTAACAGAAACAACTTGCTAAGGAGAAAGAATAGTTTTTTTTGGTGTCAGGTACTTGTGCACAGCTAAAATTAGCTTGGCACGAAGCGAAGAAATAGTCAAATGGTGCCTTCTATAATCCCAACAACGAGAAACAACACAGGAAATAAATAAACAAACCATGTGGGTGGCAGTGGGTTTAACGCAACTAAATATTTATATCTAAATCAATCATGTATACTTGGTTAAGATGGGGTCATAACCATTAAATCCAACCTTCACATCCCAACCACCACTCTTCAACTTTGCCTTGTTATTTTTTTTTTTCTCTAATCAGCTTTACATTATATATATATACTCCATAATATAGAAGTATCTAATTATGTAAAATATAGACTTTAACTATATTTTGCACTGTTCAGTCTTGTATCCACAAATTAAAAAAAATCAAAAGAAGTATATCAAACAATAAGACAAATTGGTGTATATATATATATATATATATATATAGTGAAAGTATAACAATTTAAAGTTCATATTTGATATAATATTTATGATAAAAGAAAAATATTTGGAGTAATATAATAATAATAGAATAAAAAATCAACATTAGAAAATTGAAAGAAAGAAAAAGATATAACTTGTATATGTAAATATAAGTATAACACTAAAATTAAAATTAGCCAATTTTGAGGTGATATATTGACCCTCTTAATTAAAAATAAATAAATAAATTTAAAGATCCTCACTGCCTGCCATGAGACTGCCATGAGAATGGCTAAGACGCGCGTTTTAATTACAAATGGCCTACGCAATACAGTAATTGTAGCCTGTAGTTGACAACACGAAATGAAAGGAGGGTGACGTCATTAAAAGTATAATAATGTTCTTCTCAAACTTTAGTCATTTTAGTTCCTTCTCGAGTAATGGCTCAAGCCCTAACAGCTTCAGAATTTATTAACCGTGCAACTCTTTTGATCTTTGGTGGAGCACAAGGACCAAGGTGGTTAGTAAATGCTAAGGGCATCGAGTTAAGTTCCCAACTCTTATCTTATCATCTTTAGTAGCCCAGCCTTAAAGTTAGATAATTCATCAAAATATGGCTTTAATTATAGCTAGATCCATTATTCTCTCTACCAATATCAACCGTATGGCATGTACGACCACTTAGTTTCTTGAGAGAAACACCAACTACCACCTTAAATCTCCTCTTCATCAAGTTAAGGGCAATTATCTTATAAAATCTATTAACTTTAATTCTTCTAGTCAGTGCCATACGAATAAAGCAAGAGAAATTAAGGGCAATTACCTACTACGTACTACAGTATGTTTTAGAACATTAATGCCACCCACCTATATGCGGGATAATGACTTATTAACAATTTACAGTTATAATAGAAGTAAAAAGAAAAATAGATTTATGTAGCTTACCCCATATAATTAGAAAAAAGGATTAGTTGAGTTAAAACTCATTTAAAAATCGAAGGTTATGGATAAAAAAAAATCAATTATTATCCTATGTCTTGTAGTTTATTAAACATTTCTTTAGAGGGTTATAGGATTTATTGCATATCTAGCTAGTGGTTTAAATAAAAGTGGATGTAACTAGTTACTATAGATATTGACTATACAAAACCATCTTCTTGATGGGAAGAGTCTGACCATTTAATATAAAAGATATGGTCCTTAGTCTACCCACAACCTCTATAAATTGTAATTTTCATTAATGATCATCCTTGGGGTGATTGTTGGATATATTAAAAGATCATCCCAATTTAAAAAGGGTCCTGCAGTTGAAAAGTGTACAAGGACGTTGGATGTGAATTACATTGAATATGTGATCGTTATAAGTTTGGAAACAAGCAATTAAGTGTTCTTGATCATATAAAATAATTATAACAAATAAGATCAAATTAACTATTAAAGTTGACAGGAATATTATGTGTTCAACAGAAATAAGAAAATATATTGAAAAGGGTTAAATGAATGATTTAATAACTGGTTAATATAAATTTTCATTTTAAAAAAAGTTATGCCCACATTTATTTTAATTTTTTTTGAAGAATTATAATAATAAGAAATGGTAGTGAGATAGGACTACAACTATATAGTCAAATGAATGGCTAAGCTAACCAAGAGTTATTTTAGAAATGAAGATTTAATATCTTTAGTCCAAATCACCATTATCACCCACATCTTTGACAACAAAATCTTGTGGCATGTCCTACAATTAATAGAAAAATGATTTTTCTAACAAAAAAAAATTAAAACTATAGATTACGATATCATGCTTATTGGAATGCATGCAATAAGAAATTTAGTAACCATGACAATGTTTCTTAGGGTTGAAACTTGTGAGTCAACATCGACTTCAACATGTTAATACAAGCACATAAGAATATAAGATCTAAATCATTAACCAAGATGTAAACCCAAATTGAATCAATCAATTATGACAAATCGAACACTTTAACTCAAAGTCGAGAATTCAATTCTCTTCTTTTACAAATAAGTAAAAAAATTTCTTCCCTAATAAAAATAATAATAAAACCATAATAATTAATTTGTATAATCTCCATCCAATCCCTTTATATCTCTTATCATTGTGTTCGTCTTCTTGACCCTAATGAGAAATCTCAACTTCGTCTGACCCCGTGCTAACTTTCTCTGACCTTGTGTCAACACTCAAAAAAATAAAAATATTATAACAAATCCAACTGAACATAATCAGTTTGACCCAATTTAAATTTGACCAATTTAAAAATTTAAATATACATTTACTAAATATTTAAATTAATTAACATGTGTATATGAAGTGAATCTAACATACATTTAATAAATTAGTATAAATTCATATGATAATTCAAATATATATGGTAAACAATAAAAATTAAAAGGTTAACACTTTTATTAATTTTGAAGTCAGTTCTTTTTAATTTAAATTAATTTTTAAAATCTTAAATTATAAATCAAACCAAATCGAATTAATCAAATTATATATATTTTAAATTTAACATTAAATTAAATTAATTCAAAATCACACCAAACACATTGATTTAAACAAAATTTAGCAGTATGAACCACCCCATTCACACTTTTTTTTATTAAAGAAAAAAGAAAAATCATCCTATTAATCAGAGACTAGTACCTCCCTTGTGTCCAGTGGAATAAAGGGCAGTGTGGCATTCGCTCTTTCCCAAAAGAAAAGTTCTGCAGCAAGAGATAACTTCTTAATAATGCGTATCCCTTCCCTTGGGATCATCTTCAGAGACATTGCTTTCAAGACCAAAGCTGGCGAATCACCACGTGCATTGCACACACACACACTTCCCCTATGGCCCCACACTAAGACGCTAAAACGACTTCATTGGACGACCCTCAATACTCCAACAGAGTATTTTACTACACAGATTCTGAGTCTTCATTGCTCACATGCACCCTCTGACTCTCACCCCCATCCACATTTCACCCTAACAACTTAAATTACCAACTTACCCCTTTGCCAATCACCACCTTTCTTATCCTGTACTCCCCACTCTACCCAACCACCACCCTGTAACATACCCATTTTCACTCCAGATGGGTTACAGACATTAAATTTCCAATGCTGGAGTATAGTATAGTTGCTTGCTTGGTGACACTAATTGCCACCAGCAGCAGAGTAGCGACCAAGAAGCAAGGACAAGATGGGTAATTGAGGAAAGTTCATCAAAGTCTAGGAATCTATTCCATTGATCTTCAATATCTAGAGAGAGAGAGAGAGAGAGGTGGGAAAATTTAAGTAGCTGGCTAGGGTGGAATGGAATTTCGCCTCTGCTTCTTCCCTACTCCTGCAACCATTAAACAAACACATATCTACAGATCATCCTCTGAGAAAGACAAGCAAACCCAAATTAAAAAGCCAGTCAAGATTCCAAAGATTGAAGTAAGTTTTTGTCTTAATCACAAACCCAAGAAACGAACATGCCTAGTATTTCATAGAAGAGAAGATGATGGGGTGATTGAAAGAGATCTCTCTATATTAGAAACTGTTGCTTTCTTATCTATTTTCTCCTGTTGTTTCTCTGTACAACTCTAATTGCTTGGACTTTGGAGGAGGAGGGCTTGATAGAGATAGATGGGGAAGACAGGGAAATGGATAAGAAGCTTTCTGACTGGGAAGAAAGACAGAGACACGGAGAAAGACAAAGATAAGGAAGCAATACCATTTACTAATCACCACCCTTCTACTACTACTTCAGTTCCTACCGACAATCCTACCACCCCAATAGCCCTTACGCCCACTACTCCTAAAGAGAAGCGACGATGGAGCTTTCGCAGATCGACCAACACAAGCCCAGCAGCAACCAAGGATTCAAATTCTATAGACAATTCTGCTGCACCCACCCCATCACCACCACCCCCGCCGCCACCACCTGTTCAAGTCATTGTGGACTCTGAGAATGAACCGAAGAAACACGCCATGGTTATGGCAGCTGCCACGGTTGCTGCCGCCGATGCAGCCATTGCAGCTGCACAGGCTGCTGCCGCAGTTATCCGTTTAACAGCTGCTGCCAACGAGAAGCAAAATTCTTGTGTTGAAGAAGCCGCTGCTATCAAAATTCAGTCCGTCTTCCGTTCCTATTTGGTAATTATTCCCTGCCCTCAATGCCTAAACAGTATATATTTATAAATCTATTTCTTTTCCTAGCAATTGAATAATTAATCAGTAATGATGAGTCCCCTTTTTATGATATGACCGCAGGCAAGGAAAGCACTATATGCATTGAAAGGATTAGTGAAGTTGCAGGCACTAGTGAGGGGTCACCTGGTCAGGAAACAGGCTGCCGCGACCCTTCGCTGTATGCAGGCATTGGTCACATTGCAGGCAAGAGCACGAGCTCAGAGGATCCAAACGGTGGATGAAGCAAATCCCATCATCAGCCAGAGGTCGTCTACCCATAGAAAATCTCTAAATGATAACTGCTTAAGACAAACATACAATGTAAGTATATATTTTTCCGGCAACAATTTCAAGTTCAATCAAAATATTCCTTCCACACAGTCAATTTGCCAGCACTCAGAAGATATGAAAACATGATAAAACACAAATTCCAATCTTGAAGATACAGCATTCCAATAATCATATTGAAGATCTGAATTTGTGATTTAGGAATTACAATTGAATATGTAAAAAACCATTAGTCTTTCCAGGAACTGATCTATAGGATGATCTTTCTTGAAATGCAGGAGATGGACAGGTGTATGGAGGAGAACATAAAGATTGTAGAAATGGATCTTGGAGATTCAAGAGGAAGTTCAAAAGGCAGGAATAGCTATTCAACAAGTCATCCACAACCTGAAAGAGTAGAACCCAGATTCTCAACATATTATCCCAGCCAACAACGGACACATCTAAAACAAGACCATCTACAACAGATCTCACCTGCACCATCAGCTTTGACCGACATGAGCCCAAGAACTTGCAGTGGACATTTTGAGGACTACTACAGCACAGCCCAGGGCAGCCCCCAATTGGGCCAATTCTACTCTGCTGTGTCCAAACCAGGCCCCACAAGAGTTCCATTTGCTTTTCCTCGACCTGAATATGCAGACTCTATGCCCCATGACTATCCATTCTTTCCAAATTATATGGCCAACACTGAGTCATCTCGAGCCAAGGTCAGATCACATAGTGCACCGAAGCAGCGCCCAGATTCATACGAGAGGCAACCGAGCAGAAGGAGAGCTTCAATAGAAGGAAGGAATGTACCTCGGCCTGTTCGGATGCAGCGTTCATCTTCACATGTAGGTGCCACTGTTCATAACTACCAGTATCCATGGTCAATCAAGCTTGACCGGTCAACAATGTCCCTCAAAGATAGCGAGTGTGGTTCAACCAGTACGGTCCTCACAAATACCAACTACTGCAGATCTCTGGTTGCATATGAGGTAGGTTACATTCATCACTCCAAATTGTATTTCTTGACTAACACAAGAAGATGATCTCTCTTATCACGTTCATGTGATTTAACATGAAATAGACAATTGCGTGAATCAGTTTCTAATATTCAAACCCAAAAGATGATTCACATAATTACTCACGGGTTACCTTCTTCTATCTTCTGAAAGTCTCATGCTGTGATTTCTTTGTTTTCTCTACTGCAGCCACATGAGAATAGGTACTGACTCTTCATAATACTCTTCACCATTCAACTGGAATTTGTGGGTGTGACCGAGGAAAGTAGAATGAATGACAAGGAAATCAGGCAGCTGGTTCAAGAATCAACTGTATGATCAGCAAGCAGAATTGGCCTTACCTGATTTGCAGTGTCAAAGTCAGCGTATCTGTTTCAAGCTACCTTCTTGAAAATTCATGTTTTTTCTTTGGGTGATTCTGTATTTCTTTGTGTCTTACATTGACTGCTTTTGACAATCAGGATTCATTATCGAAGTGTATATGCCATTGTATTTGTTGAAAGAAATGTACCAAGAGTTGTGATCTTATCAATAATAACTCCTCCGAGACTTTATGTCCATGATTTAGTAAACAAAGCTGAAATTTCTGTGTCTCTTGGATTGCACACCACTGCCACCATAGTACTGCCGGGTAGTTTCCCGTGAGAATTCAGCAAATGTCATCCCATCCTTAAAGCGTGATGACAATGGCGGAATTATTTTATGAATCATTTCAGTGAGTTTATGAGATTGTTGCCCAGAAAGAGAACAGGCAATATCCTCTGCTGTTGACTGAATTTCCTCATTACGTTCACTAGAACATATCCCAAATTCCATCAAGTTTTCAGAAGGGACATCTGAGACACACAAAGTTTTGTCCCAGGCAGGTTGCAAAAAGACAACAAAAGTCTCTCTGCTCAAGTACTCCCGATTTACTGGTCTGCAGACAGAGTGCAGGGTGGAACGTAGTTTCCCCCTTGATAATATGTCAGCTGATTCTCCTACTTGAACAACTAAACTTTCAGGAGGACATCTAACCAAACGAATGCTTTTCTTGTTTGGGTCAAATATTTGTAAATAAGAGTGTCCATCAGGAGAAAGGCATTCTTGCTCACATGGTATCCAAAGCCCTTCTTTTGCCTCTGTTGTCTGCTGAGAACAAGTTGAAATGAACATTGGACCAGTAAGAACAGTGAAAATCCCATAATCATAATGCCATTGTTGCCACAAGTTGGAAAGAGAGGTTCTGCAGGATCTACCCACATTTTGACTAGTTGCTAGGTTTACGTCTTCAACTGTTGTTTCCTTATACTGATCATTAATGTCTGAAACCCTTGGTGCATGAAGAAGTGAGGACTGATGGTTTCTTAGTCTATTAGAAGAACTTTTTGCTTTGCTAGCTTCCTTTAAGATGAGGTTATCTTGGGTTGAATGATAGTGAATTAGACGCCCTTTTGCAGTGCAGGAGCCCAATATGCTTTGTTTTAGCTCTTGCCCACCAATTACCCTATCACACACCTGTGCAAGAAGAAGACCAACCTCCATCATGCAGAAGCCTAGCTCCCTAAAAGTCTTTTCAAGATTCTCAAATTCATCATCCTTAATTTCTTGCAAGCTCTCTGCACCTAGATTATTATACATCTCCGAATCGTCCTTCACGTCATTTATTGATTCACCAAATGTTATTCCCAAGCTTGGGTCCTGTACATATTTCAATTGCAATGCAAACGATGACACATTTCGGTCTGGATTCTTGAGGGGAACATCACTGCCCAAGCTGTGCTCCTGAAAATTCCAGAAAGAAATAAATGAAGGCACATCTTTCTAGTACATTCAAAATTTCAGTTGGTCTTGATTCTAAAATTTATAGAAGGTAAGTAACATAATTTATAACTAATCTTATACTAAAGGTGTTAATTTTTGAATTGCGCTACATCTTGGCTAATAAATTTATATTTTCTAATTTCGGTATTTAGCTTTAAGAAACACATAGTCAATATCAAAGTAGTCTTGGAGTTGAACTAAAAAATTTTAACATTAAGGGTAAAACATTGAGAAATTACATGTAAAAAATCTCAAAATAAGTGGGGGGTTCAAGCTGTTCATTCATTAAAATAGATCTAAAAAGTCAGCCCTATAAAAAGAGTTGTTGTGTAACAATAAATTATGCACCCGCTCTATTTCAGCATCAATAATCTGTTAGCAAGTATACTCAAAAGAAAGAAAATGAAAATAATCTGTTGGCCAAGAACATCCTAAGCTTATTTTCAAAATAGTAGTTCATTCAAGTAGTAGTAGTAGTAGTAGTGTTTCTTTCTTATATAGTTTTCTATATATATTCTTGTAGGTAGCATAACTCCGTTGTACATATCAATAAACAATAACCATCAAAAAAATGAAGAAAATCAAACAGCCCAACCACAAGGGATATCAAATGTAAGAAAGAAGAAATCATTTTAAAAAATAAACGATCAATTACCTTGAGAATTCGTCGACGGTGTTCGTTACTGAGAAGCGCGAGCTTCCGAGCAAGTGGTAGGAGAGTGCGACGGAGGTTGGAGGCTTTAGGGACACCATTGATGAGTAGAAGACCGGGCCCTGAAGGCCCTAGGTTTTCCATTAGAGTTGCAGCTATGGATTCTAACCTCTGCCTCTCTTGTCCAGAAGATGATGAAACTTTAGCCCTAGAGGACGACAGCATTACAAGATCTGAGAAACACAGCTCAAAAGGTTCAAAAATCTCTGCATCTACTTTTTCTTCTTCTTCCATTTTTCCTGCTCTTTCTCTTCTCTTCTCTTCTCTGTTGCCCAGATTTTGGAGGGATTGCCCTTTGTGTTCGGGCGGGGAAACGGCTTCTTCTACTAGTTGTACGTTGCTAACTTTTTACCCTTTATAATTTATATTGAGAATGTATCTTTTTTTTATATTTTTTTATATTTTAAGTAAGCTTCTTTCATTCAAAAAACAAAAAGTTTTTAATTACAGATAGAAGTGTTATAATAATTATAATTGTTATAAGAAGTGTAGAAAAGTAAAATAAAGATGTTATGTGTAAAGTAAGACAAAATGTAGTATAGAACAGTAAAAAAATTAATTAAAAACTACTATATTAACTTTATAGTTAATTTCAAAATAATAAAGCTTAATGGGTCAATTTTGAAACTTGGAATAAAATGTTTTAAAATCCAAATATTCTTACTGTAAATAGGACAAATTGATAATTATCAAGATTTATTAAATCATATATTACACAGCTCAATATGAGTACCATTCCAACATCAAACGTACTTAAATGTGTTATCAAAGCGGGTTGATTTCTGTGTTAAAGAGCATGTATTTTTTAAATGAAGGTATCCGATGCATACTCATGTTCCTCATTAATTGCTCTCGACTATTTACATGTCTCCATTTTTATTTTTATTTTTCATTGACATTGAGCTACCTAATGAGTCTCCAAAAACCGTGAATAATTTTGCTTTAGAATTGTATGGTCTAAAAGGTTGAAAATAAGATGGTTCAGCTAACAATGCTAATTTGATAATAAGGGTTTCAATTCAACTTCTGCAAGCCAATGCTACCCAACCCTTACATCCAGTTGGATGTTTAGTGGCCACCTGCCATCAGATAATTCACATTGTTGCAATATTCTGTCATCCTAATAAACCCAAAAATAATAGTAAAATTAATTTAACCATAACGTTGACTAGAGACTACCGAAAATTCTTTATTGAATCATGTCTTGCGAAAGTAAAAAGCAGTTTGATTCATTCACCAAGTAAATATTTGTTATTTTTTATAAGAGCATTCCAAGTGAAATAAAAAAACAGAATTACCCTTCATAAGGCCTTCTGTAAACATTAAGCTGTGGCTGCTTTCTCTGCCTCTTTTTTTTGCAACTCGGCCAGCCTTTCAGCCCATGCTCTTTCCCTTGCCACTGCGGCCATCTTTCCTTCTATCCTTTTGATGTTCTTCTTCCTTTTGGCTTCTTGCAACTGAGCTTTCCGTTTCTTCGCTTCTGACTGTTCACAACCGAAAAGATGCAAATGCAACATACATCAAAGCCCTTTCCAGACATCTAGGGTCAACCTCATTTAAGATTGCAAGCAATAACCCTAGAAAAGAGTTTGTTCAATTCTATTACCAACAGAAAGAGAAGATGATATGGTCACAATCATTCAAACTAAGCATATCTTTTCTTTAATTTTCTTGGTAGGTAAGCACGTATCAGTGGTCATGCCAGTTTTTCACAAGAAACCCAAGTTCAGGGTAAAAACCAACATCCAACGAGTTTACCAAATATGATCAAGTGGATCTTAAAGCTAGCAGAACCTTGTGAAAAGAAAAAAAAATCTCATGGAAGATTTTGCACAACTACAAGTTGCAAAGTTCATGAATGCTACATTTAAAAGCAGAGTTCATGCAACCAAGGAAAATGGATTTAGATTACTGAAGAACACTCAAAAACTGCAGGCAACACCTAAAAAGTTGGATGCTGCTCCGAGAGAAAGATTAAACTAGTGACCAGGAAAAGTTTAAAACTTGGTATACAAAAATGAGACGGTGGGATAAGAAACACAAACCAATATAAACGCTCTTTTCTGCCTCATTCGCTTCTTCTCTTTCCGTCTCTTAACACTTCCTTCATTAGGGTTATTTGCAAGTATTGGCTCCCCAGGTGTATATTTAACCCAAGCATATGGACCTGCATTCTTAGACCAAACAATAGTTAGTACCGCAGCATCATAACATTCAGAAAGAAACTGTAGCAGCAAACATGGCGATCCAAGTGAACCCATACACTTGGGGAGAAAATGTATATTCAAGATAATTTTTTTTTACAATAGTAGCAAACATGGCAATGGCTGCGTATAATAGACCCAATGTGGTCCGACCATTTCCCAGGACCCCACATAGACGACGGGAGCTTCGTGTACTGGGCAGCCCTTTAATAGCAAACATGGCAATGAAAGTTGAACTGAACTGAGAGAAAAACTAATATTTAAGATACACGAAAAACTGCAATTATAACTCTACATAGAATTTGTTTTACTGTTGAGCTCATGAAGCATGAACAATATCACATTGTCACATTTGAGTACTCATGATCCCCTCAGAAAGAATGACACAGGTTCAAAACCCTGAACTCGTGCACTTCCAAAGAGAAACTGTTAAGGAAACAAAATCTTTAGAGATATGATCAAGAGTCAATATTTATAAAGAAAACAAAACCTGGAGGTTTCAAGCTTGCTCTTTTCCTTCGAGGTTTAAGACCAGGCCGTCTCTTGGGGAATCGAGTGTCTGTTAAGCTGTGAAACTCGTTCCATCCACAAATCCATCTTTGATCGTGAAAATGAAATGAACCAAACAGTGAACAGAACCTGGCAGCTGGATGTATAGATGTGCCAAGAATTCTTGAGGGAGAACCTGAAGTTCTGTGATTCAGGACTGATCTAACTAAGGGCTGAATGATGGGTCTCAGGGACCCCAAACCCATCCCTCTTCTCTGTACCCTGGTTGAATGGTCAAAAGAAAAAAATATTTAAAAAAAAAAAAAATCTTAGCTGAAAATTTTGATTGGTCAATTTGATGCATTTACCAAAGTGAGTTTCAAGAGATGTAGGCTGTTTTGGACCAATATTGGGGTGTGTAAGATAATGTAATTGTGTGTGTGTGTGTGTGTCAATGAATAAAGTTAGAATCCACAACAAAATTTAATATTATAACTTATAACCAAAAATCATTATATAAACAATATAAAACAATAGATTCCAATATGATATAAAGAATAAAAAATAAACTAATCAATACATTTATTAACAACAAACAGAACTATGGCTCCCCACAACATTTCAGACCTAAACAACACCCTTGAATTGAATCATACCCAGTGGTTTTAAGGCGTCAAGGTGATGTCTAGACGATTTGCCCTATCTAGGCGAGGCGTGGCCTAAGTGAGGCCTAGACAATGCCTAGGCCATAAAAAAAAAATTTATAGGTCCCTAAATAATTATTTATTTATTTATAGGTCCTTAGATAATTCATACATGGAATTATATGAATCTAACTATGTTCTATAATGAATGTCAAATTGTCATAAAATGATAAAAAACACTTCATTTTAAATGAAATCATGTCCAAAAATCATAAATTCATGCCAAAGATTTAAAGAGCCTTGTTTGATGTAATATTTATATATAAGTATAAATGTATAATAAAATAGAAAATATTTGCAGCAATATAATAATAATAGAAATACAAGTATACCACTCGAGTTAAAAGTTATGTTAATATTATAGATATGCAATCATATTGTAACAATATAACGACAAATAACCTTTCACCTTATATATTTACACCAACCCCTTTATACTTTAAAATTTTCAAAGAGTCCTATAGTTTGCTTTAAGTATGGCCTAGGTGATTTAGTTCTAAATGAACTAGGCGATGGACTAGTTGTGGCCTTGAAAACACTGATCACAAACAAGAATGACCTAAAACAAAAGGAAAACAAATGCCTACAATGTCACCAACATAACTACTTTTCTATTATCTAGATGAGAAAAGTAATAAAAATCATCTTTGATTCCTCCCACTTCCTTTCGAAATGCCTTGAGCTTGCTCTTAACCCAGGTGATGGTGTTCCAGTTTCTTTTCTTTTTTTTTTTCTTTTTTGAGTAGAAACAATTTATTAAAGGAAAATGAGGTACAACATGGTACAAAAACACAGATGAAAACGCAACAAACTATCAAAACAACACTCCACTCCAACGAACCTATACCCACCCTCAGTATAAACATTCACTCCAATTCAAGAGCCACCCGGCAATTGATCTCCCATTGCTCCAAGGGGAAGCAAAAGCCCACGTACTAGCCATTAATTTGATACTATCCCAAAGTTGGTCAATCTCATTATGGCTATAGTTAAACACCCTACTATTTCTTTCGAGCCAAAGAGACCACAGTGTAGCATATGAGGCAATAAGGCCCATTTCCCTTTCGACTCGAGATAAAGCTGAAAGATGAGAGAAAGAGAGGTGCAAAACTAGTTGTTTTTGTTTTGGGGCTGAAATAATACAAGCTTATACTCTTCAATTCAATGGGTACCTGTGAGATCAACACTGGCAAATCTTTTTTTTATAAGAAGCAAGACTATATTAAAAGATAGGAAGGAACAAAAGAAAGTAAGAGGACCAAGGATCCTTCACCAAATAAAAAGGAATTACAAAATATTAGTCATCCCCTTACCCAATCCGACAAACTAAACCCCCCTAACCAGTTTCAAGGAAACAATCCAATTCAAAGTAAGCTTTAAACAGAGACAGCGAACGCTACCTTAGTTTACAAACACCTATGTAATTAAGAAAAAAATCACATCTTCAAGGTACAATTGCAAGTATTTACTACTCTTTGGATAATTCTTCAAGCAAGTCTTTTTTATCAATTTAAACCCACAATGATCAAGAATTCAATGGTGGAATTTACCACTACTACATGTAACTATTTAAATCTGAAACCTGAACATGTGTTACAACTCACATAACTAAGTCAAACCCATCTCATCTCCTACGCTCTCTAGGTAATATCCAATTTCTACCAATATCACGACAGACACCAATCAAAGCCATCACCATAAAAATCAGTTTTTTGACCCATTTATTTTCGGGACTCCTGTTTTCACCATTCTTTATTAAGCTAACATCATTAGCTCGTAATATTCCTTTAAAGGGCATTTCATCAAGCATTACTAGTGCATCTAAGAAAGCTCTTAATCGCCCATCTTTTACAAAAAAGAGTTAGCTTAGCCTCAACGTAGGAACTAAAAAATACTTCTTTTACAAGTAAATAAGACTTATTACGTAAGAAATATACAGTTGATTTCAAAGCAATATCCTATTACTTTAATTGAAGTAGAGTTAGCGTTTGGTAACTCTACTTCAATTATACCCTTGTGAAAGTGTTCCATTTGCCCCAAATTGATATGAAGGACTAAGTGCTTCGTGTTTTCCATAACTTGCAGACAAGAATGCAACAACTGTGGGGAAAGTGTGGAAAAACTGACTTGGATCAGTGGCGAGCACAAAGAGGCGAGATCTGGAGAGAGAGAAAGAGAGAGAGAGAAGTTGTTGACGGTGAAGGTGAAGGTTACGGTGACGGCGAGAACCCTTGCCGAAGATGGTTGCAGCGGCGAGCTTCAAGGCGGACTGGCGGAGAACCGAACCCCAGGTTCGTCTTTACTCTTCCTTAAGAGAGAAATGAACACTAGGTTCATCTGCCTTCACTTGTTGTCTCAACCATGAAATGGGGAACCATATAACTAAAGGGAAATCAGGTACAGAGAATCATCGAGAGACTTTTGAGTTTTTTAAAGATGAAAATGTAACTCCTAAGACCCACCACCTATGGTTGGTGATCTGAGTCCCCACCCAAATTGGTGGGTTTTCACTTTTCTATAAAAATAATTACCATTAAAAACAATTTTATAAACTAATATTATTAATTTTTTTCAATAGTTTAATATAACTTATCGTTTAATAATAAACTAAAATAATATAAGTAATGGAAAGAAATTTAATATAGTATTACTTTTAATATTATTAATCTAATAATATCCAAAGTAAATTAATTAACATGGAAAGTAATTTAAAATTATTATTTTTAAATTAAAATTATTTATTATTAAAATAAAATAATATTATTAAACAATATAATTAACGGAAAAACTGGCTGAAGTGCCAAATATCTAGAATGAGAAGCCACGCATTATCCCTTTAGGTTCACCGGTTCTGTAAGTCAATTTTTTTTTCTTGTTTTTTTTTTTTTTTGTGACCTAGAGTATTCAGGTAAGCTTACTCGCATCTGCATATTCAAGGGACAAGCTTCATTGAGGGGAGATAGTGGCATCCCCCAATGAGTATGTAGGTGCCTCCACACGTAGTTTATGATACAAAGAATTTTTCTCCGAGCAAAGGCTGCGTCCACACCGCTTGGTGACGAGACTTGATCATGAGTACGAGCTTTAACCACTTCCTCATCTTATTCAGTGTTTTTTATTTCTTTTCTTCAATGTATATATTATTTGCTACATTAGATCATCACATACACACAAATCATTTTAGATGAATGTGAATCAAAGACAAGGGCAGTCTTAATTATTAAGGGTAGTTCCAACTATTGATATAGAAAACAAATGCACGTTACACTAAGGCCCAATAAGACCACAACAAGCCCTTAATATAGGAGCACTACAACTCCTCACTTCTTACGAAGTTCTTGAGATTTGAACCCTCTACCTCGTATGAGGGGAGGCAGATTCTTAACTATATCGATTATTGACATCTAGGCCAAATCTCCTCCTAATATTTTCCCATGAGATCTAATCAAGATGCCTAACGGATGCCTGGGCACCAGCCACAATTTCTCTTTCAATCCATTACCTATATTATGCACCACATGCCCTTCCAAAATGCACAAAACAGTACTTTTGCACCTTTCTCCAAATTCATGAGCAATGCTTGAGTTGAGGACACTCAAGGAGAAGGTGTTAATCAAATTACCCTCAAGACCAGCGTATATGAGAAAATATATTTTGACGATTATAAATCACATTCTTATATTATATATTACATACCTTATTGCATGAAGGTTTGATGATGCATGGTAGAAGAACTATCAAGATCAAGTTGAAGACCATGATCGTTTGAAGATAGAATTTTATGTTATTAGAACTTCATAGGATTGTAGAATCTCTGGTATCACATGATTTAACAAGTGCTCATACCTTTGCACAATTCATTATGTTTTAACTCTGTTTAATCGAGCTTTCAAAAATTGAAAATCAATTTTCTAAGTATTTGATCAGGACATTAATGTCTTAGCAGCATCCTTCTGCACTTATTATATTAGGACGTTGAAGATACATTAGGACACTAATAATGTTCTAGGTTGAAAACTATTCATGTATATTAAGACGTTATTCATGCATTAACGCCCTCATTGAATCAACCGTATAAACTCGTCAGAACGCTGATTGAATATTGTTGGCCCAGGTATGTCCAAGAGGGGGGTGAATTGGACACTTAGACAATTTAAAAATAAATACAATGGCAAAGTTAAAGTGCAGAATATAAATAAATATGCACAGTCGATTTATAGTGGCTCGGCTACTTGCCTGCATTCACTACCTAACCTCCTCAATTAGGATTTTAAACCTTATCACTAAGGGATTCTCTTACGGGTGAGAATCAAACTGTTACACATTTTCTCAACTTGCGGGTGTGAGAACAACTGTTACACTGCTCAACTTGCAGGTGTGAGACCAACCTATCTCAACTTACAGGTGTGAGACAAACCTAAGCTTTCTCAACTTACGGGTGTGAGAACTATCGTTTCTCAACTTACGGGTGTAAGAAGATCGTTTTACAACTTACGGGTGCGAGAAGACCTAACCTGTTGAATATAAGAATATCAACTCAATAGTTTATCTAACTACTGTTACAACCTTGATACAGTATACAAGATATGAAATTAAGTACAACTGTATCCTATGAACTATCTCTCAAATTTCTCTTCCAACAAGAATGATATAAGTTAAAGCAATGCTGAAAAATTTGAGTGAAAACAGTTCAAACTTTCAAATAGATTTTAAGATAAAGATAAAATTTTAGCTCAGTATGAAAATGCTTTGAAACCATAATAACTTAAGCTTTTTAAATCAGATGAAAATTCGACTAACTTTCAAAAAGTGTTTTGGCTCAGAGAATCTTTTGTGGTCTTATATATATATATATATATATATATAGACTTGTAGAGATAAAGTTGGTGCTTATTTAAAATTGAATTTCAAATATGAACGTTTACTCATAACAGCTAGAATGTATCATGAAAATGACAACTGCACATTTCATGAACATTCTGATTTTCTCCAGATTCACAAATAAGAAAAGTTTAAGAGGTAGTTCATGAATCTGAGAAAATCTCTTACAAATACAAAAAGTTGATATTTTGTACGAAAAGTTGTTCTGAAAAGGTGGCTAAAAGGAAGTACGTGTCGGAACAATACAAATATTATTTTGTCATTTTTGTTCCTTTGAGGGTGCTCATATAGCATCAACGTTCTACTGAACGATGAAGTGAGGACGCTATTGACTTATAAGCGTCCTAACTTATTATGACGCTTAAACAACTTAAATCCTAGGGGAACTAATCGACAATTAGCATCCTGCTTTGTTTTAAAACATTAAAAGTACGAGGGCTCTACTCACAAGTGAGCGTCCTGAAATTTGAAAACTATTTTTAAAATAATATTAAGTGCGCTGAAGGACAGTAAGCGTCTAGAAAATTATTAAGTTGATTATAAGGATGAGGGCGCTTCTATACAAGTAACGTCCTGACAGTTTATTCAACTTATAATTATCAGCATCCTTAAAGATAGAAATTCATTAAAAACTAAAAGAACTTTCAGCGAGCTAAAACTGAGTTAGCATCCTAATATTTTCAAAGGTTGACTAAAGGAATGCCGTTACTTACAAGTAAGCGTCCTTATGAATTAGTCCAATTCAACCTTGAGCGCCCTAATATTTTATTAGTGTCTTAACACATTAAGTCTAGGAAGGCGCTGCTAAAACATTAGTGTCCTGAAAGACTCTGAAAAAGTAGTTTTGACTCGTGATTAAAAATACGATGAATGCAAATAAAAACTCGATAAATTTCAAATTAATCATAGAGAAGTTAAATCATTTGAAATACCGTAAAGCGTATGAACAAAATACGAAAATGATTAAACCTTATTGAGAGCAAATTGATTGATAAACTTTACATTTTAAGTGCTGACAGACTTGGAACTTTACTTATGATGTTCAATAGGCTTGTGAGCTCAGTTCCTTGATTCTTAATAAATTTGAAATACTTTGCAGGATCATTAGATACACAGATTGGAGATATTTGGAATCATCAAAACATTCATAGCATGAGGTTCATTGGGATAACAAATATCAGCACGCTAATTGAACTTAAAATGTTTTAAACATCAGGACCTTATAGTCTAGTAGCGCCCTTATGATTTCTTGTCTTAAATATTTTAAATTAAGTTAGGATGCTAATATTTAAGTAGCACCCTCGCTGAATCAACCTTTTGAACACATTAGGACGTTGACTAAATAATAGCGCTCTCACGACTTTCGTATTTAAAGGTTTTAAAGTAAGTCAGGATGCTTACGTTTCAGTAGCCTCCTCAGTTCACAATTTAGCAAGACGCTTATTGAATATGAGGGCCCTCAAGGAATAAAACGACAAAAGTTGGTATTATGCGTTAGGATGCTACCTGACTATTAGGACGTTAATCCAAAGTTGTCATAAAGTTGATAACTGTGCACCTTTTCAGAAAAAAAAATTTCAGAACTTTTCGAAACTTTTCAGAACGTCTTAGAACCTTTTTCAGAACATTTCATTCTCATGAATGCACAGATGATTCTGGTGTTGCTGTTGTGATTGCACAAACTAAATCAATCCATTTCAAGAAAGAATGTATCCATTTGATTTCAAATTACTTTGTGTGCCAAAAACATTCATGAAAAACAAGTTCAAGCGCCATTGTTATCTATATATATATGTGTGTGTTACCTTTAAACAAAATACACATCAAACCAAAAATTTGAGAATTATTTTCAAATATATCTAACAGTTTTTACTTGTGCAAAAACTTTTGAAAGTTATTCTTCTCCTCATTGCAAAACTCTGATATTTGAAACACTTGAGTACTTTGAACATCTTCTGGATTTTAAAGAACTTCACTTCATATCTTTCAAAATCCATTGGAGAAACGAAGCTTAGAACCTTCATTTTTAGTTGCACTTCATTACATACACTGTCACACCCCGCCCGGACGCGCCTAAACCGGCGGTACACTCTCGGACGGGGCGCGCATTTGGAACAATCAAAATGGTAATAACAGAGTACGCAGCGGAAATACAGTACACAGTACAAATCTGATTTCATATAATTCAGAATACTTTTGTACATAAAATGGTCAAGGGAACATACTCCCAAAATCCCCAATGATTCATACAAAGGGTACAAAATGTGGGCCCCATAACCTGCACCCAGTCCACCCTAATTTCCTGTGAAAGATTTGATAATATTGGAGTGAGCTTAACGCGCTCAGTGGGTAAATAGTGCATGAGTATAACAATTAATAAAGCATACTTCAATATCAAATATCTTAAATACACATGTAAGCATCATAATCAATCAATATGTATGTATGCATGACACCGTCACGTACTAATGGTTTGATGAGCGTACATCGCCTGAGTTCACGTACTGGTGTCCTTCCCCGGGCGAAGCCAGGTTCTCACTGTACGTCCCTCCTCAGGAACGATGCTCTGGATTCACGTACTGATGTCCCTCCCTGGCGTAGCCAGGTTCACATGTACGTCCCTCTCCAGAGAAATAATATGAATAGTGAGCAATGCTTCTAACTATTCTATGAGTCATAAACCATATACGTCCCTAGGTGGTGATATGTATGATGCCAATGCATGAACTAGTCTAGTCTACTGGTCTGGTCCTTTCTTGACATTTAGACTGACTTCGGCATCGTCTAGTGATCCTTATTAGGGTCGGTATCACGACGTGCAAGGTTAGGACATTCAGGTCATAAACATTATTGATATAATGCAGTGTAAATGAATAGTAGATATAACAATAATTGAATGTAAACTTTAATAAAAGTTATAAAACACGCAAACCTATGTTTCGTTCCCCACCTTCAGATCTGGTGCTTTTCTCCGGACAGAACTTCGTTGCACCGCTTTCAGATCTGGCGCTTTCCTCCGGACAGAACTTTGTTGCACCGCACCGAGAGTCTCGATTAGAGAGTCTCAAAAACTAAAAACTTAGAAGGCGTGGAAAGGAGAAGAAAAATCACAAGAGAAGGTGATTTGGTGTGAGAAATGAGAAATGAGGAGGTTTCTTATATTACTTTTCGAAATTTTTTTTTTTTTATTTAATTTTTTTTTTTTGAATAAATAATTTTCGAAAAATAAAATTTTTTTGAATTTTTGATTGTATACGGCAACATCTTGCCAGAAAGGGGTACTAGGGGCACTATGTCAAGGGCCCAACTCCTTGTGCTGTATTGCATAGAGAAGAACATAAAAGTCTCTCTACCACACATCATCATCCAACAAATGTTGAGGGTGATTCAAAACCCTTTAAAGAAGGAATTCCTCGGCTACGGAGTCTTGATTATGAGGATCCTTCACGAGGCCAACGTTGACACTTTCGATGGAACGTCAAAGCTGATCACTGAACCAGTTACAACATCCTCTATCTTCAAGACCTATGGCACAAGTGGAGGGGTAACTGACGAAGAGGTATTCGGCACGACAAACAGAACTGCCGAAAGAATGAGGGACAAGCACGGGCGTTGCCTTCGCAAATGTCGACGCAAGATGCCTGTCAGAGACGGCCCAAATAATGATTCAAATTCCAATCCTACATCAAACCCACCCCTGAATACTGATCCAATTGATCCACCACTTACTGACGAAGAATTATATGCCACACTAAATTCGCCTCTACAAAGTCATGATAGACAAAGTCCACAAGCAAACCCACCAACTTGGAACGTGCCAACTCAAGGCAACACTTCGTACCAAAGATTTCCACCTTCTGCGGTACAGTATCAGCCCGTTCCACAAGTTGCTGTAAACCAACAACAACAGTACTGGGCCTCACCAAATCTTGGCGGACCAAACATTCCAATGAGCCCATTGTTTCCAACTTTTTCATCTCAAACAAACCAAATTATCCAAGGGGTTCCGGTTAGGGGATCTCCGCACAATCAATACAACTACGTTCCACCTATGAATCACCCATACAACCAATACTTTCCTCAAATGCCTATGGCCTACCCTTCACCTACGAGACAACCAACCCATCAACCACCAATGGGACAACCGACTAACCTACTTGAACGGTTAGATGAAATGGCATCCAATATTGCTGCACTGAAAGAGAGCCACAACCATATATTAACTCGTTTGCCAACCTCCAACGCAGAACGGGCAAACTCTCAACCTTCTGTTAGTAGTCATTCTGTACATAACAATAGATCTCGAAGGAATGGTAGTCGGCAAGAACGTCAAAATTGATTACTGGCAATGTAAATTTTTCTATTATATATGAATGAAATGTTTTGTTTAAGACTATCTTTGGTGGGCCGACTTACAACCATTCTTTCTTTTGTATCACTAACTTTGGAGTGGTATGGGACACAACAAAATTGGATGATACTAAATAAAATGTGGAAGTAAGAAAACCCACGACCTTGTGTGAAAAGAAACACTTGGCGAAAGTTGCATTACTAATATTATCACTAAGTTTACACGGTATGGGACGAGTAAATTTGGACGATACTATTAGTGAACTTCTATTCAACCAATGTTTTTAGAGACTGTGTTCATACAACTTAACTTGGTTTCCACCCTTATTACTAAATTCATGTGGTATGGGACATATGAACTTGGATAATAATTGAACAGACTGAGAGTAAGCGTATGAATGCATAAGATTGCGATAGAACGTTAGATCAGGATATTTACCGAGGCACATCTTAGACTTCTTATGACTCGTATGGTTTTTCAATAAAATATATGTATGTTCACAAAGACCACAACAAAATCATTTTAAATACTTGCAAAGTTTTCTACTTATTATATAAACGTTCTAACCTTGTTTTTACACCATGGCCAAACATACGAGTTATTTAAGATTCCTTGATTCCTCAACAACAACCTTACCCTATACTTAGAAAAATAGGTGATTTTCATATTACAGTACTCTCGAAATTGTTGCTGAGCATACTCCAACATTATACTTACCTACAGTTTCTTAATCTTGGTTTTCTTTTCTCCTTGCCAGTGAGAAAATGCCAACCAGGAAGAGAGGAAGACCACGTACTGTTCGTCCCACAGTTGAGGCACCTCCTGAGATTCAGGAACCGCCGCCTCCGACAACAGCACAGGCCACACCCGACACTGCCACTACATCTGGGCAGGCAATACCACCACCACCCGCACCCTTTGCCATGCCTTCAAACATTGAAACCTTCTTCGCTGGATTTGTTGAGGCAATGAAGGTCACTGTTCAAACTGCCGTTCGTGAGACTGCAGCCAGTCAGGTTGCCACGGTACAAGCACCTATAAAATTTGGGTCGGAAGCTCAAACCGATCAGAATCTTTCCGAGGCCGACAAGAGATGGCTTAAGATGATTGTTTGGGAGGTTGGTGTATGTTGATTGAGTGTATGGCTCTTTGGCGACGAAATTAAACAGTTGTGCATTAGATTCGGCGATCGCTGCAACTGCCTGGGGATCATGTGGATCAATAATTATTGCCTCAATCGGAATCTCTAAAAGTCGAGCAATAATCTCGATGTTGATAGGAATTGTTGTTCCCATGATTGTTGTCTCTAAGTGAGGGCTGATCTCATCTCCGTGAAGTCCCACGTGATTCATGGCTTCATAGAAGGATCGAACCAAGTTGTAAGAGACTTGACCCTCGACTTTGGTTATATTTAACCAATCCAGTGCTGCGAGTTTGTCATGAAGGATTGGACGGAGGCGGAGATCGCCATTGTCGATGCTCCTCATAGTCACAACCTCTCGTTTGGACAATTCCGTTAGTCTAGTGGGAATTGGTTCCCTGCTAGTAGAAGATGTTCCCTCCCTTGAGGTCATTCTTTTGCTGAAAGGAAAATAAATTTGTGTGAAAGACACAAAATATATTCCTAATATTTTTAAGATTTATGCTTTGTCTGCTAGACATTTGTTTCGAGTGTTCTGTTGATGTTTATGCCAGCATGAGATTTTCTTTCATTAGTGATTAGATGTATATATGTCGTATTCACATGTATAGACATATCGACTCATAACTATATAGTTTCTAATAAATTATTACTATATGTATTTTTAAATCAACTATAGTTTCTTTCCCTAAGTTGGTGGACTTGGGCGGGCCGTGGACCGTACGCTCTGATACCATTAAATGTCACACCCCGCCCGGACGCGCCTAAACCGGCGGTACACTCTCGGACGGGGCGCGCATTTGGAACAATCAAAATGGTAATAACAGAGTACGCAGCGGAAATACAGTACACAGTACAAATCTGATTTCATATAATTCAGAATACTTTTGTACATAAAATGGTCAAGGGAACATACTCCCAAAATCCCCAATGATTCATACAAAGGGTACAAAATGTGGGCCCCATAACCTGCACCCAGTCCACCCTAATTTCCTGTGAAAGATTTGATAATATTGGAGTGAGCTTAACGCGCTCAGTGGGTAAATAGTGCATGAGTATAACAATTAATAAAGCATACTTCAATATCAAATATCTTAAATACACATGTAAGCATCATAATCAATCAATATGTATGTATGCATGACACCGTCACGTACTAATGGTTTGATGAGCGTACATCGCCTGAGTTCACGTACTGGTGTCCTTCCCCGGGCGAAGCCAGGTTCTCACTGTACGTCCCTCCTCAGGAACGATGCTCTGGATTCACGTACTGATGTCCCTCCCTGGCGTAGCCAGGTTCACATGTACGTCCCTCTCCAGAGAAATAATATGAATAGTGAGCAATGCTTCTAACTATTCTATGAGTCATAAACCATATACGTCCCTAGGTGGTGATATGTATGATGCCAATGCATGAACTAGTCTAGTCTACTGGTCTGGTCCTTTCTTGACATTTAGACTGACTTCGGCATCGTCTAGTGATCCTTATTAGGGTCGGTATCACGACGTGCAAGGTTAGGACATTCAGGTCATAAACATTATTGATATAATGCAGTGTAAATGAATAGTAGATATAACAATAATTGAATGTAAACTTTAATAAAAGTTATAAAACACGCAAACCTATGTTTCGTTCCCCACCTTCAGATCTGGTGCTTTTCTCCGGACAGAACTTCGTTGCACCGCTTTCAGATCTGGCGCTTTCCTCCGGACAGAACTTTGTTGCACCGCACCGAGAGTCTCGATTAGAGAGTCTCAAAAACTAAAAACTTAGAAGGCGTGGAAAGGAGAAGAAAAATCACAAGAGAAGGTGATTTGGTGTGAGAAATGAGAAATGAGGAGGTTTCTTATATAGAGATTTTGTGCGCCTGAACGTTCTGGCAGGCGCCTGAACGTTCTGGCATGGCGCCTGAACGTTCTGGCAGGCGCCTGAACGTTCTGGCATGGCGCCTGAACGTTCTGGCATGGCGCCTGAACGTTCTGGCATGGCGCCTGAACGTTCTGGCATGCCGCCTGAACGTTCTGGCAGGCGCCTGAACGTTCTGGCATGCCGCCTGAACGTTCTGGCAGGCGCCTGAACGTTCTGGCATGCGCCTGAACGTTCGGGCGTTGCCCAAATAGTAAAAATTTCAAATAGTAATTTTTTTTTTTTTTTTTTTTTTTTTTTTTTGTGAAATACAGGGTATTACATACACTTTGTTGAATTTGTGGTAACTGAGGGTTAAACCAAAAGCTTTGTAAGTATCTCTTTGATTATAAGTAAAGAGAATCATATCTCAATCTTGTATTCATTAATATTAGTGACAATTATCACTGGAATAGAGCAAGTGTTACTCGAGTTATAAAGGTTGTTCTCAAGCCTGTGAAGTTGAGAAAGTGTAAACGGCTTGATCTTCATTCATAAGAAGATTCGTTAGTGGAGTTTGAACAAAATCTTAACTGAGGAGGTTACGTAGTGGATGTAGGCGCAGGGCGAACCACTATAAATCATGTGTCTTGTCCTTTATAGTTCATTCTTCATTATTTTGTGTAATTAGCCAAACTTACTACATTTCATCGTATTATTTATTTTTAAAAGAAAGTTATAAACCGTTAAGTATCTAATTCACCCTCCCTCTTTGACACATCTGGGCCAACATAAGGATGTTCCAAAATGAGCCTCATATACATGATCTCACAAATCCATTTAACCCAAAGGGAATCATTCTTAGAAACTATCCACCAAGCCAATTTTACAATACCTGCGGCAGTTTTGTTTCCTTCCACTCTTCTTATCTCAAAACCATCATCACATTTAGGCTTGCAAATCATATCTCAACTTAGCAAATGCATGAGTTTCCTTTGAGAAGAGCCGGTGTTTAGAGAATTTTCCATGATGTACTTATTTTCTTGATTAATTACCTTACATGGAAGGGAAGGGCATGGGATGCTTGCAACCTGCCTTGATAAGCTGACATCTTCCTCCATAGAGAGAAACTTCCATTTCCTACTTTGAAGCTTAGCAAGGAGAGAATCAATAATTGAATTACAATTATTAGCTGCTCATCCCCGAAAAGTCAAACTGATTCTTCTCCTCATTGAAAACTGCAAAGATAATCTTTTGATTTCCATCTCTTTGCTAAGAATTCTCTCTCTTCTTGCACCATGAGATCTTCTAATATCTTTTCCTTTTGACTTTTCCAATCAGCCAATGTTATCTTCAAAGAATCATCCACAAGCGGCTACTGGATCCTTTCCGACTCCACTTAATTTGGTTCTTCGTGTACTTCCAAAGAAATACCCCCATAGCTAGCCAGATGTTATGGTTCCTTTCTTTTAATGCTTTCTTGATTGCTTTTAGCTTTGCCACAAGAATGAACAAGGGGCTACCTCTAAAATTTGTTTTCCAATTGTTCCATCTACCTTAATTATATTGTGATAATAAAGGTGCTATTTTTTATGAAACCAACATAAGTATCCACGTAGCTCGCCAATATTGTTCTTTTGTTGTTTTTTTTTTTTTTTTTTAAGTACCACATTAGACTTGCCCAGATCCACACACAAAGGATATAACCAAAACAATTTTTTAAGAAAACCTATGGAGGGGGTTGACCCTATGGATGATAAGTACATAGGAACCCAAAACCACTAACAACTTAGGTAGGATTGACAAAAACAAGAACGGATAACCCCTTATAATAAAAGAGATATAACGTGTTCATATCCGGCTCCTTTTTAAATAGACATTAAGTTTTTTGTCCATATTCGTATAGTTAAAAACAAGAATAACCCACTTTTGTCTATTTTTGTTCACATTATAAAATAATATCTAAAATTGCATTTAATATTAATATTTCATACTTTTACATATGAATTTAGATTTTAAATCTTGAAAAGATTGCCAGTTTTAAGATCAAACTATGTTATGAAAGTTAATAAATATGTGATAGTATAATTTAAAACAATGAAGTAGTAAAAGCTTAGTTTATAACATACCCATAAACTAATAATAAATATGCTAAAATCTCAAAATGTAAAACCCTATGGTCACGTGAAAAAGTTATATTTTTACCTACGGAGGTAGGTACCCATTTTTTTACTTTGTTTGGACTTGCACGGCTTTTTAAAAAAGGACACGAAACTTTTTTCAAACCCAGCTCGGTTTCAAGATAATAATTTTCATACAAACGGGTCCCTCCCTTTTTTCTTATTTCTTTTTTTTAATTATCCCCATTCATATTGCGCAAATTAGTTTCAACATTACAATTGACTGGGAGCATGCATGTGCGCTATGTGTGACTTTTATATATAATGTTAATTATATATGATCAATATATATATATATATATATATATTAAAGCAGAAAATGATAAAATAAATAAATAAATTAGAACTTTAACAAATATGGACATATAGTGACCTGTACGAGTATTTGTATTATAAGTCGCATAAATATGTCGTAACATATGACCCATTAGAGAATTATATTCTCTTATATAGTTGCTGATGATATTTCTCTCTCTCTCTCAAAAGCTGTTTATCGCGTGAATTCCCAATGTATGTCATTTACAATTGTGACATGTTTCAAGATATTACAAGATTCTTCATTACAGTAAACTGCTTTTTATGAAGAAGAGGTTAAAAAGCTGATAAAAGACAACGGTAATTATCAACTTCAAGGTAAAGTAAAGAGATAGACGAGGGTAAGTGAACATAATTAATTATGAGATCAATAAATTAAAAACTTAATTTGACACTGGTTTCACAAAATCTCGCGCAATTAATTGATAGTATTAGATAAATTGATGTTGAATGTTAATATTATATAGTATTTGGTAATTCTTCTTTTTATAACTAGACAATTTTTTAGCTCTACTTTTATAAGAACTTATTTTAAACGTGTTGTTTAGTAATTAATACTCCTACACCTTGTTTTAGTTTTATTTTAGAGATAAAAAGTTTGTTATTTAAAAGCCCAACTTGATTTGTTTTATCAAAATATATTTATTTTAGGGAGTTTCTAGATATATCCATCGAAACATCATTTTCCCGCTTAATAAATTTTTAGAGATATGGGTACACTGAGTGTTTTTGGTAAATACATTTAAAAACACCCTTTTATCTTATTTGTGTCATATATATATATATATACATATAAGAACTTAAAATAATAATTATTATATAAAAGCTATATTGAATATTGACCAGGCTTTATAATAATATAGTTTCAATTACTAATAAAACTATTTATTTATGACATAACTTTTATTAGAATATATCTAAATTTTAATTCATTTATATATTTGTATCATAATTTTATTTATTTTTTATTTATTTATTATATAGTCATTCTATTGAGATATTTATTAATTTGTTTATATCATAATTTTTTTCATTTATTCCCTACAGGTGATTAATTATGTACTTCAAGAGGTATCTAATTAATATCTTTTGTACATGTCTTACAGTAATTCTTAGATGACTAATTAAAAAACGAATTCTATTCTATTCTCAATAATTCTGTTGGAAAAAAGCAAATTAGCAGCTGTCACATATTATTTAACATTAATTCCCAATTTGAATCACAGATATGCAATCTGCCCAATATAAAGAAGAAAAGACAAAAAGAAAAAGAAACAAAGATCTCCTGATGATCAACTGAGGGAATTACCTGCGTTCACAGACTCCCGTTTCAATCATTCATTTCATCCTCTCATTCATTCTAGATTAAAATTTGAAAGTTATCATGGGTCCCACTTAAATTATTTAAATTTGATAGCAGAACGTTAATAATAAGAGGAGTATCCACATAGAAAACATAAATAGCTTGATTAATGACTATTTACAAGTAAAAGACCACAATAACCTTTATGAATCAATTTGGCACCATTTTCTGAAAAAATAAAATTGGCGGTAGCAATTTTCACCCAAAATAGATTTAATAGTTGATTAATGTTGCACATTTCCAAGGCAGAAGGTAGCAACTCTCAAGGCTCTCTAATGGTTGATGCTTTGAATAGAATACTAAGGCTTTGTCACATAACTAATGACTTTAACTTCTAAGATCAGGAATTGAAAAACTACACTTTTAAAATCCAAGCCATTACAACAAAAAAGATGAAGAGAAAGAGAAATCTCAATGGACATCGTATATTGGAGAAGCCTTCTTGCTGTAGACGATTTTTTTTTCCTTCCATTTTATTTTTTTTCAACTAAATTTTTCCTGAAAAGTTTCCTTCCCAATGATCTATTTTTTGGTAACTTAACAACTAATCAAAAAAAGGAAGAAAATAATTTTTTAGATTTGAAAATCAAATTCACTCCACGTTTTCTGTGCTTGAACAAGGTAATAAAAGCGCGCTTCTTTGCCATTTGCACATACTGTTGTAACATGCTCTCAGTCTGAGCACATAAGTGCGCTTCTTGTTCTAAAAAAATGCGCTCCTGAGACAGACTGTCGTAATGCGTTCTTTGTGTGAGCAAAGAAGCGCGCTTCTCACGTGACAGAGCATTATCTGTCATACATGAATCTTGATAAAAAAAAATGCATGTACAAATAATTAAAACATAAAAACTCTTCTTAAATTAATTAATATTCATTTATCGATAAATTAATAAATTATTCGTTCATCGATAAATAAATAACCTCTATAAAAAAAAATTCTTCGTCCCAATAGTATTATTTTATAGAGGTTTACTGTACCACAAGTTTCTTAGTGAGAAAATGGAGAACGAGAATGAAAAGAATTGTAATGAGCACTGAGCCATGACAATGAAAGAGATTTAGTGAAGATGATAGTTTGTTTCGTGAAGATTTTGAAGGAGAAGAATAATCTAATTCTGTAAATGTTGGAATCTCTTAACGACGGCTTGGAAACATCTACTAGTTTTAACGTGGATGAAGGGCCTCTGCCGTGTATGATGTTTAGTAAACATGGCTTGAATGGCAATAATAGCACGCTTTTTACACTTAGAAGCACGTTTCTTTGCCATTTGTACAGACTGTCGTTGTTCTCTGTCTGATCACAGAAGCGCGCTTCTTGTTCTTAGAAACGCGCTTTTGAGATAAATTGTCGTAGCATGTTCTGTATGTGAGTAAAGAAGCACGTTTCCTCAAACAAGAAGCGCACTTCTCACGTGACAGAGCATTATCTGTCCCTTTTTTTTTATGATTTTCAAACAATAAGACATATACAAGAAAATTGACAAGATTATGATACCATGTACAAAAGATCTTTTACTTAGCCATTCACATAATATTTAACAAAAAATTTCTAACTCCCCTTAACTTTTGTATTACTGATTAGCAGATTCAGTATCAACACTTGCATTAGCATCAGGAACCGAACGATCAAAAGGATCAGCAACAGAAGCGTGATCAACTGCAGTTGCAGCAGCAGGTGGATCACTTGGAGGATTAACAGAATCATTATCAACACTTGCATCAGCATCAGGAACATATTGATTACTTGAAGGATCAACAACAAAAGCTTGATCAAAAGCAGGTGGATCACTTGGAGGATTAACAGAATCATTATCAACACTTGTGTGACTATGTGAGTGAAGGAGGCATACTCTTTTTGCGTGACTATGCAAATACCAACACGATTCCTTCAGCTTTTGTGAAAGATTGTCATGAGACTCTTCAACCTTGCCAATGACACGATCCACTTGGTCAAGGTGATTAGTAAACATGGCTTGAATGGCAGCCAATGTTGCTTCTTGAACTTTGGAATCTTTCTCCAACTTGTCTAGTCGAGTATTCTGATCATCCAACTTTTTATGAATCAAGCAAAAGTTGGATTCAATGTTTTGATTCAACTACTGAATGATCTTTTGAATGAACTCATTTAGGGAAGAGGTTCCAGAAGAAGATACAGCAGGTGTTAGAGCATTAATAGGAGACGATGGAACATTTCCAACAGAGTTTCGAGGTAAATCATGCTCATTATTAGGAACATCAATGTGATCATGTGTAGGAGAGTGATATAGGTCATCCTCTTGTGGATATTAGAAATTAGGATCATCATCGAAGTCGCCTTCTTCTCCAAATGGTGGTTCTTAAGGAGGAGGAGGAGAAGGAGGAGAAGGAGGTGTTGCTCCATTTACCTGATTTAGCACCCATTCTTGTCCATCTTTATCAAAATGGTACTTCAAGCTCTTCAGAGTGGTTTCTGCAAGGATTCCATGTTTGGTGACTTTTTTTCCTCTTTCTCACCCTCAAGAGGAACTCCTTATCTATCTTACATGGTAAGCTGCATAGCATATGGAGATGATGTGGTTTTCTTAGGAGTTTTGATGGCATGATCAACCATCATGTCGGAAAGTCTGACCTTGGTGCAAGTGAGCATGCACCATAAGAGGAATAGATATTTCCTGAACACGTCACCTTTGCTACCCATCCTATGAATGATGATTCAAATTATTATAAGATGGATTAGCTTGGCAATTAAGAGAAATCTGTTGGTGTTAAGTTTAGGTTCAACGACTTCTATTGTGTCATCATTTAAGATCTATCTAAGAGCTCCAAGAGGTGTATAATTTGGAAATACTATTTTTTTGTCTTTTTTTTGGACACGCTTCCACTACAAGAAAAAAGACTTTTGCTGACGAGACTTTTAGTAGCGACTTTAATTTTCGTAAGTAAAACTACTTTTTACTTACGATTTATCAAAATCGTAAACAAAAGTCGTTGTTAAAAGATAATATTTACTTACGAGTTTTACGTCGTAAGTAAAAGTATATTTATCGTAAGTAAAAGTATTAAATTTCGTCCCGCCCTTTTTCTTCTTTCCCCTGTTTCATAAATTTCCCTTCTTTCCCTCTCATTCTCGCGAAAACCCTTGCGAAGAAGACGAGCACGACAGGCCCTGTCACCCACTCGTCTGTGTGCCGTTTGTGAAGAAGACGAGAAGAAGAGATATTGGGAAGAAATTTGCCATTTCTCAACTTGATAGTTGAAGCGATTGAGAATGGTTGTGGATTCGCTAAGGTATTTTTCATTTGATTGTTTGTGAATTTGCTATTTCTCCGCGCTTGAAATCTCAAATCAATGATTGATTTACGAGAGATTTTGAGGAATTTGTGTTTCTGATGGTTATTTGGTGTTATTTTTTATGAGCTAAAAACTACAAAAAGATTACTTTCAATCTTCGACTTCTGATTCCACCACCATGAAGCTCTCCTCTCGAATATCAATCGATTCATTTTGTTTTGGTTGTGAAGCAGTTCGTAACTGATGTTCTTCTCTTCCCGTCTCTTTGTTGTAACGTAGTTTGGGAATATTGAATCTGCATTTGAAACGCTCTCTGTTACACGATCGAGTTAATATCAGTTTGATTAATTATTAGAAGTGGAACAGATTGAGCAATTTCAAGTGGTTCAGGTGCGTTTACTACGTTTCTTCTTGATCAACTCCAGTTTTGTACTTGTGTTTTATTTATTTATTTGTTTATTTTTTTATGTGGTTAGTGTGGCGTGGTTTTGCTTGTTTTTGTGACATTTTTTTTTGAATCCGTACTAATTTCAATTGCCAAGAAGAAACAAAATCGAGAAAAGAAGAAGAAAGATAACATTGTTTGTCTGTAAGAAGCATGGAAATCAAGCTATTTATGGATGACGGAGTGTTTCTTTCATACCTTAAAATATCAACGAAATTGTGTCTCTTATCGATTTTGTACTTTCTGAATCAAGTTTATTATAGCAATTTTGAGTTCTTATATATGAGAAAGAAGCCATGGATAACAGAGTGTTTCATGCCTTAAAAAGATCATGAAATTTGTCTATTTTTGACTGTTTTGTACTTTCTAAATCAAATTTACCATAGCAATCGTTTCACAAATGTAGGCATATCGGATATCCAATGTTAAAGTGAAATTTTGAGTTTCTGTTTTCGTTTACAGATTTCTAGTTTGAGACTTTAAAGCATTGGATTTCTAGTTGTTTATGAAAGAACTCGCGAGTGCACTTTGTTTAATGAGTTCTATTGATTTTTATTGATTCTACTCTTTTGCTGTAGAATTTGGGGGATTTTAGAAAGAGAAAATTATGCAATAATTACTTCTTGATTCCTTCTCATATTCAATCTGGGAATGAATAGGAGGAGCATACTTACATTTTTGATCCCACTTTTCTTTATATGATTTTGTGCAATTTTCTGAGTAGTACTTTGAGTTGCTGTTGTTTTGATGAGGTGTCCATTCAAGTTCTTGTACATTCGTTTAGATGTCAAGTTTATACAAATACTAATTGCTTATTTGTGAATAAAATCTTTTTTATTTGTTTTTTGAGGATGGTTAATGCTTTCATCTGTTCCACTTTTATTTGCTTGCAATGAACGGATTACATTGTGGTCCTCTCAATCAAACTCTCGTTGATCTTATCCTGAAAACTGTAAAGCATTCTTGCTGGATGAGTTAATTCAGGCCTATTAGGTCTTGTAATTTTTTTTTTTTTAGAAATGATTCTGATTAGATTAGAAAGGAAAAAACAAGGTGTTGTAGCTATTAAGTTGATTTGGACTTCATCCATGATATAGTCAAACAAAACTTGGTAATTTGATCACTACTTACTTTGATAATGTCAGGTATCTCTTCTGACTCTGTTTCTACTGTTAGACTGCTTTTGCTATATAAGGAGAAATTATAGGTAACTAAGAAAATAGAATGAGTGGTTACATTATTGATTTTGCGGTATATCCAACCCAATTGAATTGATTCATTCAAAGGAGGAATAGGATGATCATTGTATCACCGTCTCCACTAAGGGGATCTTAAATACTCTTTGCCAGTATAAGGACAGCTGATATTGATATTGATATTGATTTAGAATAAACTCTAAGCTTTGAAAACTGAGGGGACCCCTTGTACCCCTACACCAATCCCATAAACAAAAGGAAAAGGGAAACATAAAGAAGTTTCTTGATTGAAACTTGATTGCTTGTTACACTGATCTTTTAGGCTTTCTCTTTTCAGGGAACTATTTACCTCACTCTTCTATCATCTATACCTTGTCAAAAGATGGTAGATCTAGTATAATTAAATGTTGCTAGTGAGTAATCATGCACCTTGGATCTAGCAATGACTTGACATTCAATTTAAATGGTTTGATAGGCTGGTCCTGCCCGAATGCCAAAATAATTGTTCTGTTCACCAATGTCATTAAAGACCCATTATGGATAATTGATGGAGTTGCAGATTTTCAATCAGAACTTTTTCTGTGTTTCCTAATTGATTACTTTTTAAGTGCTTCTGCATTGGATTCTATGGCTTGTATATGAGGCATGTTTCATTTACAGTGTTACTGCTTATTTGATCAACCAGTATAATTAGACTGTGATAACGTATATATGTACCCCCCATGGGGAAAAAATACTTAATATTCTTGGGACCATTGAACCTAGAAATCTTCTTTATATTTGCTGTATGAATTACATGAGGTCTTACAAACACTAGTTTTTCCACTGCCCTTAGTGACCTTTGCAATGCATGTGAGCTCTTCCATTTCCTGTCAGACGGAAAGGGAGACTTGCTGGGACTTGAAGCTTTCACTAAGTATAGGTACTGGCCTGCTGCTTTTTCTTGTCATTTCTTTCATAATAACAAAAAACACTGCAGCAGATGAAGAATAAATTCTGCACTTAAATTCTTCAACTTTCCTGATCCATGATCTTGTTAGGAACCGCTTGATCTAAAAGCTAAACAGGTTTGAATTTGATGAAATTAAACTGGAAAACAGATTCACTGGCTTGGCTTCTGCAGGTTTTGAACATGCCCATTTCAAGGTTAGGTTCCAATCTAATTTCCTCCTTCATAAGTTTGATGTTTTTATTGAAATCTCATCATGTTACCTAGACTCACATATTCCTAGGAATTCCTGTATAAGGCGTGGCAATTAGAAATCTAGAAGAGGTCTTCTTGATATTTGCAATAATTATCTAAAAATCACAAACTTTTCTATCATATCCAAATTATTTTTGAACTTTTTTTTTTAATAGTTGCTTTATGGTAATGAATTTTTGTTAACCACTGGATCTCCTTATTACATTCCGCTGTTTCCGTCCCTCTTGGATTCAATTTATGCCTTGTTGCCCTGATTCATTCCTTGTATTTGAGCAGGTGCAGCTTCATGAACTTTGCAAGGAACATGAAATGTCGTGAATGTGATGAGGCACGGCCAAAGAGAGAACTTACTGGTGGAGATTGGGAGTGTCCTCAGTAAGCATTTTTTTCATCTTCGGACTTTGGATAAGCCCACTTACTGGTTCAAGGGTGCTATTGAACTCCTTATGACACATCTTAAACTTTTCACACTCACCTTTTGCAGATGTTGCTTCTTTAATTATGTAAGGAACACATTGTGCTTGAGGTGCAATTGTAAAAGCGCCCTGAAGAGGCTTCATTTGGCACTTTTGGCCTAGGATGGGTTCGTGATAGCAATCCAAACAAAGCTGAGATTGAGAGCATGTTGGCTGCAAATGAGAAGGCAGAACGGTGGTTTCTCAGTTGGATTATGCTGTTGATTTGAGCAGTTCCATAGCTGACGAAGATTTCCCAGAGACCACATCTTAATTAGTTATCTTTCGCTTGCATTATAGTCATGTTTCTATATTTTGTTACTTTTGTAAATTTTGCCTTGTACAAATTTTAATTTTTGTATACATACTACTTCAGAAATTTATGATTGTAAAAATTATAGATTTGATAAATGAAAATCTTCATTCCTTCTAGTGTTAAATTTTATTATTTGTCAAAATTAAAATTCTAAAAATATTACAAAAAAAATGATTTTATTAGCTATTTTTTTATTTTATAGCTTTATATAACATTTAGTAACGAATTAATTACATTTACTTACGAATTTCATTGTAAGTAAAGGGTTAGATTTGTTATAAATTCTGTTAACTTTTAGTCGCGAAATAAATGTTTTACTTACGAAACTGGAGTCGTAAGTAAAAATGATACTTTTACTCACGGAACTATGTCGTGACTAAAACTTTTACTTACGGCGTTTTCCTCACGAAATTACATTTGTAAGAATAAACCTAAACATCGTAAGTAATTCTTTTACTTACGAATTCTGAACTTTTACTTACGAAAAAATTTCGTAAGTAAAAGTCTTTTTTCTTGTAGTGTTCAAAGCATGGTGGAATGCCAAAATACATCTCAAAATGAGCGGGAGTAAAGTAAACATTAACACCACATACTTTTGATTGATGCCTATATCTATTGTATTTTGAATTGCAGTGAACATTTGAATAGAAAATTCAAACTAGATTCGAGAAGCTATCGATTGTATACGTCAAGTATTGAACAAGCCCATATGCTTCAAATAATGATCTCTAATGGCTATTTTAGCTTCGACAAAGTAGTTAAAGTTTACGGATGCCATAGGTGTAATAGAATGATCGATGTAATTGGAAAAAATTGGTTCACACACCTTGGTCCTGGGATTGGAAGAGCTAGGTGCATTAGCTTGATCACTATGATTGGGTTCCCTAGGGTTTAAACCTCGTGGTTGAGATGTCGTTGAGGTTCGGTTGGATGGCTATCTTTTTCTAGCTGGTTTGATGCTAGAGCAAACTTGTGATGCATTCCATTTAGATCCAATCGAAAGCTTTTTTTCTAGGGGTCATTTTTTCAAACACTAGTTGGACACGATTTTACACAAGAAGAAATGAGGCAAAATGATGCCCTAGATTTGCCAAACGCACCAAAACGAAGACAAACGAAAGACTAAAAACAAGATTATTGATAGAAATGCAAATTTTATCGTAGATTTTGAGTTTGAAAGCACGAAAATGAAGTTGGATAATCCTAGGAGTCAAGGAGCACTGTTGGGAAGCGAAGGTGGAGTGCCTTTGAGAGTTTGAAAGAAAGGGGGAAATGAACTTGGTTGCATAGGTGAAAAAAAAAAAAAACTTGGTCGCAGTAATACAATCATACATAAATAACTTTAATATAAATAAATTTATATCAAGATATTACTCAAGATAATCTGTCTAAGAGCTCCAATATGTATATATTCGATTAAAAAATGTTAAGTTCTTAAGATTTTTAAGAACTTAATATCTTACCTTTATAAAAATTGAAAATAAAAATTTTATATTTGTTGCATATTTCCCATATTTGATTAAATTAAAATTATTCTTACCTTAGTTTTTTTTAGTTTCATTTATACATTATGATTTCTTAATGTGTACTTAATTAAGAATTATTTCATTATTGTATTATGCAAATGCTTGTCATAAAAAATAAAACCTTTTCACAAATTTATTAAAAGTATTTGTTTAAAGGACAAATTATTAAAACATAAATTCATGAAAAATTATGATATAAATAATTTAATAAATCAAAATAAAAATGTATTTAAATAGAAAGTATGTCATTAATAAAAAAAAATTAAATTTAACTTAATTATATATCCTAATTTATATAACAAAAAAAATTGTAGAGCTAATAAAATCAGAGCATTCAGACAATACTTAAGCTACGAGTATTGAGTAATTAGAAATGTGATGACACAGTAATGAGATAAACAAAAAAGAAATCAAAGATCATTAATCAATAAAAAAAATCTAAATAGAATGTCTTCATAACTTGATTGCATATTAAAATTATTTTAAAATATATACTTTGAAATATAATTTTTTGTTTTTTTCAAGAAAGAATGTATTAATTTTGTTTCTCTATATGCATAAATTATTCGTTCGGAATTTGAAATGGTAATTGCAATGTCTCTACATATTGGTTGCATATTAATATAATCAGAGTATCTATATTAAATTAATTAACATACATAGTTTCATAAAAAATGTCTCAATCCAAATATATAAGAAATAAAAATTGTCAGGTTGCAAAGAGAACTGAATAAAAAATATCGTAAGTACTAAAAAACTGAGATTATTAAAGAAAAAAAACAATTGAATGTAATGGAAATTTAAAAATGGCCTCCACTATTCTTAAGGAGGATACTTATTGCTAGAAACGAAAAGGTCTCATTTTGATAATCGGTCATTAATTACATGGTATTGCACCTCTATAATTCTCTCAATGCACCAACATCTTTATTATTACTCTAAGACTCTTGTATAAAATTACTTCATAAAACATACTTTTTAAAAAATTAAGTTTACATCCAAAAGCTTTTTATTCTCAAATCACATCTACTTAAGATTTCATCTTTTTTTTACATAATATTTTAAGAAATTATTAGCTAATTTAAAATTGTAAAAGTTAACAAATTTGAAGATAATTAAAAAAAATTATGTTATTAAACTAGGGAGACATTTTTAAATTAAATTAACTAAAAAAATCAAATAAACATATATTTTGTCCTTTTTTCATTTTCTTAAAATATAACAGAATATATATAAAATTAATAAAAAAAAATTAATTAGACAATTTATTTTACTCTATATTATAGTTTTTATTTTTATTCTACTATTGTTAAGTAACATAGAATAAATATCTAAAAACAAAAGAATAAAAACTCAAACCAACAATTTTTTTATCAATTACTTTATGTTCTTACTCTTTACTTTATTTATTTAAAATAAAAGAGAATAAATATTTTAAAATTAAAAGAATAAAAAAATGAATTTGATAGTTTTTCCTCTATATTTTAATTTATTAGGATAAATATTTTTAAATTAGAATAAGCAAGTTTTTTTTTACTAAAAGAGAATAAAAATCTTAAAATGAAAAGAATAAAAAAAATTCTTGGATTGAGAATATTTTTACTATTTATATTCACCTTTTTATTATTTATTTAACTTTTAAAAATAAGAATTTAATTTAAAATTAAAAGAAAAATAATAATGAATGGACTATTTTTTTATCTTCACCTTTTCTTTTAAATTTTCAAAATAGTATAAATATTAACAATGAAAAGTGAATAAATACTTTAAAATGAAAAGAACAAAATCTTTTAATTAGAAAATGTGTTTTGAGAGATGTTTTTTAAATAAAAGAATAAAAAAATGAAGTAGATGAACGATTTGAAAGAGTTACATGGACTTTTGCATAATAGGTAATAGCGAAAAACAAAAGGCGTAAAAGAGAAAATAACATAAATAAGTATGGGGCATAAGAAGAGAATGGTGTGATGAGAAATAATGGTTGGTGTAATTAGCGGCTTTCCAATTACATTAATGATGATTAACAAAATGAAAAGACTTTATTAACCTTCTTTAAATGACATATCACAATATAGAGCTATTTACCCAGAACTCATCTCAAATTTGGGCAAAAAATTTCCTTTATTTGTTCTTATTTTTTATCTTCATGGCTAGTCAACAAAAATCAAATAAAACTATAGTAATGAATTTGTTTTCAGAAATGTGCTCTTAAGACACTGTCATAACATGATCTTTGTCAGTGCAAAAAATCGTGCTTCCTCGTGGAAAAAGCACACTTCTTCACAAGACAGAACATTATTTGTTGATCTTCGTTATTTTTGTTAAATTCTTTATTTTTTTCATAAAAACTGCTGCAGATTAATTACCTGCTTACAATAATAACAATATTATTGATAGGTTAAAAAATAATTAAATGACAATGCTTATAATTAAATGAGATTTTAATATTCTTGATAACTTAAAACCTCATTAAAATATGGACGAGAAACAAATTTGAATTTCAAATTTAAATGTTTGACTAAATGAAGAAAAGGATAAAAAACCGTTTACATAGTAAATAACACAACTATCCTTATTTCTTCACACAAAAAAACGAAAATGCCCCTATCTATTCTATCAAGATAGCTTTACCCTTATGTAAATTTACTAGAGTATGGTTATACTAATTATTATTACTTTTTTTTGAAAAGTACTAATTATTATTGATCACATGTTAATTATGTTGAAAGAGCTACTAATTAATTAAATATAAACCAGTGGTCCTCTTATATATATATATATATATGAAAAATAATTTTTTGACACATATTTTTGACAGTACAAGTGAGAATAGTTAGATTGCCTCAAATTACGTAATAACACCTCATATTACGCAATTAACTCATGATACAAAATATTATCACATGATTTAAGACAATCTAACTATTTTTACTTTTTAAGTGTATCAAAACCTTATGTATATATATCTATATATAAGACATGTGGAGCCCCACGTCACGTTGGCCCTGGTTTTTGACTTTAGGCGCTATAGCAGAAAAAGGTACAAAAATCCATCTGGGCTCTGAACGTAAAGACAATAAAGCTCTCCTTGTAGTTTTGGAAACATTGTTGCATGCATCCATCCCTGCAGCGCTTTAAACGTAGTCATGTGGTAGGCCCCAAATGCCCACCACCAATATTGTCAAGAAAATTACATTAGATATATATATTTAATTTCTTTATCCTAAAATATATACTAATTATATATATTTCCACAAATTTTGAAGATGTCGGTGCCTAATTAGTACTATATAGTGCTAGCTGCTACACATGCATATATGTATTAAGATTTTCAGCAAGAAAAATTAATTAATAAAATGGGCACCAAATATATATAATTAATTTATATTGAGTTCATGTTTGTTATGATCTAATTATATAATACTGATGATCTAGAGAAACTCAATGAGACAAAAATAAAATAAAATAAAATAAAGGATTAATTAATATTGGAATTCTAAGGGGGACACTTGGGCAATGTTCTTCTCAGCACCTTCATCCACATGCACCATTGTTTCTGCTTCACGATCATCATCATCAAAACCGACTGAGCAATTTCGTACTACTCGGCTTTCTGGTGTCTCTAAGAAGTTTTCTGGTGCTTCTGATTCCGACGGCAACAAGCTGAGTTTTCCTTGATTGTACAAACTGCTTAATTGATGAAAATAAGGACACGTTTTAGAATCCACAGATCTCTTCTTGTTTGTGTCTTTGGTTTTTCTGAAGTACTTGTTGATGTTTTCCCATTTCTCTTTACACTTCTTAGCACTTCTTTTATATCCTAACTCCAACATCCCTTGTGAAATCCTCTCCCATAGAGGAGCCTTTGTGCCTCCTTTTTGATCTTCTGTCGATGATGAAGTACTATTATAGAGATTGCACCTTAGGTTTATCAATGAGTTCACTTCATCTCTTGGCCATCTCTTTCCGTGATCTCTGATTTCATTTGATATGAAATTAGAGTTTTGTACTGTTGATGAAGTGGTGATATTTCTGTTGCTTTTGGTGGATGGTGCTGCTGGTAATTCTACTGGAGTGTATGAATTTGATGGTACTGGTGGATTGTTTTGGTTAGATCCAGAATTAGGGTTCTTGGTGGTTTGAACCATGGTATATGATGAAGTGGGTGGATTTGTAGGGTTATTGCTTTTGTGAGCAACAGAAATGGGGGTTTCAGGTACTGGGACTAGGGCAGAAGCAGGACCCTTAGAAGAGCTTTGTGCTAACACTGTGGAAGGTGAAGTTGCTTGAGAATATTCAGTATTTTCACGATCTGGTGTCTTGAGAAGATCTTCTTTTTGGAATTGGGATGAAGTACCACTTCTTGTGAATTTCTTCAAGAATTCAATGATTGTAGCCTCTCTATCACAAGCAATGGCTTGTTCTTTTGCCCTAATTTCAAACTCCTTGTTAAGCCTATTACTTTCTTTCTTCCTCCAAGCTTCTTCTCTAGCAACCCTTTCTTCTTCTCTTCTCTGCATGTCTTCTAAAAGCCTCTTGTGCAGTTGTTCCTGTTGGATCATGACCTTGCTCACAAATTCAGAAAAACCCTTCAACAATTCTAGTTTATGCTGCTTCTTCCTCTTCTTTCTTCTAGGCTTTTTCACCACTTGCTGATGATGATCTTCAACAACTGGGTTTTCTAAGGTCTCATTTCCTGAGCTCTCCTCCAAATTCTGACCCATCTTATTATTCCCTTCTTCATTAACGTTAGTTCTTACCGAGTCTTCATCCATGGATTTCTGATTAGGATATTCAAATAGCGCATCCAACTCATTAAATGATGACCTGCAGTAGTTACTGTAATTACCAGTGTTGATGTTGTTGCTGTATTTGCTCACCTCTTCAAATTTCTCCTTGCATTTCTCAGCACTCCTTTTAAACCCAAGCTCAGCTAGTTTCCTGTGAAGGTTTAATTCACAACAAAAATCCATGACAGCAGGACCAAACAAATGTAACAAGAACTGTTTTTATTTCCTTAATTTTTACCCCAACTAGCTAGTTAGCTTTACTTTTCCTCCATTTTAATTAATTAATTACTGTAATTGTTAAGTTCCAAACTGATTGTGCCAACATAAAGAAGCACAAAAAGTAGGAGGAAAATCTCCCAACAATGATGCTCGCTAACTTCAAGAAGCAAACAAAGATAAAAGCTGCAATCATGCATCAAGCAGAAGAAATTGATCTTAAAAGTCATACATATCACCTACTTTACAAAAACTCTCAATCTAGCCAAACTTATGAAATCAATTAAATAATGTTAATGATAAGATCGAATTCTTCATCAGAATTTGAAATTTGAACCACAATCCTGGTTTACCAAGAGTACCCAGATAGAACAAATTAAACCCTAACTTAATAACCACCAAACAATTGAAGAAGAAGAAACAATGAAGAAATTAAAATGAAGTAGCCAGAGTAATTAATTTGTTCATCAACTTAAAATTTACCTTGATACATGTCCCCAAATGAAGTCTGAGAACTCATTATTCCCCATGCTAGATCTGATTGTCAATAGTGCAAGCACCTCTTCTTTAGACCATGGATCCATTTGTTGGGCCACAGATCCAACTCCTTTTACTACCTCCAAGCTCATTCTACCACCCACTCTCTCTTTTTCTTCTTCTTCTTTCTCTTCCTCTTCATGTGTGCAGGAATCAGGAGGTTCATGGGCAGCTGGCTGTGGCTGATGATGAAGAAGATGATGAGATTGGAAATGCTGATTATAAGGAGGTTGAAGTTCATGAATATTATTGGAGAAATTGGAATTAGCAGCTGGAGGGACATGGAAGGGAAAGGTAACAGGAAGAGGAAGAGAAAGTGCACTTCTTGAAGCTATAAATTGGTGAAACTGAGCTTCAGGAACTCCATTAAACATGTTGAAAAGATCTCAACAGATCCTTCTTCTTCTTCTAATTTTACTTTTTTCCCTGATGATGATGATCTGTTACTAATAGTACTGAAATTGAAGAACTTGGTAAGCTCTAGTAGTAGTAGAAGTAGTATTGTAAACAAAGAAAGCAGCAACAGCTACCTATAGAGAGGTAGAGCCACATCAAAGAGTTTTGTCTTGTGTCTTGGGAAATTATAATAATTCATTTGATTCATTCCCTGGCTCCTTTCAGAAATTTCTTTTTTTCAACTAGAATCCTATGCTGAGCCAGCTGATGTAATAGGAGCAATAAGCAATATCAGCACACGTGAGACCCTGAAACTGGTCTGGTCCCACCAATATATGTTAATCAATGCTATTGGACGATCTCAACCATCCGTTCTGTCCAGTCTTTTTCAAAATGATAAATGACAGATTCTTTCTCACTCGTCAAATAAATATAGGTCATGATCTTATCAAAAGCCTCCCTGACTCTACCCACTAATACCACGTGTAAACAGCCCTTTTGATCTACCAAAAAGAAATATTAATGAGGAATAACTCGAGGACCTCTTACTTATTTATACATATATATATATATACGTGTATTAATTAATTTGCGATGGGTTTGCAATGAGATTGAGATGTATGATGAAATTAAAATGAATGTGGATGAAGCGTTATAGAGGTGAGAAATATGGAGAAACTATCTGTTTTTTTTTTTTTTTTAATTTGTCTTTAGAGATAAAGATACAAGTTAATGAAAACCTGTCGGGTCAGATCTTGAACAGTCCAATGCACGACGAGTCGCAGAAGGACGTAACAACAAGGACCCCCATTCATGGAAGAAAGCGGTGTTTCAACTCTACTCCTCCGGAGTACGTACGCTCGTTTTCTTAGATTTATTTTTGCTGTAGCTACGACACAGCAAGCATGGTGTCTTTAACGATCCCACGTGGATAAAATGGAGACTGATTTATGTATGTACGAATCCAACTAATTAATTATGCTTTTAATTTAGTAGTATGTTGAAATGAAATTAACTTGGATGGTTTACTTAATTTCGATTTCAAACTTCAGATATAAATATTTATTTATATATATATATATATATATATATATATATATATATATATATAGTGAGTGTACGTGTGTTTTGTTGAAGATAAGTAGTTCGATTTTGAGTTTGAGCTCCTTTTAACAAAATTATAGTTTTGATGAATGTTTCGTCTTTATAAAATATCTAGTGAAATAATTTTGTTCTAAAGAAAAAGAAGACACCATTAATATTAAAATTTTAATAATAATAAAAAAAAAAAAAAGAAATGAGGTAGGTGGCTTGATATATACATTTGATATTATATTAATAATATGCAGCCAGTACGTTAAAGTCGGTGATGTGCCATATCTTTCAAATTTCTGTTATGTACGTTTTCTCTCTAATATATATATATATATATATATATGTTTGAACTCTTTTAAAGTTTTTTAATAGTTTTAATGATGGATCGGAATTCATTAATTCATTATTTTTTCTTCCAGTACCGTTGCTAGCTTCTATTGTTTTAATTAAATTATTATTAATTTTCAATAATCTTACATATATATATAACAGATATATAAGGGGGGTAACAAAAAAAAAAAATGAAAAATAAAGAAAGAAACGTTATGCATGTGTTGTATATTGTGATTTGTCTTTTCTCGCGTTAATTTCTGACTCCATTTTTTTTTTTTTTTGTAAATTGTGGTAGAAGAATTATATTCAATGACTTGAAAACAATGAGTACTCTCTTTACACAAGTACGTACAGCCATCTTATCATATATATTTTAAACTGAGAGAGAATAACACGCAAGACTAATAAGCTTTGAGACAAATGGGTATTATACGATGATAAAGTGAATAAATCATGCGAGACATTAATAATTGTACACCAGTGCTGATATTTCTTAACTTACATTTAGTTTGTGATTTGAAGAATAACGATAGTATAATATGATTGATGGTTTATATGGTGTTACTGTAACATTACTATAGTGATTAATTATTAATGTCAACTAGCTGATCTATTCGTTGCCTCCTGATTTTTCTACTTTTTCCAAACATTAACGAGACCTCGAGAACTCCTAGCTACACACGCATATAGATTAAGATTTTTATAAATTTATATATAATCAATGTAAAAAGGTTAATAAGTATGATCATAATTAAAGAATAAATATGTCACATAATGTAGAAATAAAGTGGGTTTTCCTCTCTTTCTCATTATGGCCATTTTCTAATTAATTTCAATGCCTGCCTTACAAAAAAAGAAAAAAAAGATATTAGATAGGGTGTAAGGACACTACATATCATGAAACACCATTACTAGATATATAATGACCCCAAAAGAATATATAAGGAAATTGTATTATAAAATACCACAAACAATAAGATACTATTAATTTAGCATTTGCTAATTGATTCAATAATTTTTGAAGTTAAAGCCTAGGTGATAATGAGACATAAGAGGGGGAGATCTGATATATATATAATTTTAGTGTATATTTGAATTTGAGTTTGAGTTCCCTTGGTTATGTGACCTAATCAAATATTAAGTCAACTGAGCAAATTAATAGCATAAAATATGAAATTAAATCTCTTAAAATCAGAGTTTCGGAGATGATAAACACTTTCTTTTTATAGTTTCTTGCTGTTAAAGTCTAAAAATGTATTTCCCCACAGCAACTTTTTTTCTTTTTTTGATGGGAAACATCACAACAACCTTTGTGTCAACTACACATGCCTAACCTCATTTTTATAATTTTGCTGTTAAAGCCTTACTTTAACTCAAATAAAATCTGCAATTTGTTTTTTTCACTTCAACATTTTTACACTTATGGGTTTTTTAAGTCAAAAAAATGTTGCAACTAAAAGCAGCAAACTTATTCTATACTTATTTTATTATTTTGAGATTATAGGAAATTACTTGTTAGATAGATAAAATAACTTACAAAATGTCAAAATTATGAATCAAGTAGCTAATTACTATACGCTCCTTTAAATAAATAAATAAAATCTCCCCATTAATTTTTTTTTTAAATATATACCTTTTAAAAAAATTGGAGAAGTGGGCGCGATCTTTGGGTTTCCCTGAGTGTGTGCGAGCTCATTTGGGTTACTGTTAAAAAAAAATTGAAGTAAAAGATTTGTCGTTCAAAATGTATTTATAGTCAACTATTAGGTGTGCATATATAAAATCAAGCCATTACTGTTAATTTTCTGTTTATGTTGTTTAATTGTTTACATTATAAATAAGCCTCTAGTTATACTCATGAAAATGACGTCTTAGACATATTGTTATGTATATAGATTAATGATCACAATGTACATATTTTGAGAAATACATATATCTAAATGGCCTTTGTTTGGAGATCATGACCGTAATTATCTAAGGTATGGCCCACATTTCTTTTCTTTCGTTCTCATTTAGGTGTGTTTATTCTCAGAGTTTTGTCTTGTATCCATTTTTCAAATAAACAGCATATCTATGTTATCAATCTTGATTCTCTCTTTATTTCTCTCTCTTCTATTTCCTACAATAATAGAATTCTCACCGTTAGTGTGCTTTGACAACTATCATCCAGTACTGCTACACCTTGTGTATGTATAGCGCGTTGATGTGATATTCATGGATTTGGTGAAATATCGTATTAATTTTAATTAACACAGCTGTATATATATATATATATATATATATATATATATATATGGCATGTCTACATAATTATCATCTACAACTTGGAAAATCATTCGTTAAGTCTCACTAAGTCTAGGATTATTGATTTAATTAAACATTAGAATATATTTGAAGATAATGTCAATCATATCACCTTGTTTAATTTAGAGGTCATTTGTATAGACTATAGTAAGGTTTTCGGAATTCATATCCACTGAGGTCAAACATGTTCACCTAGTTAAGTTGAGACATTGTCCAAAGGTGGACGACTACTTGCACTTAAATAATATTTAACAAAAAAACTTTTAGTAGAGATTGTATATAATCTTAACTTGATATTATGACAATAATTTTTTTTTTTTTATATTTTCCCATTCTAGAAAGAAAATACAACAAAAGTCAAAACAGGCCGCTAAGATAAATTATAATCTTTGGCAGATTAATTTTTTTTAACGACATTTAACTCTCAATTTTAAAGACTAAAACCCCATTTTTATATGAAAAATAAAATCAAAGTCCGACCACGATAGGTTGGACATAAAGAATTGTGTCCGACCTAATGGAGTCAGACAATGCATTTTTTAGTTTTTTTTTATTTTTCTTTTTTGTTTAGCTTGTTAAGGTCGGACAAATTTCATTTTGTTCGTCTACGCAGGGTCGGATACATCCAATTTGGGGGTCATTTTTTCTGGATTTCGAAACCCATTTTCGCCTCCTTTTTTCTTCGATTTTGTTTATGTTTTTGTAAAAAAAAATATTTCAAAAAGGTGAAAATGTATGCTTTTGATTAAAAAAATACAAGAAAATGACAAGATTAAAGATTGAGATGAGTTGAAAAGTTGAAGGGTTAAAGAGCTTAAGATAGAGAATGGGCGGGTGAAGAGAGGGGTGAGAATGTTTAAGGGGTTTAATACTTATCATTTTTTTGTAACTTTACATAAGACTTTTTTTTGTCTTTTTAATTTTTAAATGAGGTAGGCGAAGAGATAGAAAAATGTGGGTAAAAATAGTCGGACCTTTCGATTTTTTTAACTATTAGGCATACTTGGCCCAATTTTTAATTTAGGCCCATTATAATGTCCAAACCCGGCCCTAATATTAAACAAAGTTGCCCTAATCCTTTTAATTATATTGGGCATCGAGGTGGCAAAAATGTGGATACGGATAAAAATGGGTAGGAACAATTCTTTATACTTAATGTATTCGTACTCGGCCTGATTTTAAAAGGACATTAAGTTTTTTGTCCATACCTGTATAATTAAAAAAAAAAAAGACAGATTGTCCGCTTTTGTCCATTTTGTTTTTCCATATTATATATATATTTTCATATTATTTTTAAATATGAAATACAATTCAAATAACATATCTAATTATCTAAGCAATTTATGCTCTCTTACACTATATATATAAGCCAAAAAATCTATACATATCTAATCATATATATATAATACTGTATAATATATTATTATAGATTTTATAATAACCGAAGAGTTATATATATATAATTGAAAAGGAACAAGGTAACAAAAAAATTACATTTTTACCCTCGGTAATTGGGTACCTGTGCCACTTTTAGAAACAAATACAAAATTTTTTCATACTTGACCCAGTTTGAAGATTCTAATTTTCGTACCCACTTATAAATAGGTTAGACAATATCGAACAAATGGGTCTGAAAGTCAATTACCACCCCTAATAGTACAAATCCAAGGAAACAGTTTTCGAGCTTTGCTTGCCAGTTCAATCATATGGTATCACCCAAATTTAGGACTAATGTAACACCCCATAGTTTATTTATTGTATTGGATTGACTTATATATATATATCGAGATATATTGTATGCGTATTCTATACTTATGAGTTAAACCATACTTATGAGTCAAATGCGTGTGGAGGAGAATATTGGTTAAATATGCAAATTATGAAAGTGTATCATTAAAGGAATAGTATGATTAAATGACATAATATAAATTAAAGTATAAAAAGAAAAGAAAAACTAATTTATTATCATGCTCATCTTATTCTCGCACTTTCTAACGTGTTTGATAAAAAAATAAAAAAAATAAAAAAAATAAAATAAAAACGGAGACCAACCAACCAAAGAAAGAAAGGGGGAGAACGTTTGACGGAGGGAGGAAACACGGTTTCATGGCGAAATCGACACCTGATAAGTTGTTCTTGTTTTTTTTTTTTTTTTACAAAATTGTAATTTAAGCTAACTTTCTACCTGTATAATTTTTTTTCTAGGAGGTATTTTACCGTATTTCAAAAAATAGAATTTGGACCGACTTTAAATAGAAACACGTAAAAATAATATATTATGAATCCTATAGATGTGTAGATATTAGATATGTGATTTGTGTGTGTCCATAAGTGTTATTGACACCGATACAGCTGTCGGAAGCCAAATTTGACACTAGAGGATTTTGGAACCATGTCAAACTCCGGTGAAATTCTGGTTTAAAACCATAGAATTATATAGAACTGAATTCTAGACATTTTGATACTGAAATTATGATTTTTGGGTATCGATTAATATTTTTAATATATGCCTGACTAAATTTAGTAAATACGAAAAACTTAGATATTAGTGAAAATATGATTGAAAGGCTCGTTTCTATTATCCATTGCCTTAAAAATAATCATGAGGGCTGTGTAAAATATTTAAGAATTAAATGATTAATTGATAAAAATAAAAATAAAATAATTTGATAATTGATTATGGATTATCTAGGAATGAATATATGATAAAATTATATTGTTGATCGGACACGGATATTAGATTAGTCGTAGAGAGTAGGTCTTCGCCGTACCACTGTGAGTATTTTTTTGCTTTGGTTATTTTATATATGACATTATAGATATAAAATGTTTTTGATTTGATAAGCATGTTATGAATATTGTGCATGAATTAAATTCATGAAATGATTTTAAAATGAAACATGCGTTAGATTTGCAAGAGCAGACTAATTGCATGAGGTCAATTCTTGGGTAAGCCTCAGGAACTAATCCCATGTGAGTAACTGAATTTGTACTCACATACTAGAAGATTGTCCAAGTTGGAATAAAAATCCAGAATTAATGATTATATGAAAATGAATAATGAGAAAACTATGACTACTTTTGTTGTGGCCAAATAAAAGGTTAGACTCACTATATTACTTGAGCTTATTATAGCTCACCCCATTTTCCTTAAATATGATGTGAGAAAACAAAGAAAAAGGAAAGGCAAGAGAATAGTAGCATGCTTTTCTATTTCTTTTCTTATGTATATATGGTTTGAGGATTTGAAAACATGTTATTTTAGTTTATCTATATGGAAAACATATATATATTATCACTAGTTGACCACCAGAGAGATGATGTATATGATGTGAGAAATGAATCTAGAATTTATGTGAGTGAATGTGAATTATAGTTTTATGGATTTGGAATTTGATTCGATCGATAACGTGGACTTGTGCTAGTCTATATTTTACTAGAAATGTTATGTCAAATTTTCTTTTCTTTTCTTTATTTTTATGAAATTTGATGTAGAAAGAAGACTGATATAGTATTGTATACGTCAGTGTGACATATATAGTATTATGTATCGGTCGTGACGTCATTAGTACAGAGTAGGTCGCGACAATCAAATAATAGCCAACACACGCATATATTGTAATAAATTAAATTTAGAGCTATACAAAAGCCAACCATATATTTTTATATTGTGATATTATGATTTTAGAAAATCACATTAAATCATAAATTAAATAAGCATACTAACCATTTTCAATCTTAGAATAAAAAAAAAAGAAGGAAAATGAAGCTTTGAAATAGCTTATGTGTCTTTGTCAAAAAAGAAAAAAAAAAGAACTTATGTGTGATGATTGGGCCTAATTGATTTGATCTAAAGTTAATTTAGAATGTTGAAATTTGAATTACTCTAATTGGGCTCACTTTGTTTGGATTTACAAAAGTGATCCAACCGAAGCCCAGTGGTCTTAGGTTTGGTCTAGCCCATCAGGATCCACTGCATGACATCGATAATTTAACCATGAACTTAAAATGTGTAAAAAACTATACATGTTTTAAAAAATAATTAGACACCGGCATTATAGATAAACTCTTTACAAAGTAAACACAAGCAATTATTAGAATTTACCAGGCAATTTTTTCCTATAAAGGATAAAGAGATTTTATAATATTTGCAATTAATTAGAATGTTCTAACTTGGTCTTCACATAGATATATATGCAATACAAATATTTGTTGGTGGAAAGATCTCTTAACTATGTTTAGATCTAAGGGTGGGTTTTTTTCAGCACCAATAGGTCATAATACTAGTAATTAAATAATAATAAGTAGACATCTTATTTAATGATTTTTTTTATACGATATAATATTAAGTATCCATGATTTAAACACACGCACTCCGTGTGTTGAATGCCTTTAACTCATGTATATTAATGCGTGATTTAATGACATGCAATGTTCTTAATCGGACTCTATGCTGAAAATGTCAATGAATAGGATTCCTCATCTCATGTAGGACTACTGTCTCAGTCTACAAGTACCCACCACACAACACACACGTATTGGTTTGGTTTCAATATATATTATCAAATGAATTATGAATGGAGAAAGAGCAGAGGGGCTCCCACCGGCCACTTTGACAATTTCAATAGCTAGAAACTTGAGAGTGATATAAGGGGGCCAGGAGAGATTTTTCTAGATGTAGGTGATTCATCATCATAAATCAAATAAGATTCGAAAGCATAGAATGGCAACACGTGAAATCATAAGAAACACTAAGGTGGTCCTCATCATGTGAACGTAGACATATAAGAACAAGGCCGCACCTGGCTTTGTCAGAGAGCCCATCCATCCATCCTGCAGAGAATCTTCTCTTTTCTTCTTCAATATCATTTTCAGAGATAGAAACGAAACCCAAACTCGATGGATGGAGCAGTGCAAAGGCAATGCACGGATTCATGCATGCTGGAATTGCTGAGCCACACCTATCTATCACCTTCCTTTCAATTAATTTCTCCCTCCCCACGTTTTTTTTTTAAAAAATTCCAAAGCACACAGACCACTTTTCTTTTTGTACTCTCTCATAGTCTCTTATTCTTCTTCTTTATTAGTTGTACTGTGTCCTATTATAAGCCATCTCGATCAACTTTTTTTGTCTCAATAAATTGACCTGTTAGGGATGGGCCAATTAGTATTAAGAATACACAGATACACTAAAACGACTAAAAAATTATATTCAAAAGTGTCAAAAGTACTTAGACCACATGAGCATAAGAATCATTTTGAATATCTTTTTGAATTGTTTTAGCATTCCTCGAAACAATATTATTTCACTCGCTAAATTCTTGTTACTTAAAATTTAAAAATTTACAATATTGTGTGGATGCTCCGGCCCTACCATTTTATGGGGGCTAGCCTACATGATAGTCAAGATATAATTTTGTTAAGAAAAAATTTTTAAACTAAATTTTTTTAGAGAACTTTTTTTTATGGTTGTTTGAATATATATAAAAAATATTTCTTCACACTTATATGAATTAGAAAATAAGTTTCAATGAATATAACCTGAAACACAATCAATAATACTTAAAACTTTATTCGAGAATTTAATTTTTTCACCTCTACCAATGAAAAACTTGGGTGAAAAATAAATGACCTTGAGAAATTTTGGCAATCCAGCGCACAACTTCCCTATTTTCTAAAGAAAATTAATTGGCTAATTTATTGAGAAAATAACTATAGAAAAAAATGACTCAAAGCTTCCATGTGAAAGCTTGCGAGCCTACATGGCCCTCTCTCATGTTGTCAACTTTTACCAACTTCCCTGGGTTGCACAGCGTGCCCTCTACCCAGGTGCGGACGCACCACCGCAGTGGCGAACGCCTAGCCATTATATATCCACAATATTGTCTTCATTGGGGTCCACAGAACACTGCACGCACCCAACGACCTTTGTCCTTTTCTTATGCAGAACACTGCACAGTCCAGGGGCCTCCCCCAAGTTCGAACTCACAACCTCTTCCTCATAAGGTTAGATTTCGCAACTTGAGTATCCATTGAGCCAAAGTCTTCCATGAAATAGTGCAAACCAAAACCAGAAAACATAAAATTATTTTAATTATCTCGACTTTAATTATTAACAACTAGTATGTTGGGATTGTATTGACAAGAATAATAATCCTACATTAGAAATGACATATTCATTACATGCAATCTTACCCTTGTTAGTATCGAGATATTTTCGAATAAAACCCAAAAACTTGAGCCTAGAGATGGTTAAGTTGGAGACAAAATTGATACTAATTAAGATCTAAGTCTGCACAACAAGTGGTATCAGAATTTATGGTTCGACTAAGATGACCCATGTGGGTGCTCATGGATTACAATTGGTTCCTCGAGATGGTAGCAACAGTTAGACATTAATTATGTCAAGGTGTAACGCAAATGAGTGCCAACAAATAGGTGCTTAGTTTGTCGCAGTAGGATGGACATGGATAATGTCAAGATAGAACACAAATGGGTAAGTGCTTATTTGGTCGGGGATGATAGTGCCAACAATAGTTGGATATGGATAATGCCAAAGATGGATACATGTGAATGCTCATTTGATCACAATTAGGGGTGTTCATGAGTTATATTGGTTCGGGTTTAGGTCAAATACCAAACCAATCAAATCAAGTCAAGTTGGAAAGATCACTATTAGGGGTGTTCAAGAGTTGGGTTGATCGGTTTGGTTTACTTTAGTGTATTGATTATAAATACTAATTTAATATTCTAATTTTTAAGTCAAACATGAATATGACTATAATTTTATATAATGTTTTCTTTCATATTATTTTATTTATGAGATTTTATATGATTCAATTATAATAGTAGACTCTAATAAAAATGTCAACTAAAACTACACTTAATATTCTTACTAAGTTCGGGTTGTTTCAGGTTTTATTTTGTAAAATCGTGATCCAACTCGAACTTGATTGAGTTGCTGATTTCTAATCCAATTCAACTCAATTTGGTTTAACCTAACCCAACCTATATGATTCGGGCCGGGTTGTTCAAGTTACTCGGCTTAGTCGATAGGATGAACACCACTAATTACATTTGGATGATAATACCAGTTAACCATGAATAATGTCAAAGTAGATCTCAGATAGATGCTCATTTGGTCAGAGTTGGATGATGGCGATAATTGGACATGAATAATGTCAAGATGGAGGACATGGAATATAAGTTGGGGTCTTACCCTCAATATTATTGAGGCCTTTTAAATAAAACCTTATAGATATACATAAGTTAGACCTCCACCTATTTGCTATAACTTTTAGGTTAAACAATTATTTCTAGCATGGTATCAGAACCTAGTTATTCAAGAAAGTCTATGTTCAAATCTCATCACAAGCATATTTGCTTGTTTATCAAATTTATCAATCATGCATTTCCTCCCCATTATAAATCTAGATCACGTGTCATCATACATGCGTGGGGAGTATTAAATATCTATATTATCTTGATATACATATGTTGGACCTCCACCTATCAGTTATAGCGACAAACAATTTTTAATACCCTAAACTTGGGCATAAAGGTAATTAAGTTAGGGACAATAACGATATTAGTTGAGATTTAGGCCACACAACGTAATATACATGTTAAGTTGCATAATTTTATTGTTGTTTCAAGAAATTTATTGAGAGCAAAAGTAGCATATTCTCTTTACTCACACATGAGAAGGAGTATTAAATATTTATATTCTCTTGATATACATAAGTTGGATCTCCACCTATCAGTTATAATTTTTAGGTCAAACGGTTTCTAACATCCTAAACTTGAGCATAAAGATAGTTAAGTTGAAGGCAATAACAATACTAGTTGAGATTTAGGCAGAATACATGTTCAGTTGCATTTTGTTATTGTTTCAAGAAATTTGTTGAGAGAAAATATTCTCTTTAACTACACGCAGGAGCACATTGACTTCATTATAGTCGGTTTTATTTTCAGGTATGAGCAGTACATCCGCTTTAATTTTGGGTTCCTATCACCAAAATCTGAGGTTAAAAGGCTGTTTTGATGATAAGAGAGGTGACTGCATTTATATATTCTAGTAATTTTCTACAATTAGGAACAATTCAGCTTCATATGTGATTATTTAGAAAATGGAAGCTGTTTACATTTATATTGTATCAAGTTAATTAGGTATTAATTAGTTTAATCAAGATTTTAGCAACCGAGTCTATAAATAGAGACAAATGGCCAATGCACCTTTTACTAAGATTAAGTACTGCGCTCATGCCATATTACACATATCCAACTTCTCTTGGGCCTTCCCTCTTGTTTTGAAGGCCCAAGTCCACCTAATTAAAAGCAATTCACTTTAGCCCAAGTAAAGAATATACTCTCAACTATTACTCAGTATTCTCTCTCTTTTTTTTTTTTTTGCACAATATTAGTCAATATTCTTAATTATTAGTCTTCCCCATTAATATATGAAACCTTAGTTTGGTTCTAAAATAAAATAGGGGTAGAAATGTTACATCATAAGCAGTTATCCTTGTGTGTGTGTGGGTGTATTTTAATTATTTTATTTGTATTACTATTGTTATAGTTTCTTTGAAGAAAATATCTAAATAATCTAAGGAGAAAGGAAGACAAAGAACCTGTACTAATGATGGGGTCAACCGGATGTTGACCTACAAGAGGTTGGCAAGATTATTTGAAACAATAATAATGCGTTGAGAGAATGAAATGAATGATTTATATATTGAAGATTAATTAGAGGTAGAGCCCCCAAAATGATTTTGAAAAGAACCATAGCCTTCAGTGGGCGAACCTTTCTTGCCATAAAGGAAACAACGAATTGGTGGCCGGCCTAAAGACGTAAAGAAGTAAAGACGAGGTGGTTGTCTTTGTAAACCTTATAATAATAATAATAATAATAATAATAATAATTGATAGAATAAAATAAAAATAATTAAACAAACTTTAAAAAATATTAAGATATATATTTTGTTCATAAGAACTATATATAACCAATAAAGTTTGTTAGTGAATTCAACTCCAAATATTTACTTTCATCGACTATGTGTTCTTCTAAACTAAAACACATAAAAAAGTCTCACCTTCTTACACTAGCAAGAACTTTTTTCCTGAGGAGAAAAAATAAAATCTTATGGGATTTACTTTTATAAAACGCTTTACATAGGCGCCTACAGGCCTGATGTTTTAACTTGGGGGCCAATAGAAGGGGTATCTTATGACGTGTAAGACGAATCAAAATTGGCTTCAACAAAATTCATTTTATATATCTTTCATAATATAAATTTCTTTATCAAAAAAGAAAATAAGGTATAAGGTAAGTCAAGACTATATACAATAAACTCAAATGTGATCGAACCCTTTCTTAGGACTCTTCATAGACAAGAGCTTTGTGCATCAGGTTGCTTTTTTTTTTTTTTCAATAATAAAAAGTGAGTTTTCATGTTGTAAAAGGTAGAAAACTTAAAAAGACGAATGAAAATGATCATGAAGGATATATAATGTGCCACTAATAGTACATAATACTAAATTATTTGTTGTTGCTGTTATTTTGGATATATAAATGATCTATTCTAGTTATTCCAACACTTTTCCTGCGATTCATTATTGTACATAGTGATGACCAAATGTAAGAAAAGAAAAGAAACGTGCTTGTATCAATTTAGTTATTTTCATCATCAAAATTAAGACACATTCTTTTTGGGATTTTACAGATTTGAGAATCCAAAAATTAATTGTGTAATTCTAGTTTTAATTATTCTAACCACATAAAAATGGATTACAATTGGACATCACAAGCTCATGACTTGTAATTATTATATATATCTTAGTTACTTTAATAATTTCTTATCTAAATAAAAGAAGAAATGTATTATGTACATGTCCACTAGTTCTTTTCATGAATAGATCACAAGCTAATGACTTCTAATATAATCATTATATCTTGCAGTTGATAAAATTATTTATGAAAAAAAATATTTATGGACAAGTTGGTTTCAACTGTTTTAAAAAATGATATTGATGTTATAAATAATTACATATAGAATCACATATTTGGCAGAGTGAGTTAGGATTATCCTAAAGTTCAACCTTATTATTATTATAAATCAATGGGGCATGCCTGACCAGTAGCTTTTCTGCACCTTTATAAGCTTTCGAAAGGCGGATCTCTCAAAGATCTATGTATGTTCTCGTAATCCATGTATATCTTCAAGAACAGTAGAAGTCTAGAACCCTTCTTTATGCTCTTCTGCTTCAATAATTTCCTTTGCGATGCGGCTACAGCGTTCCCATATTTGAATTGGGGACCCATCTTCACATGTTTTGCTTTCTGATCACTTGTCCATTTCGTGCACCTCCTTAAATTTTCTTGCAACCATTTATCTATCAAAGATAATGGCCGGTCCCCGACACAGCTAGAGAATAAATTTAATATGTTACATGCATATGAAAGTGTTAGAAACACTTATTCTTAAAGTTATAGTTGATAATTAAAATCTCAACTATATATTGGTGTTTGTTGACTTTACTTGCAACCTTTTAAAAATTAGAAGGTAATGAAAAGAAAATAGTTTTTAGGCAAATTTTTTTTTTCTTTCTTTCTACCTTTAATTGAAATATAAGTATAACTTCTACAATAATAAGTAAAAGAAAATAAATTATAGTTTTTTCTGGTAGAGTTAAACCTTTGCTAACCTATATATCTATGACCTCCATAATAACTAAGCTCTACTATCATTTTAAAAATCAATTATTTTAAAAGCTATGTGTGAGAGAAACTAATATTTCTTTCTTAATTATCTCAATGAGTATACACATGAGTATATATACATGAAGCCTTAGTCTATGTAAAGTAAACCTAATCTATATATGGTAAGTACACATATATAGTAACATCCTCCTTCAAACTCAAGGTAATAAAGAAGAAGCCATCTTGAGTTTGTCAATCAAATCACGATGACGTCCAAGGAGATGTGCCTTTATAAAAATTAATGTCTGCAAGTTGATCTATGGAGGCCATGTGAACCAAGCAAAGAGTGTCATGCTTAATGTGTTAACGAATAAAGTGACAATCAATCTCAATGTGCTTTGTTCGTTCATGAAAAATATCATTATGGGCAATCTGCATAACACTCATATTATCACAATAAAAAGTGGAACTGCTGGAAAGAGAAATCCCCATGTCTTGAAGCAACCAACGAATCCACAGAAGTTCAGACGTTGCATCTGCCATTGTGAGATACTTAGCCTCTGTACTAGACCTAGATACAATTATTTGTTTCTTACTCTTCCAAGAGATCTGGGAAGAACCAAGTAAGAAACAATAACATGTGATGGAATGAGGATCAGTAGGGTCACCAGCCCAATCTACATGTGAGAAAGCCCGGAGCTCCAAAGAGGAATGAGCCGAGAAATGAAGGCCATGAAACAAAGTGCCCTTAATATACTAAAGTATACGCAGGACAACTGCATAGTGAGACGAACGAGGAGCATGCATGAACTAACTCACTAATGTGATTGCATAAGAAAGGTCAGGTCGAGTTAAACAAGATAGATGAGACTACCAACCAATTGTTGTATAACATCGCATTCGCCAGAGGCTCGTCATCAGTGGGTGACAACTTCACATTCGTCTCCAAAGGACTATCAACAACCTTACTATCAGTCAAACTGGCACGTGATAAGAGTTCAAATACATATTTGGCCTGTGAAAGATAGTATCCATCTGGACTAGATGTGTCCTCAAGACCCAAAAAATAACTGAGAGACCCCAAGTCCTTCATCTCAAAAGTCTGACTAAGAAAACTCTGTAGAGCATGAATACTCGACACGTCATCTCCAGTAATGACCATGTCATCTACATATAGTAGAAGAATAACAATACCTGCTACTGATCGACAAAGAAAAAGTGTAGAATCATATGAACTAGGAATGAAACCCTGTTGGAAGAGCATCGAGCTGAACTTGGAAAACCAAGCTCGAGGAGACTGCTTAAGGCCATATAGAGCCTTGCGAAGACGACATATTTTCCCTAGTGGATGATCAAAACTTAGAGGAGGTTGCAAATACACTTCCTCGACCAACTCCCCATTATGAAATGCATTCCTAACATCCATCTGAAACATCTTCCATTGTCTAATAGCTGAAATGGCAAGCGAGGAACGAAAAGTGGTAAGACGAGCAACTGGAGCAAAAGTCTCCTACCATACTCCTGTGTGAATCCCCTAGCAACAAAGCGAGCCTTATAGCGTTCTACTGATCCATCAGCACGAGTCTTAATCTTGTACGCCAACTTACATCCCACTGCAGTCTTACCAGGAGGCAAATCAATTACATCTGAGTATGAGTGTCGTGTAGGGCTTGAAGTTCATCGATCATAGCTTTCTGCCAAAGAGGATCAGATCAAGCCTCCTGATAATTGCGAGGCTCATACAAGGTGGCAAGAGCAAAGAAACAATGATAGTCATTAAGATGAGATGGGATAATCTTACCCTATTGGAGCAACGAACATTAGGAATGGTGGGAGACTCAATGGGCACGAATGTGATAGCTGGATCAGTCGACGATGCAGGCAAGTCAGAGCCGAGAGACAAAGATGGGTCTGTGGAACTTACTTCACCTATACCCGAGTCAGGAAAAAGATCCGGAGACAAATCAACAAAAATAGTGGAGTAACGAGGAGGCTGTGAGGACAACGGTGAGATAAAAGGGAATAATCGATGTTCCCAAAATTGTCATGTCTGGAAACACGAAGACGTTTAGCAATAGGATCATAGCAGCGATAATCCTAATGCTCAATACTATACCCAAGAAATTAACAAAGACGTGAGCGTGGCTCCAATTTAGAGTATTGCTGAGGAGGAAGCAAGACAAAACATGTACAACCAAACACTCTCAAAAATGAGTAATCAGAGGTTTTTCCATATAAGACCTCATGCGGCGTTTTACCTGATATAATATGAGATAGAACCCAATTAAAGGTGTAGACTGACGTGAGTGCAGTCTCACCCCAGAAAAATTCAGGTAAATTGGCAGAAAGAATGAGAGATCTGACAATATCTAAAATGTGCCTATGCTTTCGCTCAGCACGAACATTCTGCTGAGAAGTGTATGGACTGGAACAATGAGGGAGAGTCTCATCACGTTTGAAGGTTTCCATAAAAGAATTAGGCATATACTCCGTAAAATTATTACCACGAAAAACCTTAATCACCCGTCCGAATTGGGTTTGGATCATTTTTTTCAATTCACAAAAAATATCAAGCAACTCAGATCATTCACGTAAAATATACAACCAAGTATATCGTGAGAAATCATCAATAAATAACACAAAATATTGAGATCCTCCCTCAGTGGGAACTGGAGCAGGTCCCCAAATATTTGAATGGACAAGATCAAATGGAGCAGATGAAACAGATTCACTTTTATTAAATGGTAAAGCACTTTGTTTACTCAACTGACAAGAAATGCAATCAAAGGGCTGAAAACTAACTTTGCCCAAACAACTACTAGACACTAAAGATTGAACGCGAGACAAAGATGCATGATCTAAGTGGGAATGCCATAGACTGAAAGTGGAAACAGATGCCGTAAGCGGAAAACTGGAACTGGGTATATGTAGAGAAGTAAGCTCGAATAGACGACCAACTTTACGCTCGGTCCCAACTAGTTGTCTCGTCTTCTGATCCTGCACATCACATCCCTTATCAGAAAAAGTCAAATTAAGACCATGTTCAACAAGCTGACCAACCGAAAGTACAACAAGTGTTTCAGGAAGGGAAAGGTTGAGTGTAGATACAGTGCCAACTTGACTAACAGACATACTAGAACCATCAACAGTATAAATAACAGGAATATGTTGAGTGTGGGTAGCTAATGAAACTAAAAAGGCATCAGAGGTCATATGATTACAACAAGCTGAATCAATTAACCAAAGGAAGGATTTACCTGATGTGATAGAAATAGCAGTAGGTGTGGGAGATATAACCCAGTGAATGAATGCCTCAAGGTCAACTGTAGTAAGGGATGATAAGGCAGGTGTCTCAGATAAACTCGATGCAGATGGATCAACAAAAGCTACAACTGGCCTACGATTATTACCATTCTTTGGTTGAGTTGCTGATCTCTCATCACTAGTCTTATTCCTACATTCTGAACCACGATGCCCAAAATAACCACACTTAAAACACTGCCCTGTAAACTTGGGCTTACCTCCCATAACTGCCTTCAGAGAGGAAACAACAACCACAATCTGAGAAGTCGGTAGTGAACTAGTCATTGGTAGTAGAGTAGCCATAACTCGATCAGTAGACATATCACGTCTAGTAACTTGACGTGTCTCCTCAGAAATAAGCTCAGTGAGAACACTCTCAAGTGTAGGAAGCGGAGTATGGTGAAGCAAGGAAGCACGTGTATGTTTAAAGTTATCACGAAGGCCCATCATAAGCTGAATAAACTGACGACGATCTCGATACGACTGAAAGGTTGTAGCCGAAGCATCATGAGAAATGTACGGATCAGCCTAAGAAAGCTGATCCCAAAGCCCACTAAGCTGCGAATGAAAGTCCGGAATGGATTGGCTAGGAGTTTGACGTAATTGCTGAAGTCGAGACTCCAAGTGATACTGAAGGGCCAAATCACTCGAACAATTATATCGATTGGCCAAAAAATCTCATGCAAGTTGGGCATTCCGAAATTTGGGCAAAAGTATTTGGATAGATGGTGCAGAGGTATTAATAAACCAAGACAAAATCTTACAATGGGTGCTAGACCAGACTTCATGCCTCTACTCAAAGTCAACAACTGACTCAGTGTCAAGCTTCGTTGGCTCTTTCTTATCCCCTGTGACATAACGCCACTTCCTGCGGCCAGTGAGAAACACACATCTGCTAGGCCAAAATAGTATAATTTGTTACATCCAAGATAATCTCGATAGGACGAGTAACATCATTAGGCGAAGCCATCCAAAACAATCTCCCAAAGAGTAATAAAGAATAATTGATTAAAAAATCCTCAAGTTGCACCAACCCCCCCACAAAAAAAAAAAGAATAACGTGCCCAAATTGATAAACTGATCACGCACAACGCACAAAATTGATTAAGAAAACTAGATAAAGAATTGATATAAATGGGTACATGAATATGTGAATATGTAGAGAAGAGTAGGATCATTGCAAACCCAAGTGTTGAAATGGGAAGATGAGCCACAGTCACGGGCAGTCACAGGTGGCGACGGCACCGGAGTAGGAATAGACAGAGCAGCAGTCGCCGGAAGTGGCAAAAGGTTGTCTGAGTAGGCGATTAGAGATGATGACCGGTAAGGGCGCATGCAGGCAAATTGACAAAGAACAACGACAAAAGAAATTGCGAGGAAACTTAAACTCTCTCTAATACCATGTGAGAGAAACTAATAATTCTTTCTTAATTATCTCAATGAGTATGCACATATATACATGAAGCCCTAGGCTATGTAAGGTAAACCTAATCTATACATGGTAAGTACACATATATAGTAACGACACATATATAGTAACACTGTGGTTGAATAGGTAGATACCTAATTATGTATATCAAGCAAATATAGACATGCACAGAAAGCTTCATCAATTAATTAGTCCACTCATGAGATCGATAGAACATCACATTTCTCATGCTTTCAATGACTATCTAGCAGAAATTATGGGATGCCCCACTTATATTGTCTATGCCTGCAAATCACATTCTCATTCAAAACAAATATAATTAATTATGATGATGGCAAATGCAATATTTCTTCTTCTTTTCATACAGATGTTTCCCAGTATATACTACAACGCCTTTAACAGTGATGGCAACAGAAGCTAGAGCAGAAACATTGTAGCATGAAAGCATGAAAAATTAGATAGGCCACACTGCCGACATACTAAAGACTAAAGTGAACTTGCTATATATTATTCCGGCACTAATAAAGTAACAAAGGCGTATATGCATCTGAACCAGTATATACATATAGATGCTTAGAACTGTAGCCCAAACCTTGTATATGGTACTATTGCATGTGTACTATTTCATCATGACACATCCATAAAATCCCTGTAGTGTAGCTTAAAAATTGAAGATTGGTTGACATAACTGTACTTAATTCTTTTCCATATTGTTGATTGCCTTGGACTAATTAACAGGACTGAAGGACTTATCATTGATTCTGCAATCTCAATTATGAAATGCTATACATTTGAAGCTATTAAATTTTACTTATCAACAATCTTTAATTTAATTGGGCAATTTCAAGGTGTTTGGAATGCCACAAACAAATGAGAAATGCTAAAACGTCCCAAAATGAGGAGTGTTAAAACTACCCAAGGTATAAACCCAAATTTATACCCAAGTTATGTAGCAATACATCGCATTACCACATCATCAGAAAGAAAAAAAAAAGAAAAAAAAAAGAAACACCCTCCACTCACCATACACCACATCAACATGGGTATGGTTTTGAATATAATTTTTGGGTCGTACAATCATTTTTCTCCCAAAATATATACTCAAAAATATTCATGCTTACGTGATAATATACCACATCATCAAATCATAAGAGAGAGAAAACAAAGAAAAAAATAACACTCACCATTTAGTACCATATAACACATCAACATGGTATAGTTTTGGATCATCAAATCATAAGAGAGAAAAAACAAAGAAAAAAAATAACACTCACCATTTAGTACCATATAACACATCAACATGGTATAGTTTTGGATCGTAAAAGAATTTATGTTCTACTGTAAGTTTTTTTTTTTAAGCCTGTAGCATGCACTGGCCTTGAACTGAAGTAGTTTCCCCTCACCTAAACTTTTCTGAACAAAAAAAAGAAGAAGAAGAATTTATGTGCCAGAATACTAATGTTTGCATTTCATAGTTATTAAATATATGGTATATACATTTCTTCTCAATGACTTGTACTGCTGTCATTATATAATATAGGAACAGTTAGTCAACTAGTCAGATAGATTTATTGAATTGGTACTGGTACAGTAGTAGTGCAATTATGTATATATATTAGAATATGTGTATATGTTCCATTGAGTGCTTTTGAGATTCTTCAGATGAGATCCAAGGTCAACCTTTGGGAGATGGGGACCTGAAAAGATTGTTTCTCAAATGAAATATAATGTTGATTGCTACAGTTCAGCCCACTCTCCCTAGGAGCAACATTTGATTGAAACGAATATTGAACATTTATGCAACTAAACAAGTAAAATTCCATCTATCAAATTAATGTTATGCTTCTTCTTAAATAGGAGAAGGGGAACAAAGGGAAAGAATAGGAAGAAGCTCCCATTAATGTTATTTTGTTGGACTAATATTATAGCTAGTACTATAATTAAGTTATCTTAGTCCGTGCTTCTTACACCATGATTTGTACAGCTCTTGGCTTGATCTAGTTCCTTATGTTTTTTTTTTCTCCCCTCAAAAAAGGGGAAAAAAATGTTCCTAACTAGTTCAATTCATTCAAAATATACATGAAATTGAAATTAAATTGGTTGCGTGACTTACAGAACTCGATATGTGTATTATCAAACGTGTAGGCACAGCAAAGCCTTGTTAAATTGTCATGATAACCCTATTATATATATATATATTTGTCAAAGAGAGAATTTCATATTCCATGAAAAACTTCATAGGAGAACAACCTACCTATAGATAGAGATAATTACTTGAACAATGCAGACACAACATCAATCAAGGTATTAAAGACCAATAATGAACTCAAGGGCTCAATAATATCGGTTAATACCGACAATAACAGACAAATCCGACAACAAGAAGGTGATGCCCTCGCAACAAAACAAATAAAAAACAAATAACTAAAATAAAAAACCCCTTACCATCATTGCCTCTAGCGGATAGCAATCGACGAAGGAAAAGGGAGAGTTGTAGGTGAAGGAGGAGTAGAGCGGAGAGAGAGAAAGGTGAGAGGCGAGATTGATGGCGGGCGGTGAGGAGCGACGGTGAGCAGCAAACAGTGAGAGGAGAAAACAACAAGAGAGAAGAGAGGGTGGCTTTGCCATTTAGGGTTTCGATAACCCTAAGCAGTGGAGAAGGAATTTGCATTTAGGGTTTTTTCAGAGCAAGAAGAAAATTTTTTCGGAGATTTATCGGTGGCCCAATAATATTGAACTATAGGCTTGATGACATCTAATGTCACATCGTTATGTAGGTCTATGATATGTTGCCTCTTTTTATTTTTCAATTACCTAAGCTTGAGTTTAGGAACGCTAGGCCTTAAAGGAGCACAACAATTGAAGAATCCATTAATACAAATATCAAACCATAAAAGAGTAAATGGATCACCTATAAGCTCATAGAAGTAAAAGTATTCTTGTGTAACAAAAGGGCTTATAGGCCTACCCCACACACCATGATGTTCAATTTAGGGTTGGTGATTAAAAAGCAGGTCCAAACAATGCTTAATATTACCGAGCTTATCACATGTCCGTAGTTATTTTAAAAGAAAAAAAAACATATTAGTTTCTTTTCTCCGAATTTTATAATTTATTTTTAGAATATATTTCAAAAACTTTAATATAATATAAATAAGTCATAAAAATATAAAATCTCTTATTTTAAAAGTTTAAACTAATTATAGAAGTAAGTTTATAGTTCTTATTCAACTCTATATACAAAATTAAAGATGAAATGTTTGTATATATGTTTAAATATAATTATTCTAATCTGTATAAAGTTGCAATGTATGATATTAAGCTTACAATAAATCAGTTTGTTCTATTTTTATATATTTCAAGTATTACTAATATATATTATTAATTAAGTTTGTTTTTTGAAGGATGTACTATTAATAAGGTTTATTGTAAAAATAAATACATAATATATTTTTTCCAAAAAAATCTTATTTCAAATTATGACCTTTTATTTAAAAACAATTTCTTTTTCAAATAAATAAATAAATAATAATAATAATAATAATAATAATAATAATAATAATAACAAATAAATATCATTAAAATATTAATTAAGATTTTATTTATAAGTAATAAAGTTCGTGTAACGAATGTGCATGCTCATCATATGTTTAAGGAATTTTTTTTAGAAAAAAAATCTTTTAAATTAATCATCATATAAATAGCAAAAGTAATTGAATATTTATTATATTTTCATATTTTTATTTGTATATGTAGATATATATATATTTGTTTATTAACAATACTCATACCCAAATCGTTTTTATAATGTATATATAACTTGTGTATGCACTTAACTCACTTTTATAATATATCATATTTATACCCGTTTTAAAATAGGTTAGAGGAATGCGAACAATTGGATCTAAAACCATTTCGCCACCCCTAATTCAAATAGAATGTATTTTCCAGCAATATGAACTTATTGATCATTGCCCACCAATGTTGGTAGGAATGTTCCTGCCCATCATATCAAGTGGTGGTTTAGCATGCCAAGTATAAGAGGATCAAGTTTCTCCACCTATGTAGGTGTGAAAAACATCTATTGGCAATGGCTTACAAAATGATCAAAGGTTCAAGTTCTATATGCTTGTCATAACGCCCACCTACTGAATCTCAATTACATTTGAACCTCAAGGTCCTTCCAAAAATATATTTGTTTATGTATTATCCGATTATGCAGGGAACATAATGACTCAATGTAAATAAATCAATCAAAACAAAAAGTAGGTGTTAATACTTATTTTAATTCAATGGTTGCTAGATTCACTTACACAATGCTAATAACTGATGCAATCTTCCACTTTGTTCCTTGATCAATAATTACTTTCGAGCCTATTCTATTATATATGTTTGAGCTCTTATTGGTAGCTAGCATTATTTTTGCACGTTGAAACCTTTCTTATCTCCAACCAAAAAAGAAAAAAAGAAACCATTCTTGTCATTATAAGTATTTTCAGATTTTTTATTTTAAAGTTTTTCAACAAAGTATATATCCTTTGATACTTAACTATCAAACTATCATTATGAACATACACGTATTGGCTGAATAATTGGTTAAGATCGATCGGCTAAAGAATATATAATTAATTACACCTAATGTCTCTGTCCCTCTCTCCGGTTGCTACTACGCCTACACCTGCAACAACTAAGAAGAGCCCTTTTCCAAACGTTTGGAGACCCCCCAAACTTGCCTTTCCTCTTAAGAAAGAGGGTCATTCTTTAGGTTTTCAAGAGTCTGACACATGTTGACGGGCTAAGCAACGATGGTATTCAAAGATTCCTTATTCCTGATAATAGTTTATGAAAAATTGAGTGAGACCTAAGTGACTGTTTAGTTCAGCATTAATTGATTTTTGAAAACAACGTTTCTAAAATTTATTTTTAAAGTACTTTTTTCAAAGAATAATAAAAATAAAATAAAAGCAAAAAATTGTTTTTCTGTTTTCTTCACAAATTTTAAGATTGAAGTTAAAAACAATTTTTGAAATTTTCAAAATTATGCTAACTAAACAAGTTTTTTTAGAATCTTTGTTTTGAAAACAACAAATTATTTTTAAATATAGGGGAATGCTAATCTAACTATAAAATAATGCAACTACATTGCAACTACATGCTCATATCAATTAGATTATTTATTATACACAATGGACATGAGCATATAATTGTAATATAACTGCATGATTTTGAAGTTAGATTAACATTTTTCTTAAATATATACAAACCAGGACCTAAGCTTTTAATACATGAGAATAAAGAGATTTGTACACTCATCTTAAAGACTAATCAAGTACAATATGTGAGATATGTACAGAAAAAAAAAACCTCAACTCAATTAAAGCCTACCAGCACCAGCATGGTTGGTTGGGCATGGAACCTCCTTAGGGTATGGTAGGAGGTTCGACTCGTCTCAATAAAAGTAGATCCAGGTACATTTCTTTCTTAGTAATAAGTGGGAATCTGGATCATGTATCATGGCTCATAAGGTCCTACCTCCAAGTCTCATGCGTTTTCCGTTGATGTGCTTGCCTACGTATACTCGCCCTATTTTGGTCCGAAAATCCATTGACCATGTGTCAGTGTATATACCTATTAGGAAAATGGTTAAGTTTAATTTATTGTCTGCATGAGCTATATAGAAACAAATATTAGATTGATTCTGTAAATATAGAAACAAATATTAGATTGATTTTGTAATTAATCCTAGAAATCTATATAGAATGTAATTGTATCTATACAAAATGTAATTGATTCTGTAAATATAGAAACAATTTGTTTCCCTAATTTAGGACCTAATTTTAGGATGTAATTGTATCTATATATTGCTTCTGTTTTAGAAAAGAATACACATCTTTGAACTCTCTCTGCAAAAACTCTATTGTCTAACATGGTATCAGAGCAGGCCTCATTCCAAAGAAGTCTGCAATAAACAATCGTATACGTATTTTTCCCCTCGAAGTTCATCACCCTCGTAAAAGCTGCTGTGAGTTTGATGGCTACCACTACAGGCGCATCAACCGAGCTTATCCCAACACCAACACAGCATATTATCGTACACCAAGACAATTCTGCTTTTCCAACCGGAATAATCCTCGATGAGGCCAATTACTCATTATGGTCTCAACTCATGGAGATATGTATTGGCGCTCGAAACAAAGCTGGATATCTCACCGGAGAAACGAAAAAACCAGAATCTGGAGATCCTAATCTTGGAGCATGGATTACTGAAAATCACAGAGTGAAAAGTTGGCTCATTGACTCAATGAGTCCGTCGCTAATGCAGCGATTTATTCGCCTCTCCACCGCCAAGGAGATATGGGAGGCCGTATCAAAAACGTTCTATGATGGATCGGACGAAACCTGTGTTTTTGAGTTGAACTAGAGATCTTTTTCTACCAAGCAAAATGGTTGACCATTATCAACATACTATAATGAACTTGTTGCTATTTTTCAGGAAATTGATCATAAAACTACCTCTCAGGAAGGAACAGTCGAAGGGGTAATCCAGTTACACTCCGCTATGGCTAGGCTTCGAGTTCATATTTTTCTAAGTGGACTTGACTCTGAGTTTGATCAGGTTTGTGGAGAAATCTTGCGAAAAGACCCAAAACTTGATTTGGACATATATGCATATGTCAGGAGAGAATATCAACAGAGACAGACAATGGGGAGCTATTGCCCAATCTCTGAGAACTCGGCTATGCTGGCTAACCAAACTCGATAAGGGTCGTCGTCTAGATCATCAGCCAATCGAAACAATCAATCATATGGAAAGGTCAACAACCTGATATGCACTCACTGCGGGGAAAAGGATCATTCGCAACAGCATTGCTACGAGATTATTGGCTATCCGGAGTGGTGGGACTTCTCAAAGAAACCTCGTAAAAAGATTGTTGGGAAAGCTTTGATGACATCCTCGGAAGAAAATCAGCCGCTGCCTACGGCAAATGTTGCCCATCCAGGTATTATTGGTAAAACATATGTATTTTCTGCAACTTTTAAGAATAGAACTTGGATTATTGATACAGGTGCATCCGATCACATGACAAGGGATTCCAGTCAGTTAAAATTTGTTCTCCCTTCTCCTCAATCAGTTATTTCCACCGCCAATGGTAGCACCTCCCCTATTACTGGGGAAGGATCTGTTATCTTGTCTAATACTCTCATATTAGATACTGTCCTTGTTGTTCCGTCTCTTGAATACAATCTTTTGTCTGTTAGCCAAATTACTTCAACTCTCGCTTGTACTGTAACTTTTTGGCCCTCATTTTGTGTCTTTGAGGACATTCTAACCCGCAAGATTCTTGGTTATGGCGTTAGACGGGGCAAACTTTACTACTTGGAGTTGACAGAGAATGGGGGATCAAAAATCAGTCAGGCAAATCAAGCTAGCAGTGAAGACAAGGCTCGAGAAACTATATGGTTATGGCGTCGTAGATTAGGACATCTTTCTTTTGGTTATCTTAAGAAATTGCAACCACAACTTTTTTTCAAGATTGAATGGTAGGAAATTTCATTGTGACACTTGTGAACTGGCTAAGAGCCACCATATTTCTTATTTACCGAGTTTGAATAAAAGTTCAGAACCTTTTGAAGTTATTCACTCTGATGTTTGGGGTCCTACAAAGGTTCCTTCTATATCTAGAGCTCGTTACTTTGTGACATTTATTGATGAATGCACTAGAATGACTTGGGTGTCATTGCTTATAAAAAAGAGTGATGTGTGTATAGCATTTCAGAATTTTCACAAAATGACACACACCCAGTATCAAAAGCAGATTCGTGTTTGGCAATCTGACAATGGTACTGAGTTTATAGATGAGTCTCTCGGTAATTTTCTGAGCAACCATGGAATTCGTCATCAGACCTCATGCACTTATGCTCCGCAACAAAATGGATTGGCAAAGAGAAAGAATAGACAACTTTTGGAGGTAGTGCGTGTCACACCCTGGGTTGCACAGCGTGCCCCCTACCCAGGTGTGGGCGCACCCCCTCGGGGCGAACGCCTAGCCATAGTACCACATAATATTGTCACATCTAGCAGAATTCGCGATACCCAACAGGGCCCTAGTAACGGACTAGATCATTTACCCCCAATATCGCGAATTCGGCTAGATGTGACAATATTATGTGGTACTATGGCTAGGCGTTCGCCCCGAGGGGGTGCGCCCACACCTGGGTAGGGGGCACGCTGTGCAACCCAGGGTGTGACAAAAAGGCCTTATGTACGTGGGTAGGGGGCACGCTGTGCAACCCAGGGTGTGACAGTGCGTGCCTCCCTCTTCGGCATGAACATGCCTCGATTTTATTGGGGTGAAGCTGTAAAATCTGCAACCTACCTCATCAATCGAACACCTTCTCGAGTAATAGACTTTCAAACTCCTCAACAAAAACTGCAATCTTTACTTTCAGTTCCCCGTCTTCCGAATCTTGAACCCCGAGTTTTTGGATGTACCGTATATGTTCACATCCCCAAAATCTTATGAAATAAACTTGATCCATGTGCAAAACGATGTGTCTTTGTTGGCTACTCTGACTTTCAAAAAGGATATAGGTGCTATGATCCACAAACCCGAAAGCTACATGTGACTCTAGATGCCTTTTTCCGAGAATTAAAGCCTTATTACTCCAGGGGAGTCTCTGGAACTTCTCTTCAGGGGGAGAGCTCAAGTGAAGAGAATGGCGGAGGTGATGAGTTTATCGAGTTAGAAGAGGTGAATGAAGAGAATATTCAACAAGAGAGTGGTGGAAGTGATGAGTTTGTTGAGTTGGAAGAGGTGAATGAACATTTTAAGCATGATGTGCAACAAGGCTGTGATCACAACCATGAAACCGAGAGTAAATCACCACCGATACCCTCAGAGTTGCCCCCATCTACACCATTAACTGAAGAATCAACCCAGAATGTTCCTCCTCAGGTATGTATGAATCCTGTGTTTGGAGAGTCTAATGAAACATATGTTCCTGCAGAAAATATAGCTCCTAGATATCCACAAAGATTGAATAGGGGAGTTCCAAAAATACAATATGAACCTGATCCTGAAGCCAAGACCAAATACCCAATTAACAACTATGTGTCCTCTCATAGGTTGACTGAATCGTATGCATTTACTGTTAATCAGTTATCCACAGTTTCTATTCCTAGTAATGTGCAGGATGCATCGGTTGAACCAAAATGGATAAAGGCGATGAACTAAGAGATGAAGGCTCTTTAAAAGAATGCCACTTGGGAACTTGTTCCACTGCCTAAAGGAATGAAGCCAATTGAATGCTTGGTTGTAAACCAGTAGAGACGCCCATGGAAATGAATCATAAGCTCGGAATTCTCCCAGACCAAGCCCCAGCAGACAAGGGTCATTATCAGCGATTAGTTGGAAGATTAATCTACTTATCACACACAAGGCCAGATATAGCATATGCGGTGAGCGTTGTGAGCCAGTTCATGCATGCATCGAGTGAAGAACATATGGAAGCGGTCTATCGGATCTTAAGATACTTAAAGAGTGCTCCAGGAAAAAGTTTGTTTTTCTCAAGAAATGGTATCTCTAACATTGAAGGATACACAGATTCTGATTGGACAGGTGATCAAACAACCAGAAGGTCCACATCTGGTTACTTTACTTTTGTTGAAGGTAATCTTGTCACTTGGAAAAGCAAGAAGCAGAAGGTAGTAGCAAGATCAAGTGCTGAAGCTGAATTTCGAGGTATGGCTCATGGTGTATGCGAATTATGATGGATAAGGAATATACTGAGGGACTTGGGGATTGAATATGCTACACCTATGAATCTCTACTGTGATAATAAGGCAGCCATCGCAATTGCACAAAATCCTATTCAACATGATCGCACTAAACATGTTGAAGTTGATCGTCATTTCATTAAGGATAACCTCGATGAAAAGATTATACAATTCTCATTTATTTAATCCGAGAGTCAGCTGGCAGATATGCTCACAAAGGCAGTTTGAGGGAAGGTGTTTCATGGTATAATTGACAAGTTAGGCATGATAGATATCTATGCACCAACTTAAGGGGGGTGTCTGCATGAGCTATATAGAAATAAATATTAGATTGATTCTGTAATTAATCATAGAAATCTATATAGAATTAATCATAGAAATCTATATAGAATGTAATTGTATCCATATATAATGTAATTGATTCTGTAAATATAGAAACAATTTGTTTCCCTAATTTAGGACCTAATTTTAGGATATAATTGTATCTATATATTGCATCTGTTTTAGAGAAGAATACACATCTTTGAACTCTCTCTGTAGAAACTCTATTGTCTAACATTTATGATTGTTCATTGGGACCCTTCTTGCTAACTCAAAGACTCCAACACAGATAATACATAATTTCAACTCACACACCTAAAATAGGTCAAATTAAGCAGTCGCACCAACCGGACCAATCAAGGGCGAAGAAATATTTCTCCTCCCCCCGTGTGTTGACTTTATTTCCTTTGTTATCTACTAAGTGGGGGACGGCAAGAAGAAGACTAGAAAAGTTTTTTAAGCTATCAGTTGTCGAATCAAATAGAGGATTGATGATGGGATAGACAAGTTATATATATAAAAAAGGAACATTAGCGCCACAGATATGCAGGTAGCTAATTATAAATATAAATACATGCATACATAGCTAAGCTATAGCGAAAGGTGTTAACCAGGGAGGTAGGCAACTGAGCGGTGCTCTTGGATAGTCTTCAGCAGTAACTCCCACCGTATGCATCCATCCAATTTCGCTTTGCCAACCCCATTATTACCTGCTTCCACCAATTAATATAACTCATATTGAGTGAAGGAAGAAGAAAGGAAAATAAAGTATACTTATATTTTATTACGAGGTTGGACATATGTTTTTAAGGAACTTCGTAATATATTTATGTATGTTGGGTTATATATTAGCTAGCTAGTGTGGCATGTCTCCAATCACCAACCTCATCGGTCGTCACTCTTGTCATCCTCAGCTGGCTACTTATACCAGCTAGCAATTGCTCCTGCTCTTGCGCAGAAGGTAGAAGGTGGACATCGTTTTCGTGATGATCACTATGTGGTAGTAGTAGTAGGAGGAGGGAATGCTTGATTAACGAATTAATTTCCTGGTAGCAATGAGTGTGAGATCGCCTTTTTAATATCTTTTCACGAAACTTTGAGCAAGTTAACACCTCAATTAATTTCTCAATACATACAACAAATTATTATATAAAAATTGCCCATAAAGAAAAGCTAATTATTATGGTAATTGAAACATTAAATGGATGATGTATTTCCAACGAGCAATACTATATGAATTGAAAACACTGCACTAATTGCTACAAATCATTGTTACATCAGCTTTTTACTTTAGTATATCAAAATAACACACTTTTCAATGAAATTACATATATAATGTGAATGTTTAACATATCAAATTTGTAACAATTAGTATAGATATTTCAATCTCCTTAATATTTTTCATTTCTAATTATCTTGACTATATATAAAACGCCTAGAAGTCAATTAGTTACTCAATCCTATATATGCTCTCTTTCGTTTTATACATTTTACTATAAAAATGATCTTTACCTAATACACAACATTACAATGTAATAAACACACGTGCACAAAATTTTCACGAGCAAAATTTTAGTCGCCAAAATATTTCAGCGACCAAACACATTTGTCGCCATAAGTGATTTTTTTTGTTGCCAAAAGAGATAGACGACCCTAAAGATAGACGATGAAATTCATTGGTTGCTATTGAATCAATGTTTGGTCGCAAAAACAATATTGAGCGACAAACTTTTGTTTGGTTGTGACCCTGCTTACGCGACTGACAAGTGACTAGAAAATCTTTGGTTGCTAAAACTTTTCGTTGACCAACATGAAACTTTTGGTGACCGACATTTTGGTCGCTAAAAGTACTCTTTCTTGTAGTGACTCGTGTTTCTATCTTGCATTGCTTTATTTTTTACTTATCTAATAGATATTTTTGTATTTATAATTTACTAAAAATGTATAATGCGTGTAGCGAGATAATAAAAAAGTATTGTATGCAAAGCCGAAGACAACTCACTCTAATTTGATTTCTCTATTTTATTATTTTCATTCCTAACATTTTACTCCTCTTTACCTTTATTTTTAACTATACTATACATAATGCAAGGAAGTGGAGCAATCACTGTCCTATTTTTGCCAATTCCTCTAGCATTGTTGTTATTATTATTATTATTCTTGAGGACTAACATTATTCTTTACACGTTTATTCTTAATTTTTATTAAAAGTTAGTTTTAATATTAATAGAGTTAATATTGTTTGAGACAATGGCTTAATGGTTTAGGTTAAGGGGCAGAAAATATTGTTAGAGACAATGGTCTGAAGTTCGAGCCCTGGATTAATGAGATTAATAATTCTCTAGTTATCCTCAACTGATGCGTAGTAAGTGCATATAGGTCTCAGTGGACTAGTCTGACGTAAGGAAGGATAACTCTCTTTTAATCAATAAGGGTGTGTTTGGTTTGTGAGAAAATATAAATGTTTTCAGAAAAATAGTGATTTTCTTAAGAAAATTCTATATTTTAATGTTTGGTTAGTAAAAACATATGAGAAAAATTTTTAAAAAAATTCTCTCGGGCCCACCATTTTCTCACCATAACTTTCTCAGGAGGGTAAGAATTTGTACTAAATTTGAAGAAGTTGTAATTATATAACTGAATAACTATCTAATTAACTAATTATGAAAAAAATTTGTCATGTCCAACCAAACAACTATAAAAAAATTTCTCCAGTATATTTTTTAACTACCAAACAAAGCCTAAAATTGAATTCTTATTATTAGAGTTAAACTAATAATTCTAGTTTAAAATTACTTCCCCGCTATCGTTTATATATGGGCTTTACACTAGCTAGTAATGATTTTCACCATTATAACTAATAAAAACACTTTTGTAGCCTTAGAGCTCTCTTTTAATCAATAAGGGTGTGTTTGATTTGTGAGAAAATAGAAATGTTTTCAGAAAAATAATGATTTTCTTAATAAAATTCTATATTTTAATGTTTGGTTAGTAAAAACATATGAGAAAAAATTTAAAAAAAATTCTCTCGGGCCCACCATTTTCTCACCATAACTTTCTCAGAATGGTAAGAATTTGTACTAAATTTGAAGAAGTTGTAGTTATATAACCGAATAACTATCTAATTAACTAATTATGAAAAAAATTTGTCATGTTCAAACAAACAACTATAAAAAAATTTCTCAATTATATTTTTTTAACTACCAAACAAAGCCTAAAATTGAATTCTTAATTGATAAAGTAGTAGAAATGCATGTAAGAACACTATTTTTTTAATAAAAAAATCTTACCTTTTTGCACTCATGAAAAGGCATCATTTTAGGAATTTTTCTTTTCTTTTCTCGAGAAAGATAGGAAGTTGATACTTGATGAGGAAATTTAAAAATGAAGAAGCGATCTTGCACCGTCCAATTGCGTTTTGATGAGAAGCTGATTAGGACTCTTTCAATTCATTTTGTCCAAAGACATTACAGCAGCAACAACTCAATTAATCGAATTGTGCCGCACTAACTAAACGACTAATCAAATTAAATTAAACTAATTCTAAAATAGAGAAAATAACCTTGTCTGATTTCGTTGTATCTAAGAACAGTAAGCCCTACCCCATCCACAACCACCACGTGGCATTCTCCAACTGTTCCCCATTACATGCCACGCTGGTTCTAGTTACTGCGAGTGAGTTTCCACGACTTTGCTTAACATGTCTAGCTAGCCCTAATAACACACCTTCTAAAGTAATTGTTTGCACGTGTTATTTCTACATTCCCCACACGTATGGGTCCCATAACGCACTTACTTAGTGATCCCCTTCTCCGGCTATATAACCCCAGCCACCCCAAAGCTCAACGTCGCTGCACCACTACCACCACCACCACCACTGCTGCCGTTGCTGCCACGGCCACCCGACTAGGTCGCCGCTTCAGCTACATTAGCTTCAGCTATAACACTATTATATACGTATTGGCGTGTTTAGTTACAATATTTAACATGGGCAACGCGGATTTAGTATACCCACCAAGCAATATTGAGAGTGCACATCGAGTTGAAAGCCCACCATCCAAGCCATTTTTCAAGTCTCTGAAATCATCTCTTAAAGAAACCTTCTTTCCTGATGACCCTTTTAGACAATTTAAAAAGCAGCCACCTTTTCGTAAGTTTATATTGGGTCTGCAGTACTTCCTTCCCATAATGGAATGGGCTCCTCGCTATACGTTTAGGTTCTTCAAATCGGACCTTATTGCTGGGATTACTATTGCGAGTCTCGCTATTCCTCAGGGAATTAGTTATGCCAAGCTTGCAAACTTGCCTCCCATTCTTGGGCTATGTAAGTATTAGTATTCGTTTTTAAGTTTTTTTTAAGGGAAATGTTATTCTAATTACTAAAAAAATACAACTATAAGTATAACTATAGACTCATGCTTATTGAATATATATAAAATATACGTATTTAATTGACATGAGGAATAGTAGTTAGAATAATATTTTTTATTTTTTGAATTTTAATTTGTTTCCACGAATTAATATATTATTGTATATATGGTAGACTCGAGCTTTGTTCCGCCATTAGTGTATGCAATGATGGGGAGTTCGAGAGATTTGGCAGTGGGGACTGTTGCAGTTGGATCACTTCTTATGGCTTCTATTATGGGGAAGGAAGTTAATGCTTCCGAGGATCCAAAGCTTTATCTTCATCTTGCTTTCACTGCTACTTTCTTTGCTGGAGTCTTACAAGCTTCTCTTGGCTTCTTCAGGTTGCTAATCAATTATTATCATGAGAATTACATAAATTACTTAATTATGTTATAGTATTAATTGGTTTTATTAATAATTAATATTTCAGGCTTGGATTTATTGTGGATTTTCTGTCACATGCAACCATAGTGGGTTTCATGGGTGGCGCAGCCACTGTTGTGTGTCTTCAACAGTTGAAGGGGATTCTTGGACTGGAACACTTCACTCATGCCACTGACCTCGTGTCTGTCTTGCGTTCTATCTTCGGCCAAACACATCAGGTTGCCCAAAACTCACCCACTTTTAATAAAAAAAATATCATAATATAAGATAAAAGCAAATGAATTAATCAAACTAAAGAAGAAAATTTATGATATAAAACCATGAATATTTTTACTCTTCAACAGTTCATGTTTTAAAAAATAGTTGTCAAAAGCTTTATTATAGTAAACTTATGGACTTATTGATTTGTAATGATTTTTATAGCATTTTTCTACTTATTGATTATTAGGGATATAATTATGACTTATATACAACTGTTGGCATGTTTTGATCTCAACTAATGCCAATTAATACAATCTCATTTAACAAGTAGGCTTATATTTGATCAGTGTGAGGTTTTCGTCTAGAACAATATAGTAGGAAGACCTCTACACGTAGGTATCATTTGCATCTAATACAGAATTATTACTTGTATATTCGTTCCTAATAACAATTAATTATTTGAGGTTTTCTTTCCATTTCTCATTTATTTTAGAAAAATGGTAGTCTAACTATAAAAAAGTACAACCAGCTACCTACATGACCAACTATACTATCATATTCATTAGATCATATATTATATATATTGAAAGGTAATACATGCATATCTGGATTATAATTGTGTACTTGTATGTAGTTGCAATTTTAATTTGTAGTTAGAAATAGTATTTTCCATTATTTTTTTATTTTATTTTATACTAACATATGCATGCTTCTGAAAATTGTATGTTGTTGCAGTGGAGATGGGAAAGTGCTGTCTTGGGTGGTTGCTTCCTTTTCTTTCTCCTTCTAACTAAACACCTTGTAAGTAAATTAAAACAAGTAGCGAGCTGAGTTTTTATAATTTTCTTCTTGTCAAGGTTTCATGATGAGTTCCTTTATGGAATTCTCACATCAGTTAGACATTCACAAACTTCAATAACAATAACGATGCAAATTAGTTGGCATCATGAACAGATTAAATGAGATAGAAAAAACAGAAAGATGCATGTAGAACTAATAATCTCTTAAAACGTTATTGTCATCTTCCATCCCACTTGTTTCTGCTATTCCACTTGCTGCTGCCAAAAAAAAGTGATGACAATAGCTATATTAATATTTCTTCTAGATGGGTCGTCTCTTCCCTTAATGCTTCAGATATATATGTAATGCTTTGTCTTCCATCACTTTTTGGTAGATTCTGCAATTTTCCGCCTCATTGCTAATAATACAACGTTGCTGAACAGCACTACATGATGTTCTCCCTTCTTCTTTATCATTTCCTCTTACTTTTTTTTACCCACGAATCTCTGTTACATTTTTCTAGTGGACCCGCTATCACATATGAAAGAGACATAAGACATAGGCCGCACTATGTACATGTTGTGAATTATAAAATAATTTGAAGAAGATTAATGATCTACAATCAATCTTCTCTTCTTTTTTTTTTTTTTTAAATGGTGCTTGACATTACTCTTAACCAAATTAGTCTAATAAATTCTTTTAATTTGAAAGTTGTGTTTTGGCAAAAAGAAAGTAACTAAATATAATTAGAAAATTAGTGTAGTACACCAACCATCGATTGGAAACGAAAGAAGATTGAGGGACTCGATTTCGAGTTCGAGCACCCCTTTAATAAAATTATAGTTGGGAGGAACGCCTCTATCTTTATAAAATTTCGAAGTCCAGTAAAATAGTCTCGCCTTAAAAAAGAAGAAAGATACTACCGAATATTAAAATTTCGATGCATAAAAAAAAAAAGTGTCGTACATTAAATTTACTATTATTTTTTTGTGACTTTAATTTGAAACTTTTATTTTGTGAAATACAAAATGAAGAAACTCACCAAATATTAATTAATGTCTCTTGTATATATATATGGTGGTTGGGTTGACGACAAGCAGAGCAAGAGACGACCAAAGTTCTTTTGGGTTTCAGCAATGGCGCCTCTGGTGTCAGTTGTATTGGGAAGTATCCTCGTTTATTTCACCCACGCTGAAAAGCACGGTGTCCAAGTGGTAAGCTCTCTAGCACGTCAACGCGTACATACTTAAAAAAACAATACTCTTTAATGCATGGCCCACCACACTAGTAACCACGATCTCAACCGTTCATTCACCTGAAGCCACACTTTTCTATGAAGAAGTGTCATTCGCGGCTATCCTTGTCCAGTGGTCAACCATAAGTGGTGGGACCCACCGTTTATACCTGATCTTATGACAAAGGACAAGATTAGACGGCTCTGATTCGTTCAGAGGTTTTTTTTTTTTTTTTTTAAAAACCCCATTCTGATGATTGTTTGTGCCTCTGTCGTATATTAATAAATAGATCGGGCAGTTGAAGAAAGGGCTGAATCCACCATCATTCACTGACTTCACGTTCGAGTCACCGCATCTGATGACAGCCATCAAAACAGGAATCATCGTAGGGATCATCGCTCTCGCTGTAAGTCTCATTAATTTCCCATTCATTTATTTAATAATTGTAGGGTCACTGATCAACTTAAAGTGTCGCACATGAGCATTGACTCACAGCCACGTAATGCAAGAAGAAGCTAGCTAGGAGTACATTAATTTACTAAGACCACTCAACCTTAGATTAATTAAAGTTTATTGATCTTTAAATTGATATAATAATTAAAGAATTGAGTGACATGGCTGTGGGCCAGGGCATTAATGTATATTCTCTAATTTCCTCACGTGTGGTGAAATTACTTCGTCTCCGCTACTGTAACCCACCAAGATTGTTGGTACATAATTAGAAACGAGAAAAAGATTCCTCCTGTGTGAATGAAAGTTTGGAGTCTTTGAAAATAAGAGAATGACGTATGCTTAAATATTTTAAATATATTAAAGTGTATAATAAATAATTTAATAGACATGTATAGTTATATTTAAAATTATATTTTATTATAATTAAATTAATATTTTTTTTTATTTTATATATGTGATTCTAAGACATTTAAATTAACAGAAATATTAAAATGATTTAAAATCCATACTCAAAATTATAACTAGGTACTTATTTAGTTGACTTTGATTTGAAAATGAATGTTAAAAATGTGATTTGATGTCAGATGCGGCCGCCAACCCTCCTTTTGCCTATATAAACCTAGTCTTAAATTCGATCTTGCTCTCATGAAATTGGCTGTCTTGTCTGGGTTAGCAATTTGATTATTGCGTGTTTTTTTTAAATAGGGCATGGTTTAGAAAAATTAATTTGTACATACCTCCAAGAACTAGTTAGATATATACTTAAAAAAACACCTATAAATAAATAAATAAAAATGTAGAGGTGGATGTGATGGAAAATATGGGTGCTTGCAGGAAGGGATTGCAGTGGGAAGAAGCTTTGCGATGTTCAAGAACTATCACATTGATGGGAACAAAGAGATGATTGCTTTTGGGATGATGAATATTGCTGGCTCTCTCACTTCTTGCTACTTAACTGCAGGTTAATTTCTTGAAACTTCAATTAGTAAATTAATTTACACGTTCATTTTTAGAGAAGTTTTTTTTTTTTTTTTCAGTTTTATTTTTAATAGACTTCTTGATTTTTATTTTTTCGCTGAGAAAGGGACTACTACTTGATATGCTAACAGATAGATACATGAAATGGGAAATTTTTCAGGGCCATTTTCGCGGTCAGCAGTGAACTTCAGTGCAGGATGCAAAACAGCAGTTTCAAACATAGTGATGGCAGTAGCAGTGATGCTGACATTATTGTTCCTAACACCACTCTTCCATTACACTCCTCTCGTTGTTCTCTCTTCCATTATAATCGTTGCAATGCTCGGCGTCATCGACTACCAGTCCGCCATTCATCTCTGGAAAGTTGACAAGTTTGATTTCATCATCTGCACGGGTGCCTATGTCGGTGTAATCTTTGGCAGTGTCGAGATTGGCTTAAGCATAGCTGTAAGTAACTGATCCATTCTATCTTTCTATATATATATATATATATATTATCATATGATTAATTAATGTTAAATTGGACTTTAAATTTAAGAGTTTTTTTTTTTTCATGTTAATGCAGGTTTCATTATCCATACTTAGAGTGATGTTGTTTGTGGCACGGCCAAGGACGTCTACTTTAGGCAACATTCCCAACTCAATGATTTACAGGAGCATGGATCAGTACTCAGTTGCTGGTCACGTACCCGGCATTCTAATACTTCGAATCGATGGTCCAATCTATTTTGCCAATTCAGGCTACTTGAGAGAAAGGTAATTAGTTTATAAATTAATTATTGGTCATATGTATAGATTAATGCACGAGACTCATCCAAGAACCCAAAGTGTCTAATATATATAATTATGTACCTAATTACTACAAATGACATTGTATTAGGATATCGAGGTGGATCTATGAGGAGGAAGACAAGCTAAAATCATCAGAAGAGAGCAGCTTACAGTACGTAATTCTCGACATGGGTGGTAAGTAATTGATTAATCATACATTAGGATCCTAATTAATTAACATATATACATTAACCACATATATGTACATGTGTATTCTTGTGCTATTAATTTGATATATATGCATGGAAGGACTGGTTGTCCAAAATGCATGCTAATGCGTTTTTGTTAATGTGAACAGCTGTTAGTAGCATTGACACTAGTGGAATTAGCATGCTTGAAGAAGTTAAGAAGATTATGGATAGAAAGGGGCTCAAGGTACGTAATTAACTATAATTACATGTGATTTTATGAATGTACTAAATACAAAAATAATAATAATAATTTAAGGCGCGCAGTACGATTAATACTTATTTGCTTGTTGGGCTTGGATTTATAGCTGGCTTTGGCCAACCCGGGAAGTGAGGTGATGAAGAAGATGGAGAAATCAAAGTGCATGGAGATAATTGGGCAAGAATGGATATACCTGACAGTTGGAGAGGCAGTTGGGGCATGCAACTACATGCTTCACATGTGCAAACCAGACCCTCCCACCAAAATTAATGAATTATCAGGTCCAGAGCATAGTGTTTGAGCCACATATATATATACATAGTATCAATGAGAGTATATAAGTTTTAATTTGGAGAATGGACCAGACGAGAGCTAGTTTTATTGATCAGGTCCAATTAACCACGTTTTGGGGAAGTTTGATTGGATGCATAATATTTAAAGTGCTGCCATATGTAGTAGCTATGACCGAGGCAGTTGCTGAGAGAAAGCGAATTAAGGTGTAGTTGAAGTTATTTTGTAATTGCTGTAATAATAATTGCAAGGGAAATGCTACCAACTATGAGTAAATTAAATGTGCGATTATACTATCACTCATTGTCATGCCGTCGCATCTTACATGCGTTGAGATGCATATATAACACGTGTCATTCATCTTGAACCTATGCTTCGTGACACTAGCTAGCTACGTATGTTAAGACGTCACAGAACATACTTCTTTCCATAAACAAAAATAAAAAAATGTATAAAAATCTCTTATTGGAGTAATGCTAAATTCAACTCAATTCAATTATTGTATTGATATTTGTTAAACCTAATTGTAATCTCTAAAACAGTAGAGGATAATAATAATAATAATATATATATATATATATACCTTTATATAAAGTAGAGGTATAACCTCTATAAGAATTATAAGCAGAAAAATCTTGGCTTATTCTATTAGAGCTTTAACTCTACTACAAGGTTTATTTTAAATTTGAAAGTAAAAGATAAGTAGAGTTAACAAATTAACACTACTTAAGCTTTTTCTCAACAACATAGTGTCCGCTACATGAATTTACTTAGTCAAGAGCTAAATTGACTCTTAAATTACAAGTATTTATATATTTCTTAATTATTTTTGTCTATGTTATTTTAAATCTTCCTCTACCTGATCTATTGCTTCGTAGATTGTTAATAGGCCACTATTCAATCATTTAAAGGTTTTTGTTACACGTGTCCAAACACCTTAATCAATTTTTTCTATTTTTTTGGGGTTACTTCAACATGTTCATTTCTACTTGATCTATCTTTTAATGTTTTGCTATATATCCATCTTAATAGTGTAATTAACATTAAAACAAAACATAAATTAAAGTAACATATTTTACTAACATAGTTATTTTGGTCCATTGGATCATGAATACTACAAATATCAATTTGCACATCATGTATATCCACAAATTAACAGGAAATGTTTTTTCTAATACAAAATTAAAGTAATCCCCTTTGATGACATAATTATTGGCATTTTATCTGTGAAATATTGCCTATGTTAATTTATAAATGGAAATTTGAATATGCATTTAAAGAGATATTTAAGGGGGAATTAAAATATCCCCAGCCGACTCATTCTTCAAACAAAGTGGGGAAGATTTTAGAAAAAGCAAAAGGGAAAGCCACAAATTAGTGGTGGTGACATATATATTGATCAATTAATTAAAACCTGTGATATCCTATGGTTGTGGCAAGCAAGAGTTGGAGATCAAAACTTTGTGAGGTGCTCATTTGTCAAGGTAAAAAGCATAAATTAATTTGTCAAGTTAAAAGTGTATATATAAATAAATGTGAATTAATATTAATGGAGCTAGCTAGCTAGGTTTCATCTAGGGAAGTTTGTTACTGAAAAATCTTCCCATGTTGCTTTAGTTTGCCAACCCCACTATCTATCACTCATCTTGCAAGTCAAATGATGATCTTCTTTCCAATTAGGTAGCTAGGTAGCTAGTTTAATTTGATAGCTAGAACAAATGGAGAAGCAAGAATATATGGTGATTGGGCATGTATTAATGTCAATCGTCTCCACCCTCCTTGCCATTTGCTTCATCAGCTATTATGTGGCCATCATGTTTCCAGATAATCATACTTTTTCTTCCAAAGCAATAAACCCCAGTTTACACTATAAGCTTCTTCAAGATCCCCTTATCTAGTTAGAGCCTCTATAACTAGTTAGCAGTAGTTGATGGATGAGATTAATTTGAAGACCTCACGATAATTAAAAGTTGAATTAATTGGCACTGTCAGATTAGCACAATCTGAAACAATTACATTATTTTAATCATGATATTTAATCCATGATTGTTAAAAAAAATTTAAATGATCGGACTCCACAGCTAAAAAATATAAAGAACACAAGAGATTGATGATGACTAAAAAAACAAAATAGATAGAGAGATTCGAGAAATTAGATAATGTAGTAAAAACCCAAAATAAGAAAATCATCTACGACAAACTATTATTAAAGAAAAAGAAAAATACAATGTAACCAATTTTAGGCATTGATAATGCCTTGGTCTTGAAACCTCTTTTTTCTCTCCTGCTTCCATCCTTTATAATAAATAGAAAATAGTAGGTAATTCCCAATTTAGAAACTACATTTAGTTTAAGGGATATAAGCAATTAAACACAGGGCCGGCGGGCTTTTGACCTGATTGCCCTTAAAAAATAAAAAAAATTTACAAATGCCATCAAAACGTAAATATTGACCCTTTTGCCCTACTTTGACTATTCAATGCCGAGTCAGCCGACACACAGGCGCCACATGGGCGGGGGAGCTGGAGAACTTAAAAATGCGTCTTTTTAAAAGTTGCATTTCTCGATCATTTTTTTTGTATGGAAGGTATTTTTTCAAAAGACGCATTCCCTAACAATTTTTTTTTTCTTTTTCGAATTGATGGCGTCTTTTTGAAAGACGCCTTCTATATATATATATATATATAAAAAAGTGTTTAATGGAAGGCGTCTTTTCAACACCTGTGAAAACCTTTTCACAACCTCGTGTCAATCCTCCGATCTAAGCGTCTTTCTCCCGAGCAGAAGAAACCGATCACCCCAAGCATCCAATAGAACAAACGTTGAATGCTCCGTCCATTCCGTCAGAGCAATCCGGCCTCCGAACAGCTACTGACCATTCTGAACTGAAATATTTTGGTAACACCCCTGCAAAAAGATATAAAAGCTCAAGCAGATCAGTCAGTTGTTGATCATTGCAATGCTTATGGCAACATTTACACATTTTTATTTCTAAAGTTTTCATGTCTTACTTCTATGGCAGAGCCCACAGGGCGACGACCCCAAGCCCCAACTTTTGGGGTCCCTACATTTATATATATTTTATTTATTTAATTAAATTATTGGGGTCTCAAAATTTATTCTAAAATTAAAATTTAAGTTAATACACACGCATATGTATATGAATAATTTGGTAACTTTAACTTCTTTTTTTATTATTGTTTCTTTTGATAACTTTCAGACCCATTTTATTCACATGTAACTGTCATTTTCAGCCTCTTTTATTTTTTTGGTAACTTTTAACTCATTTTTATTATTTTTTGCTAACTTTAACTTTTTCTTTTATCATTATTTCTTTTTTTGATAACTTTTAACCTCAATATATTCATGTGCAATGCACGTGCCCGTGGACCAATATATATATAAATACACGCGCACACACACACACACACACACACACACACACACACACAGATATATATATATATATATATATATATATATATATATATATATATGTATGTATATACTCATTTGTAAACTTTATTTAATTAAATTATTGGCGCCTCAAATTTTGCTCTAAAATTAATATCTAAATTAATACACACACGGCCACACACACACACACACACACACATATATATAAATATGGATAATTTGGTAATAAAAAAGTTTTAGCCCCTTATTATTATTATTTTTAACTTTAACTTCTCTTTTTATTATTGTTTCTTTTTGGTAACTTTCAAACTCATTTTATTTACGTGTAATTGTCATTTTCAGCCCATTTTATTTTTGTTAACTTTAACTTTTCCTTTTATTATTTTTCCTTTTTTTTTATACCTTTCAACCCCATTTTATTCATGTGCCCGTGGACCATATATATATATAGGCTAATTTTATTTTTCATTTTTCATTTATTTTTTAATATCATTTTTAAACATTTTTTAATTAAATTGTTTTAAAAAAAAAACTACTCCTATAATTCAATTATATTTTTTTAGTTTGTTAATTTTGTATTTGGATCAGGAATAATAGTTTTATCAATAAGTACAAGGTTGAAATTGTTAAAATAGTAAATTGGTGTTTTCTTAAATGTGTTACTATCATATATTTGTGTGAAATTTAAAATATTTTTGTATTTGTGTTGATTTTATAGTTTTATTGTATTTATTTAATGATTTTATTGTATTAATTTTTGACTTTTAATGTATTCACAATATTTATAAAAAATATTTATTTATTAATATATAAAAAGGTTTTATTTTATTTACATCGCCTTGAGCCTCCAAATAGTTAGGACCGACTCTAATTAAAAAGTAACAAGAGACTTAAATAAAAATTTTCTTAGAAAAGGAATAAGAATATAGGTTGTTTGATGGAGCACTATACTTATTCTTAAAGGACTAAGTATCCTAATCCATGTTGGATGATTAAATAACATTCATTAATATTTATATTTTCAAATATATATAGTATGCATGCATGTGAATGGTAATTAATTTAGACAATACACAATACAGTCAATCTTTTTCAGTTGAGTTGGGTGGGTGTCGCGCCGCCGCGGATCGATTGACTGAAAATAGTAATTAGTGGAAGAAAATAAAATAAAATGAAATGAAGGAGGTCAACCTGGTAGGTAGCTCTTCACAAAAGCTTGGTACCTCTCCTGATCTCAATAACCGTTAATTTACACAATATAATTAATTAATGGTTCATGTGCGTCCCCCTAGAAGCAAGAGAGGTGATGAACCTGAAAAATACAGTCAAATTGTGCGTCCACCATATAGTGATATATCCACCACTTGCATCAAGTTATGGAGTGACGGCCATGGACGATAATTTAATAGTAAATAATATATGTAACAAATGACGCAAAATAAAAATGTTGCCTTGCATTAATGAACTACTCTTTCCCGTTGAAACCAGCACAACTAACTACTACTACTACTACTGATGAACAACGTTTGTGGGCGTTGCTAATAATATTGCTACCTGATCTCTAATGAAATGCTTTTTTTTTTTTTTTTTCTTACCAATATAATGAAATGCTTTTTGACTCTGACGTATACATATATAAAATCCCTTGCCACTCCGGTTAGTGATTGTTGATAAATGCATTGACCAACATTTTTTTTTTAATGAAATCTCAAAATCGATCCCTTCTATATCATGAATTGACATTCATGTTATGGTAGTGTGTACAAGCCAATGGTTTATGCAAAGTTAGTACAGTTATCAAAGTAACAGTAAGAGAATTATATTATACCTCGTAGTTTAATAATAATAATAATAATGCCTAACAAGGCATTGGCTCGCTGATTCGAAAGAAGGCCGAAAGACTATGACTTTGGTAGAGGTCAAGAGTTTAATTTCTAAATTAGAGAGATTAATTCTTTAGTTTATCTGGATTGATATGTGGTCGGTGCGAGTAGGTCTCAGTGGACGAGTCTGACATTGGACATTAAGTGCACAAAACTGAGATAGTACCACTGTCTCAAAAAAAATAAAAAAATAAAATAATAATAATATGTTATTTTAACTATAAAAAGTACAATTATATTCTTTTTAATATTAAGGATAAAAGTGCAATCTACTAATTGGTGTTATTGCAACTTAATGTCCACGACAATGTAATTATATATGTAGTTGTAATTTTTTTATAGTTAAAATGGTATTTGTACATACATGACATCTACATATATAATTAAGGGTTGTAATATATTTCTTAAATAAATCTACCCCCATCAAATCAGTAATCGATTAAATTATTGGTTGGTCTGCAGTAACACAGCCACCAAAGAATAGATTGGGCAAAAATATATGAGAGGAATTATTATGACCTTCCAATCAGTTTTCATATGGTGCCGACTAAGTAGTAAATTTACAGAGACATGGTGATGACAGATCTATGTGTTTCCCCAAAGATAGTTCCCATTACCCAATATCACCACCACGTGGCGAGCTCCACCCAAATTGCCACGGCATGCCCACGTTATTAGCAATATTAGAAAAATTATAATGAGGGTGTGTTTCCTGGACTTTGCTTAAAAGTTATTAGCCACGTTTCCTTCTCAAATATTTATTTCAGAGATGTAATTCATGGGTCCTTTATCCCACTTCAAAATCCCCTATATAAGCTCAACGAAATTCCTACTCATCTTCCTAGCCTTCTATATATCTCATTTTAAAATTTTAGTTTAATTTTACATGGGAAACCCCAACCTAGTGTACCCATCAAATAATATTGATGCATTTCATCAGTGTTCTCACCGTGTTGAGATCCCTCCACCGAAGCCATTTTTCAAGTCTCTGAAATCGTCTCTTAAAGAAACTTTCTTTCCTGATGATCCTTTTAGGCAATTCAAGAAGCAGCCACCATCTCGCAAGTTTATATTAGGACTTCAGTACTTCTTCCCCATTTTGGAATGGGCTCCTCGTTATACCTTCCATTACTTCAAATCAGACCTTATTGCTGGGATTACCATTGCAAGCCTTGCTATTCCTCAAGGAATCAGTTACGCCAAGCTTGCCAACGTGCCTCCTATTATTGGCCTATGTGAGTATATATCTCTAACTATATATATATATATATGGATTGACATACATAGTTGGACTAAAGTTCTACTTAATTATTAGCTATAGCTTGTATATTCAGCTGACAGTGACATGGTATTAGAGTTTTATTATTTTAAACGTCTTGTCTTCAAATCACCTTGCAAGTACATTTGCTTATTTATCTGTTTATCAATTATGTCTTTCTTCCCTATTTATAATTTTATGGTGTTGGATATGTGTGAACCGAAATAATAGTCTCACGTCAGATATGAACAAAAGATAAGTTGAGATCTCACTTTCATTAGTATTAAGGTCTTTTAAAGTAAAACCTCACATCTAGGCCAAAGGTGAAATTCAGGCCCACTCAACATAATATGGTCCCTCTGTGCATGCATTATTTTCATGTAAATTAAAGTCCAAATTAATTCATTTGAAATATATATGAATCATGTTGAGTTTTTTCTTTTTTTTTGGGTGATACTTTTTGTTGCCTAAAGATTCGAGCTTTGTGCCACCATTGGTGTATGCAATGATGGGGAGTTCTAGAGACTTGGCCGTAGGACCTGTGGCGGTAGCATCGCTTCTCATGGCTTCCATGTTGGGAAGTGAAGTTAGTGCTTCTGAGAATCCAAAGCTTTACCTTCATCTTGCTTTCACTGCAACTTTCTTTGCTGGAGTTTTACAAGCTTCTCTTGGCTTTTTCAGGTAATTGATTGGTAATAAACATGTTCAACAAAACAATTAATAAAAATTGATTTTATAGCTTTATAACTAAGATATATAGTTAATTGATTAACATTTAATTAATAATTGCAGGCTTGGGTTTATAGTGGATTTTCTGTCACATGCAACCATAGTAGGATTCATGGGTGGTGCAGCAACAGTGGTGTGTTTGCAACAGCTTAAAGGGGTTCTTGGGCTGCAACACTTCACTCATGCCACTGATCTCGTTTCTGTCATTCGTTCCATTTTCAGCCAAGTGCACGAGGTCATTTATATATCTAGGCATCCTTAGTTAATTCTTAATTTGTTTTGTGCAATTAATTAATTATTTCTCCAACTTAATTTGCATAATAACATCAAAAGATTTAAATGGGAAAATAAAATTAATTATCAAATATATAGACAAATCAACAAATTAACTCACATTTATAGCTAAATCTATTACTTAATTAATTTTTGAAAATGATAATTAATTATATCATTTACGATCCAAAAATTATACCTTGTTGTAGTTCTTTACGTACAATTATTTTATTTTTATAGATTTTATTTTATTTTTTTTGTCAAAGAAATATATAATATAGATAGATACCTTGTTGTAGTTCTTTACGTACAATTATTATGTGTCTCTAAAAGTCTGATGGATCGGCTGCTGGTGTTGCAGTGGAGATGGGAAAGTGGCGTATTGGGGTGCTGCTTCGTTTTCTTCATCTTCCTAGCTAAATACTTCGTAAGTAGGCCTAACTCATTTTCTTTTCTCCGCCGAAGATCTTGGTCCATTTCGGTGTATCATGCACTATTAGAAACTTAAAATAAATAAATAAAAAGTATATTAGTTTGAGTAAGATGTATAAAAGCAGTTGATCTGATCTAGTTGGTGGATTTGATTTGACAAAAAACAGAGCAAGAGACGACCAAAGATGTTCTGGGTTTCAGCAATGGCGCCTCTAGTGTCGGTCATTTTGGGAAGTATCCTCGTTTATGTCACTCACGCTGAAAGGCACGGCGTCCAAGTGGTGAGCCCTCCAACACAACACTCTCTTTCTTTCCTTTGCAACACTTTTAAATCCCTTTTAATAAACCATCCAATCAAACGAAGCCTTAAAAAAAATAATAGCGATACAGTAACATAGATATAAAAAAGAGGAACAGAACAAATTAATCCTTTGGGACTAGAATTACTTTTAACCCTTTTAGATTATCAAAAGGAACAGGGAACTGGCATTTTCATGAGATGTACATCAGTAATATTTCTCAAATCCTTTTGAGAAACTCATATATATATATACACATCACTTATGTAGTACTATAACATAATTAGAATAAGATGAATAGGGTATTACGATATCACAGAAATATTACTCGTTGTTTAATGTTTTGCCTTTCAAAAGTTTCTGATGAGTGTGCATGTATATTATTGTTGAGGCTAGAGTATAACTCCATGTCCTTAAGACAATTATGTCTCACTTAGGTATTTACAGTGTATGACACTTGTCTCTCAGGATACAATAATATCTTTTTTGTGACAGTAACACTTCAACTCACAAGAATAATCGAACCAAAATTAGTTATACTCACTCACAAAAGAATGTTAAAAGCAGAGAAGAGATGAGAGAAGAAAATTCAAGGATTTTAAAATTTTTTAGGATGAATTTTTGAGTTTTGGAAGGCTCTATTTATAGGCAAATCGTGGTTGTACACGGTGCATGTTTCTGTATCGTTAGATCGAGTCTAATTGCCTTTAGACGCGAAATGACAGATTTGATTGACGCACCCGATTGTACACTGTTTGATCGTATCTGATCGATTTAGGCAAAATCTAACGGCTCCGCTCGTCACAACTGATCTCGCACTGTTGGATCGCGGTCGATCTAAGTCTCCTAATTGCCCTTTCACCCTCACACACAAGCACGCCGCGCGGGGTGAGCCTTCCTTGTATGTGTGTATTAGCTAAAATTCAAATGTAGTACTCTAGCTACACTTATAAGTAAATAATTATAATTCTATCTATTCCATGTGAGACTAAAAGATTATTTTTAAATTTTACCACTTTACACATATCAAGTAGGCTACTTTAGACTCAATTTTTTATTCATATATAAATAGTTATAGCTAAATACTTATATATTATTAATCTTCACATATCAAAGATTAATAATCAACTTGTTCCTATCTAAAATCACTTTTGGGTCTTATTTTAATATTTAGAAAATTATGAAAAACCGTGTTTAATTACCCATTTACCAACAACTTCATTTGTCAAACACTTAGATTGGGAACTTGAAGAAAGGGATAAATCCTCCATCGATAACTGATTTGGCTTTCGGGTCACCATATCTGCCGACTGCCATTAAGACAGGAATCATCATTGGCGTGATCGCTCTCGCTGTAAGTCTCTTTTATACATCTATGTATATATAGTTTTATTAGTCGAAGCCCAATTACTAACATAAATCCAATTCATTCTAAAAATTTAACGGTCTTTGTTAACACTACTTGCAACCTCTAAAAAAGTAAAAGGTGATGCTAATATTGTTGGGTGCAGGAAGGGATTGCGGTGGGAAGAAGCTTTGCCATGTTCAAGAACTATCACATTGATGGGAACAAGGAGATGATTGCCTTTGGGATGATGAACATTGCTGGCTCTCTCACTTCTTGCTACTTGACCGCAGGTTAGGTTTCTTCTCTTAAATCTTTGTAAACTCCTTTTTTTTTTCTAACTTTTCTTTAAGAATCTTATATTGCAGAAGGGAGTTTTTTAAGTTGCTGTGGGATCAGTAACTTATTAAGATTACTTAACAAATAGATATGTGAAATGGGAAATTTTCAGGGCCATTCTCGAGATCTGCAGTGAACTTCAATGCAGGATGCAAAACAGCAGTTTCAAACATAGTGATGGCAATAGCAGTGATGCTAACATTATTGTTTCTAACACCACTCTTCCATTACACTCCCCTTGTTGTTCTCTCCTCCATCATAATCGTCGCAATGATTGGTGTTATTGACTACCAGACCGTCATCCATCTCTGGAAAGTTGACAAGTTCGACTTCACCATCTGCATGGGTGCTTATGCAGGCGTAGTCCTTGGAAGCGTCGAGATGGGCTTAGGCATTGCAGTATGTACACCATACATGTATACCAATGCATTATGCCTTCATATATTTGTGCTACAAACTAATTAACGTTTACAGGTCTCGTTATCTATACTAAGAGTGCTATTGTTCGTGGCTCGGCCGAGGACGTTCACCATGGGCAACATTCCCAACTCCATGGTTTATAGAAGTGTGGATCAGTACTCAGGTGCTAGTACCTTACCAGGAATTCTCATACTGGGAATCAACGCGCCCATCTACTTTGCAAATGCAGGCTACTTAAGAGAAAGGTATACACTTAGATAACTGACCACGCACATGCATGGTACAGTACTAATATAATTAACATATTTTTAATGAGTAAATCAAAAGTATTTGTATCAACTTAAGAGATGGAAAACATACATAGTATAGTTAAATATCTTCAACCAATTGAGTTAGCAAGTATTTAATTACGTGCTAATTATAAAGATTAATTGTCACTACTAGGATATGGAGGTGGGTGGAAGAGGAGGAAGACAAGCTAAAATCATCATCAGAAGGAGAGAGTAGCTTACAGTGTGTGATTCTTGACATGAGCTGTAAGTGATCAACTTATTAGTTAATTTAATTAAATAACAAAAAAAAAATTCATATAAATGGATTTAATTAAATGCCATGAAAACATTCCTCTGGTGAGCAGCTGTTGGTAGCATTGACACGAGTGGGATTAGCATGCTCCAAGAAGTGAAGAAAAACTTAGATAGAAGGGGTTTGAAGGTGAGAATGCTTGCTACATATTAATGCTCCTGTCCTTCTATATGTTAATTATATTGCTTGATTAATATCATGATTATAGTCTACTCTATTATTATTATTATTAACAATAGAGTTATAGTCCATTATATTATTATTATTAACGATAAGAGTTTCTAATGAATTAGAATAAAAAGAAAAAGTGGCACAGTAGTTCGTTAATATGTTGGTTCATCTTGTACATATAGCTGGCTTTGGTCAACCCAGGAAGTGAAGTAATGAAGAAGATGGAGAAGTCAAAGTGCATGGAAGTAATTGGGCAAGAATGGATTTACCTGACAGTTGGAGAGGCACTTGGAGCATGCAACTTCATGCTTCATGTGTGCAAACCTGCAGACCCAACCAAGATTGATGAACCAGACGATCCAATACAGAGTGTTTGAGCAATATACCAATGCTGACCAAGTAATAAAGTTCTTGTGGCCATCAATATATATAACCTCAAAGTTCAATTAAATTGTAAGCCCATATCTTACTGTTTGAACAAAATGATATTACTGTCACATTTCCATGGAATTTGAATTATGAAAGCAAACACCCCTTAAATTAACAAATAGTTTAGTACGTACGAAAACTTAAGGAAGTTTTAGAGAATAAAAAATAAAAATAAAAAGTTCTATACTGGTTCTCTGATCCATCTGTTAACCAAAAGTTGCAACAAAATGGCATCAAATGACAGAAATTGTCCACATTTCAAAACAAGATACCTGCAGATATGGGTCATACAAGACGTTACCACACAACACCATAAACTTCTGCATTCTTCCCAGCTCGGTTTAGTAAGACCATGAATACCCATGCCAACCACACAATATCAGGCAAATTATAACACACTTGAAACATAGTAAACACACACAGTGGAGGAAGAAAGAGCCTGAATTAACTGGGAGCTGGCTAGCAAGACCATCATCGCAGGCCATCAAAATTTGGCACTCTACAAAACAAAACTGACCCAGATGTTGCTCATGTCTCTTCCACCAAGTAGGGGAGGCTGGAGGCTTGAACACCATAGTGGTCTTTTGACTTCAGTTGAAATTGAGACCCATGGGATGGACGTCATTTCGAAAGAAGTAAAAGAAAAAGTGAAGAGTAATCAACCATTAGAAGCTGTTTCTTTGAAGAGACGTGGAAGCACTTCATGGGCAGCCACATCCAAAGGTTCTGGATCCCTGAAATCATGTGCAAAACTACCACACTTAAAACTCTAATTATATGGTGGTAAAACAACAACAATGGAATAAGCTCAAAACTAGCCACCAGACAACAAAAAATGAGCATGTAACTTGGCAATATCAGACAGGCATTCATTTACTGATATCTAAAATATATATCGGCCATAACTAATTAAAAGTCGGTAAATGGTTCAAATGCAAAATTCTTTATTAGACTTGAAAATAGATCTTGCTAGTGTGACACATGCATGCCCAAAAAGATTCTAATGATCAGAGGAGAAAGTAACCTGCACAATGTCTGTCCCTTTTCTGTTGAACTAGAAATAAACCAGAGTTTTCGTAAGAAACGTGACTCAAATTGCACAAAGAAACCGTCACTTTGCCCATGTTTCCACTTCCTCGACCCTTGTCCTTTCCAGACCTGCATAAACAGCAGCCATCCCATAAGAAATTGCGATGTTGGCATCCCATAAGCTCACATCTCTATTCTTGCATAAGTAACTACTGAAGCTTGGACACCAAAATCATGCAATTATGGAGCAGATCCCCAACGGTACTATTGAAGGAAGAATAAATTACGCATAAATTAGGAGATAGTCAAGAACCCAATATGCAATAGAAGGATACAAGTTGATAGGTCCTGCATACGATTTAAAAAAATTGAAGGGCAAAGCACTTCCACCAAGAGAATACCCCAAGATTATTCTCAAGGAAAACAAAAGTGAAAAGGATACCTGCGGATAAGACATTATACTTTTGGGTGCCACCAAGCAAGCTGCTTTGGAGAAAGATTCTTCACCATATTGTCTTAGAAATGAAAAACAGCTGCTGTGCGTATGGGGAGATTCAAATGCCTGTAATCAATCACAGAAGTTAGCACTAAGCAATTCGATGGATCTCACATAAGGAATGCACCTTAGAAGCTGATTCTAATGCCCAGATCTAGACTCCCCCCAACCCAAGCAATAATTGCATCCCAAAAAAGAGAGAGGGATTGCATATATATACAAATATTTTAGAAGTGAAGGTTGTACGCCACAAAAATAGAGAATAAATACCTTGTCAATATTGACAACTGGAGCATATTTATCAGCTTGTGTCTTTTCTTTATCAAGAAGAAAATAGACTCGTGCATCCACTTTAGCTGTTTCATGCCATGACTTAACAGCCAACTCCATCGTATCTTGAAGGAAAGAGATGATTTCTTTCCATAATTCTTCAGCTCCATATTTTTCAGACTGAAAATAAAAGAATTAGGTCAGCAATGATTTGACAAACATGAAACATTAACAAAGTCTTTTGCAGACAAATCCACTTCAGAAGCTTACTGGCACACATTAACACAGCCAGCACATTCTATTATGTGCCTATTTGGGACAGCTTCTGCTTATAGCTTTTGTTTTTTCAAAAGTGCTTATGGAAAAGCAGTTTCCACCCGTTTGGCAATTATTTTGAAAAATTGCTTATAGTGTCAAATTGTTGTTTGTTTCACTAATTAAAAGTGTTTTTTACTAAAAAAGACTATATTACCCATTGGCCTATAAGTATAATATTATATTTAAATATATATCAAGAATGAGAATATGAACATTTTATAATAAATAATATACCGATATTAACTTATAAAGATATTATGTATTAATTGCATTAAGGAGATAATAAAATTTATATTGCGGAGAAGAGTTTAATTTGCAACAAAGAACAATAAAAGCAATCTCATATCGTTTTTGTTATAAAATAATAAGGTTATCCAAGGCATTTTAAATAGAAGACAAGGTTAAAATGGTCAACTTTTGTTTCAACGCAGAACCAACAATGCAAAAGCACCTACAAGATAGCTTTTCCAGAACGCGATAAATCTACGTTTCAACCACAATCGCAAGGTTGCCAAACGGCCAAAAAGGCTGCGTTCGGGCAGTTTTTAAACGCAACGCAGCTACAATCGCCCTCCCAAACAAGGCCTACGTAGGCCAGTGCGCAGGAATGTCATAAAAAAAAGAATGTGATTTCAAAAGATAAATGGCATAATGCATCCCCCAATATATATAGTTTGATTAGAATTTTTTTTTTTTTTTTGACAACTTAGTGGTCTCCATACCTTCGGCCCAACTAATCCACTAAGGCCCCTGGCAAAATCGAGCAGGAGACAACCTCAGTGGCCAACACGGATAAGGCAGGAGTCGAACTCGTGACCTCGTTTCATGAGAGGAGAGCCCCGAGCCGCTCAGCCAACCAAGCGTTGGTTTATAGTTTGATTAGAATTGTCGTCATTAATCTACTTTTTCCAAGTTATGTCGTTCCAGGATGTTTGCTTTAGTTTTTAATTTATTATTTTTCTTAGTATAACTATTAAAAAATAAAATTACTAAGAAATATACTAAGAATTGATGCCACAAAATATGGCCTGATGCAGCAATTTCTCAAGCTATGTAAAGCTATAAGTCAGACATCTTCGTATTCAGACAGACACGTAATATTATCCTTAATTACATGTTCCAGTGGAAACATATAAGCAACCTCTTGCCTGCAATATTTTGTACCAATGAGAAAGACCTAAAAGCATTCAAACACACTTCTGACTTATATTTTTTGGAAAGATACAATGTTAGTAGTTAGATGTATAAACAAGCTCCATCACCAAACCGCATTCTCGGGGAGGTATCAAGCCCGTTCCAGACCCATTAATCCCCCTTACCCCCTAGGGTAATGCAGTGGCAAGAGTTAAACCTGGAACCTTTGGGTTCCAAAGCCACCTCTTTACTAACTGCACCAACTCCATGTTGGCCAATTTTGACTTATATAAGCTGACAAAACATAAAGATATGCAATATTGTGAAGATTGTCTTTCAACTAAACATTTTCCTAACTACATGGGGTCAGCTACATGAATTTGCTCCTTCCACTCCACTCTATCAAAGGCTAAGTCTCATTCAAATTACAAGAAGTTAAATATTTCTTAATTATCTTCGTCCATGTTATTTTAGGTCTTCTTTTACCACTATTGTTACCATGTAGTGCTAATAGGTCACCCTTCCTAACCGGTGCATCCAAAGACCTACATTGTATGCACCCAAACCACCTTAGTCAATTCTCTCTCATTTTATCTCCAATCGGTGTTACTCCTACCATTTCCCAAGTGTCTTTCAATGTGCTTAAAAAATATTCTGGTCCTCTGAAGGTACATGTAGTTAATGATAGTATTTACAATATCATTAATATATAGCTTTACTCCGATGACATGGCCTGTAAATTATGATTTGATGAAGAATGTGTTGAATAAATGTCTTTGGTCACAGCAAGGTTTAAATGGATTTGAACCTTTCATTCATACTAGGCATACTTCTCTTTTATAAATATTGGAAAGTAATGGACTTACAAGTTCAGATTTCAATGGTTCCAAATGTTTTCCCATGCTAACATTAGATCTAATATTCTCCACTTCTTGAGCTCGTTTCTTGTCTTTTGCTAACAGTGCAAGCCTCTTGATTTTTCTTGACACCTCTGCATTCTTTGGATTATGCTGCAAAGCTATTTGCAAGGCAGAAGTGGCCTACAATAATGTAAACAACCAATTTAAACAGGGCCAAAACCATCATTAAGTGCCTGGTAAGTTATCAGATAAACTGAATGAACTCACTTCATCATATCTTTCCATTGCCTCTAATATGCATCCTTTCCTGAAATACCCCTAGATAAGCATTGAAGAAGTTAGTTGGGGAAAGAGCATGTTCAAGCAAAGAAGTTTGATGAAAAAAAGGGTAGACCTTTTCCCACTGTGGATTCAAGTTGATTGTCATGTCAGCATCAGCAAGTGCTTTATTGAGTTTGGCAAGATGCAGAAATGCAGCAGCACGATTACTGTAACATAGTATAGAATAAAATTAAACAGAAATATTAAAGGAAAAGCATTAAAAAAGAAAAGCATGCAATGGGGTATGACTTTTTTATTCATCCTTTTACGCAAATCCTATAAAGCACAAGAGATATTCATAAGAAACCTATAAAGCATGTATACGATAATAATTACAACAGCAAAATATGAAATGCAATTCATCCCTTATTTCCAGTTAGCCTCAATGTAGATTCCAAGAGCATTTGAGAGTCAGCGACCACATGGAGAATGGAACAGTGGATAGAAAATCTTGCATTGTACTTCATGGAGAGGCACAGAAAAGGCCTAAGATACCTTTCAATATAGGAACCCTCACCTACATTTATCTCCCTCGGTGAGTGTTTTATATGCAAATAAGATAGAGAGAGTAGAGAGATGGGAATGTCTCTGCAAGTGTAGTGTTGTCAAGGCGGAAAGGCGATGGTAGGCGGTAAACCTTAATTAGGCAAGACAGGGCCTAGGCGGGATTAAGGCGAGATATAAAATATTTATTTAGAGGTCCCTGAAAAACGTTATTTATTTATTCATTGGTCCCTCACTCCATATATATATATATGTATGTATGTAATTATTAATTTAATTTATATATTAAATAATTATTAATTTATATAATATAAATTAATAATTATATACATAAATGTATTTAGGGTTTATAAAAGTCGAAGTGGAAGGAGGGAGAGGATTTCGCAGGTTTTAACAACAAAAAAAATAAAATTTCAAAAAAACCCTTTAATATATATATATATATATATATATTTGCTTAGACCTCCCCAGACCGCCTAGGCGGTGGTCTAAGCAATGCCACTACCCAAGGGGCTAGGAGGCGGCGCCTTGACAACACTGTGCAAGAGTACTATCTCCATAGCATATGCCCTCCCATAAGGGCATCAAGGAGTCACTGCCTACCTTAAGGGTCATCTTTTCCAAGAACTCTGGATGGATTGAACTAAAAAATCCAAGGACTTTGTTCCTTCTTCTTGCACAATAGATGTTGTTAGGTATTCCAAATCTGCGCCTTATGACACTAGCCACAACATGCATTACTCCAAGGGAAATATCCACAACCACTTTGCTCCTAGGGCTTGTTCTTTGAATATTACCAACGGTTAAAGCTACCTTGTTCTCGGGTAGGCACACCAAACTCACATGCAACAAGATGGTTGTGGGGCTCCCCATTTGCTCCTTCCCATAGGAAATCTTTCATCATTTCATCAAGGATTACTACCATATTTGCAAGAAGCTTGAAGAAGGAGAGGTAATACATTGGGATGGAGGATAACACTGGCTGGAAAGCCTAGAATCACCTCTAGCCATTCTTTGACTTCATTGAAGATTTAGCATTGCTTGGAAGAACCTTTAAGACATTACATCTCTTTTGTCCTCAATCTTCAATGATGTATCATTATATGCATCAGCTTATGATCAATCAACAAGTCTCTGAGCCATCAACAATAGTTGGTTCTACAAGTGCCAAAGAGTGATGGTTGCCATACATGTTGCATATTTTAACCTCAATCCATTTAATGAGAGCCACAAAAGTTTAAATCTGTAATTTCATCTTCTAGATTTACTTCAGCATTTTTAATTACTGATATTCCATAATTCATATGTTCAAAATATTAAAAAATAATAGATTTACATTGTTTTAAACGAATAATTTTTTCCTCGAAAGTTGGATTATCAATGTAGGTCTCAATAAACAACTTTTGAAAAGTATGCCAAACCTCCTTAGATGTCAAAGCACCCTTTAAATTAAAAGCATACCATCCTTGACCAAATACTACAAACAAGTTTTCCTATCTTAGCATTTCACTTGACCATTGGTATTAGATGAACTTTCATCACATTGTCACCACAAGTAGCCTCCTAAAGCTTCTGAAACCATATAGTTACATACACAAACTTGAAAGATAAAAATTTAAGTAGTGGGAGGTGTCTCGAACTTGAAACCTTTAGGGTGGGTGCGTTTGCACGCAACCACTGAACCAAAAATGCCATTTCCATATAAATCACTACTCTTCAACCTAATACAAAAATACTAACAGTTGATCCTGTACAAAGTAGTACAGTCATTCCACCAACACTTATGCTTTGTGGAAGAATTTGAAGGATGTTAAAACTTAAAAGACTAAGTTAGATTTGTGAAGTTTGTACATGAATCATGTTTAAGCGAGGATGTTAGATATTGAATTAGATAAACATGATTCATTTGGAAAATGGTGAATCATGAATGTATGTAGAAGATTGCGGACTTATTTAAAAGGTTCATTAGTTACTAAGTTCATGTATGTGCCTAGGAGTAGGTAAGTCCATGAACTTATTGATTCATATATTTGAAGGCTTAAAGTACAATTCATGTATGTCTTAATTGTATTCGTGTTAGTATAAGCAATATCACTTAGAGTCCTATAAATACTCTATGTGACTATGAGTAGAAATCAAGTAAAGTATACAAGTTTAAGTGCAAGTTCCAAGTCCTATTCCTTCTCTAGATGACATATATAAAGTGTCATCTTTTTGTTGCTCATGTTGGCTTTCCTAATTTCTTCCTCATCCATGATTGTTGTGTCCTCTTCTCCCTCTAGAACCTCCTCTAAAGGATACTTGTGTTTGAAAAGCTTGTTCTAAAGGAAAAGAATCAAACTATTTAAGCTGAAATTCATGAGACTGAAGTAATCCCACAAAACTTTATAAAGACATTGTAGAGAGATCTTTAGATTTTTCAATTGCAACAACAATGTATTCAAACCTTAGGACATGCTTCTAAGAATCTTCTCAAGTCTCAACCCAAAATCCTAAACCCTAATCTTTTCTCCATTTTGCCTCATTTGATTCACAATGGAAATTTACCCAATTGAAGGAATCTTCAAAGGTTTCTAGGTCTTTATGTGTATGGTATTGAATTCACTACGAAGAGATTGTAGTCTTACAATTTTTATATATTGTAGAGAGTGTCTCATGCTTATTTTGTTGAAATAGTTGAGAAAATCCTCTCGAACACCGCTTCTTCCACCGCTTGGAAGATAAAGTAGAGAGTCTTGTTGCCCTCCTTACAATTCACTTCAATTCATTGCTTTGTTGTTGGGTAAGACCAACTTGATTCTCTAATTCAACATGGTCATTTTCAATTACGTCCCACAAGTCTTGTGACTTGTATGACACCTTCATTTGAATACTCCATTGGGTATAGTTTTTCCATTGACTTTGGGAGGATGAGGCTACAACATATTGTTGTTGGGAGCCATGGTAATTAGCCAAGCTCTAATACCACTTGGTTGGAAATGTAATGAATACACAACAAACTCCAAACAAGAAAAAGATCAAAAAGAACAAGGAAACGAAGGATTTGAAGCTTGCACTTGAACTTGTGCACATCACTTTATTTTAACTCATAGTTACAGAGAGCATTTAAGATTTCTAGGACTCTAGGCAATAATTACTAAACTAACACAACAAATATAATTAAGACATACATAAACCATACTCTAAACCTTCACATACATAAACCACTAAGTTCATGGACCCACATACTCCTAGAGACACACATGAACTCATTAACTAATGAGCCTATTAAATAAGTTCATATTCTTCTGGATATATTCACCACTTTCTAAATGAATCATGTTTAATATCTAACAAAGGGCCCCCCTTTCTTTTTAAAATCTTCAACAAGTCCAACTCAGACAAAACCCTGTCATTCCTTTGTTCATTAATTTATTTGAGCTCCAAATGTCTTGAGATTTTTCTTCTAATAATCACAAGTAAACAATGTCATCAAAAAAAAAAAAGCAAAAGCACGGCCACGTTTGCAACATGAGGAACAAGGTTCAGAAAGAGAACCCTTGCATCAAATCTTTTTCAAGTTGATAATGGCTACCATTCCATTCTTCTAGCAGAATTAGCTACACAGCAATCTGTACAATGGCCCAATCAAACTCTAACCAATATTAATTCTGCTAACCAATGTTAACCAACAATATGGAAGGCTTTCTAAATAGTAAGCACAGGAAGGACAATTTCCCACACTTTCCTCTTTACATAAGCCAAAAGTTAATCTACTAGTGAGGCAGTGATAATAAATATTTGTTATGCTTGAGCAACTTGTGAAGATCAACAAGGCCAAAGAATAATGGTTATGACCTAAACCAATAACTTCTTTCATGCAACCTTAGGTCACGAAATTGCTTGCTTTGAATCCCATTAAATCATTGCATGTGGGTAAGAAATGCAATTGCTATCAACAGAATGATTGATCAAAGACTCTATGCCCATCCCACCATGCACTACTCCAATATACTTCTGAACCACAGGTGCCACAATGGATCTGCCTAACGCAAATAGTTCTAGTTGAAATTGATCAGTATAAAAAGAGATTTGGAAAACTCTTGATTGCTTGATGACTCAAGTTTCTACAAATTAAGTAGGATCTCACTTTATCAAATATATATATACACAAACAAACCTCTAAATTGACTTCCTTTCCACATTCATACTCAAATCAAACTACTCAGTTTGAGATAAATACAAACTCCTAATTTCAGATAAATACAAACTCAACTAGAAAAAGATTTGATGTAACTCTGTCTATGTTGTATGATTGCATATCTATAAAAAGTAAAAATAGTCAGTCACAAGCCCAAATAGAGGAGGAGGTTGTGTTGGGTAGTTGACAGCCAACATAATACTTTGTCAAATCAATTATGACATGAATATACTAGATCAGACCACACTAAGCGCTAGAACGTTTGTAATTCTAATGTCTACTTAGCCCTTGATAAAGCGAAGTAGAAGTAGTTGAGTTAAGAAATTCTAGTCTAACTAGGATAGAGTTTATAAATTTGAATCTGAATAAATGATGATTTCTACAATGGTTTCCAAATCCAAAATTCCAAATCATTTTTCTAAGGGAAGCCTAAAACATAAGATTAATACTTAGTATCTACGTTTTTATGTATATGTTAATATCTCATCGTGCAACTTTCAGTAAAACAAAAAAAAAAAAAGAGCATAATTTGGGAAAATGAAACAAGAAAAATTGGTTGGGTACACTCGCTAGTGGCCTCCCAAGTCCCAGCAAACAGCAACCATCAGCTCTAGTTTCCCCCAGATTTTTTAACATCATTGTAGATGTTATTAGCAAAATAATTTTATCTTAAACCCCACCAAATGAGAGGATGGAGAGAGATAATGGAGTATCACAGCCCCAAATCACAGCTAGGAAAGCCAAATTCTTCTTTAATTAAGAATTAGCGATGACAATGTTGCATTCCAAGTAACAACATTTGTCATATATAGGGCCACAAAAGAGCACTAGGACATTTTCAAATATTACGAAAACACATGGAAACCATCAAAAACTCGCCTCTCCATCAGCACCCTTGTAATAATTCTCCCAAAAAGAATCCACCAGCATGAAATCAAACTGAAGAGAGGGAAACCATGATCGATCGCAAGCATCAGCTAAAAGATGATGAAAACAAACTAATATATCTAAACCCTTATACATGAACCTACCGACAATTTCGGAAATGTATAATGCAAGTAAAATTTGAAAGGAATTAAGCACTACAAAAGTTGAAGGGTTTGAGAAATAAAGAAACCTGAAAAGAGTGGGGTTTGAAGGATCTTTTTTGAGGGCCTGGGTGTATAGAGCGGCGGCTTTGAGATAGTTTCCAGCTTTGAAGAATTCATTTCCCTGATCTTTCAGAGTGTCTGCTTCTGATGATGATGGAGCTACTTCCGACATTTTTCTAATCTCCACTTCTAGGGTTTCAAATCATTTACCTTTCATCTTTCCCTCTTTCTAGGGTTTCTCCTTTCTCCAGAAGCACTTCTTTAACGTTGGGGCTAGCCTCGCTTTGGTGATTCAAAGATCTTATTTTAAAAATAATAATAATAATTTAAAGAAATCCTCCATTTCATTCTAGTAAGCGTGGAAGAGACTTCGGTGGGGATCGTATGGCTGCCAATGGAGACAATAAGGTTGCAAATTAGAAAGGAACACGATTTTTAAAATTGACATGAAATAAATGAATTTAGATTTTGTATAAATAGGTATGGATTAAAATAGGTTAAATTTAATTAGACACGATTAAATAGGCCGACCTGTTAAATTCAAAACTAACATGTTTAACACGATTATATTTTGTGTTAAGACTTATATTATGTGTAAAGACTTTTTAATATTTTTAATATATTTCATTATATACGATTACGACACAACTGATTATGACATGACAACACGAATTATCACTTTTAGATACAGGCAACAACATGTTATATTTAGGCCTAGTTTTAATTTTAAACACGTTACTTATTTTCATATCTCATTTATTTTAAGTCATTTTACCAATGAACTCACACCCCTATATCTTTCCCATGAGTTGCTTTCAATATATATATGTCATATTTATTTTTATCAATATACAAAAGGTTTTACAATGTTAAATATATCGAATAATTGATTTTGTCCTACTAAAATATATTACTATTACTATTATTATAAAATATGAATAGATAAATGTATAAAGATAGAATTGCCCCCAAAAATTTAGCAAATAGTAAAAAATTAGGCTTAATTATCACTGCTTCATATTGTGTCATCTTTTGTTGTTGCATTTTTATTTTTATTTTGACAAGAAACAAAATATTGATTAAAATGGAATGTTTGTACAACCTATATTGTGGCAAGGACAAGGAGTCCATACATCTCTTGTTGGTGCATTATATAACTAAAGATTAATGGTTTTGAGCGTTAATGATATTTAGATTACATTGACAATAAAAATATAATATAATTTTGTCTTAAGCTGCCACTTTCATGTTTTTACGAGACAAGTTTTGTGTCCAAGCTGATTTCCCTAAATCAACAGAAATAGCCCTTTGAAGAAAAGGAATAAAGGAAATAATACACTTGAAAAATTCAACCATCGTGTATGAAAATTAACAACTCTAGTAATAATTGAAATAAGCTAGAACGTTTACAACTTAAGATTATTTTGAGCAATTTTTTTAACATTTTTATTGTCATGTAGAGTCCTTAAAAAGCTTAACATGTTATTTTATACGCTTCCTAACTATTGATTGTTGTATATGTTCGAATCAACTTAATTTAACTTCTCTTTCTTATATCCGCAAGATTGCCAACCTACACTATGCGTGTATATATTTGTACAAATATATTTGAAAATATGATTAATTATATAAGAGAACAAATACTCTAGTCCTTTATATATTTCTTTAATTTTATTGATATGAAATGACTTGTATATATGCATATAACAAATAACATAGATTGACAAAAGAAAAGAAAAAAAAAACAATTACCTCCAAACAATAATTTAGAAAAAAATTTAAAAATACTTCACAAAAAATCTCTTAACCATCTAGAGAAGTTAAGAATTTTGAAAAGATAGGTGCCTAATAGCTTATCAACTTTATACTCACGGATTTACCCGATTGTCATCTCTTCATAACCACCCCATTGCTAACTTTGTTTTCCAAAATCCTGATTCACCCCCTTCTTGGAACCTTCACATATTTAGACCCCTACAATCTAGAGCCTTAGATGAGTGGAATCAAATTCTGTCTAGATTAGAACCCATTCATCTAACCCAAACTCAAGACCACTTTCGTTGGACACTTGACCCATCAAGAAAGTTCTCTTGCAAATCCTATTTTGATAACTTTACCAATGATAATTGCAGACCAGATTTTATTTTTTTTTCTCGTATATGGAATTTGCATATCCCTTCAAAGGTGAAGGTCTTTGGGTGGTTATTGGCGCATAAAAAAATTAACACCGGAGACATGCTTCATTCGCCACATTGTTGTTTTCTATGCATGCACGATGAGGAGTCATCAAACCATTTGTTTTTTTTTATGTTCTATGGCAAGATCCATGTGGTCTAAAATGGTTATCTTTCTCAAAAGGAAAGGTACGAGTCCCTTCGAATTGTGAAGAAGGTATGACATCTCTTCTTTACTGTCACACCCCGAAGTTTTGTCTTGTTGTACAAATCCCAAGAATAGGTGATTTGTTAAATCAACATACAAGATAAACATTCAGTGAATAACTTTGATATCAAAACAACTCATAACTTCTTTATATATTTAAGTTTATATATCTTACAACATGACATAGTATCAGACATAATTTACAATATTTTCTAACGACCCATAATTATACAAACATTACATATCACATATAATATTATACTCATGCCACTGCTAGAACAATGCAACCACTAAATATATCAAAAATTGGTTGTAAAGCCTAGCTTATTATAAGAATATTTACAAATATATAATATTCCATTCACCACATTTTTCCTTCGTACACTTTCCTTTATTCTCCATCTTCTTCTTAATTTCTTGGTAAATAAAAGAAAAGGGTGAGCATAATGCGCAGTGGGTCCCCCAACAGGTTCCCCACATGCTAGCAATATAAAATAACAGTTTTAACAGAACAATCAGCATAACAACAACACAAAGTTTGCACACTAAAGTTGAGTACTTGCAAGTCATGTTTCAGAAATTCTGTAATTCTCAGATAACCATAAGTTGCATTTAGCAATCCAGCAAGGACCAGCTTTTACCCATAACTCATTCACTAATGAACAAAGGGAAAAGTGTGCATAATTCATAAATTAAAAAAATAAGGATAAAATGTGCAAACCATAGGCTTATCCCCATCTTACAACTTTTGAACTGTGTTACTTCGAACTTACAAAACTTCTTGAAAAGTCTTGAGGAGAAGAGAGGTTGATAGGAAAAGTTTATATATCTTACAAAACTTTGATATGTCATGCATTTGTCATGCTCTTGGGTGATGGCTTCCCCCTTCTCGAATGGGTATTCTATCATGCATTGGTGGAGGGATTGGGCATCTTGTATGTAAGGATAGTTATATATTGTGTTCTTGGGGATGTTTGCAGCTTGTTTGTTAGGATAGTTATAAGTGGAGGACCTCTCATTCTCTACGGTTGACTACACTTATTCTTCCATATTTATATAATCTAAACTTTGTTTCTCTCTCAAAAAATAAAAATAAAAAAATTGACTAAAAAAAAACTCAAAATCTGCCTTGATTCTAAATAACAATCAACTCTTAACCGTCTCAATTCCGAATATAAATTAATCCTTCAACAATTTTTTGAGAGAAAGTCGATAATATCATTAATGAGGCAAGAAATTACAATCATTTTAAATCATCCTTTCTAACTCAGATGGGTAATCTTCTATCCATAATCTTTGCTCACTAAAAACAAGTCCCATTTTTGCCAACCAATGGGCTACACTATTACTAGATCTTGGAATAGAAATAAAGCCCTGTACCACATGTTCATCAGCTAAATCCATAATGTCCCATGGTAGCATATGGGTTTCTAATCGACCATTAACTTTCCTCTTAAGGATTTGGATGACATTCACAGCGTCCGACTCCACCCATACCAACATATAGAAAGTCGAAATGGCTAGTCTAAATCCTTCGTTGATTGCCAAAACCTCTGCTAGCTCAGCGAATCTGGCCATACGAATTGGTGTAACAGTTGTTAGCATAACTTGACCTGATGCATCTCGTATGATCGCGCCCAACCTGAACCTAGATTGCTTAAAATCTATTGCAGCATCAACGTTTAAGGTATAATGCCCAGCTGGGGGGGAACTGATGTGTCTAATGTTTGCCTGAGTGGAAGATCTTACAAGGTATCTCTTCTTTTCATTTGCTTCTTGGTAATTGAGTAAATAGGATGTTGTCCATTTTTCTACTTCAGATCCAGACTGACCCACTTTGCCATGCATCACATAATTTCTATTACACCAGAGTACCCATAACAGGATTATTGTCAGGTCCTACTTCTCAGGAAGCAATGGTCCTCCTTCCACCAATATAAACTAGAAATCAAAGTTCGTGGGGAGCACTGACCAACTATGGAAGCACTCCCTCTAAGCCTCAGGTGCAACCTTGCAGCTCAATAGTACATGATGTAAAGAGTCCATTCCTGGATCACATAACTGACAATATCCACATAAGCAATCTTTCTAGATTGGAGATTATCACCTGAGGGGAGGCAGTTCTTCACTGCTTTCCAAAAGAGTAATTTAACTTTGCTTGGAATATTCAGGTTCCATATTGCATTCCACCATGAAACCGAGCGAGGAGCTGATGAGGGACATGCAGACTTAAGGTTCATGGCCAGGTGATAGCCACTTTTAACTGTATAATTCTCAGATTTATCATAGTGCCAAAAAATGGAGTCAGGTGGACGTCTTGAGCTTGGGGGGATCGACATGATCATATCAACATCATCTTGGAGGAAACATTCTCGGATCAAGTGGCAATCCCACTCCCCTTAAGCATCTATCAGGTCACAGACCTTGGCATCTTCAGATAGAATAATAGGGGAGTAAGGTTTAAAAGTATACTCTCTCGGCAACCAAAGGTCATGGTATATTTGATGTTTGTACCATAGCCAACTCTCCATATGAGGCCCTTGCTTAATAGATATCTTCCCCACAAAATGTTATGTCATAGATATGATGGACGGTTACCAGTTCGAGCTTCAAGGAAGTTGTTTTGGGAGAAGTATTTACTTTTGATTCTCAATGTCGCCAAAGAGTCTTGCCTGGATAACAATTGTCACTCGATCTTAGCCAACATTGCTTGATTAAAAGATTCCATATCCTTGAAGCCTAGTTCGCCATGAGATTTAGCCCAGCTAAGGTCACTCCATTTTTTTTCAGTGAATCTTATGTTTCATGTTTGTATCGCCCCACCATAATCTTGCCATGAGACTTTGAATTTTATTCCATATCGCGATTGGTAATTTAAAACAACACATAAGGTATGTGGGAAAGGCTTGTATGACCGCCTTGATGGGAATTCCTCTCCCTCTCACTGAGAAGATACCACTTTTCCACCCATTAAGTTTTTTCCATATTCTTTTGATAATTGGTGTCACGACGCCCCTGACGTAGGCTGACGTCATGACCGGCACAGCGTAATATACTCTGTACATACCCATATACAATATATAATACACTGTCAGCCTTCACGTACTCTCACAAACCTTTCCAAAATGTACAGAAATTTTTTTCCTATACCACAAATCAAATCCAATATAGATATCTATAATCATCCCAGTCATTCACACATCACATTTTCATTTCATCATCCAATATATTAAGCTATTTATGCCCACACATCCCATCTAGATGATAATACATATATATATATAATGTGTGATAAGTATACATATCAAAATAACAAAAATATAATTTATTTCCTCCAAGCATACATACACATACCAGACGAAGGCTTACGTGATTATCACTCACGGATTTTTTCTTTTCCCTTCGACTCAATACCTGAAATGTCACACCCTGGGTTGCACAGCGTGCCCCCTACCCAAGTGCGGGGGCACCCCCTCGGGGCGAACGCCTAGCCATAGTACCACATAATATTGTCCTATCCTGGTACAGCTTCAGTGGCTACTAGGAATGCGAAATTAGACTCCTTAAGGGAGGTCTCGAGTTCGATTCCTAGGGAGGGCCCTGCACTATTTATGAATAGTGGCAGACAAATAATCGTTTCGATGTAGACAAGTTGCGGTTGGGTTGCTACATGGCGATATGACAATATTATGGATCCATAATGGCTAGGCGTTCGCCCCGAGGGGGTGCGCCCGCACCTGGGTAGGGGGTATACATAAGGCCTTTTCGTCACACCCTGGGTTGCACAGCGTGCCCCCTACCCAGGTGCGGGCGCACCCCCTCGGGGCGAACGCCTAGCCATAGTACCACATAATATTGTCCTATCCTGGTACAGCCACCGCCACACAAGGACGTCTCTTGTACCCAGGATTATTTGTCCATAAAGGGGGCCTCCCCCGGTTCGAACCCAGGACCTCCCCTCAGGGAGTCCTCCGTCGCAACCGAGTAACCACTGAGCCATTGGTTCAGTGGCTACTAGGAATGCGAAATTAGACTCCTTAAGGGAGGTCTCGAGTTCGATTCCTAGGGAGGCCCTGCACTATTCATGAATAGTGGCAGACAAATAATCGTTTCGATGTAGACCAACTGCGGTTGGGTTGCTACATGGCGATAGGACAATATTATGGATCCATAATGGCTAGGCGTTCGCCCCGAGGGGGTGCGCCCACACCTGGGTAGGGGGCACGCTGTGCAACCCAGGGTGTGACATGAAATATTGGAGGAAATGAGGTGAGCAAACAACAGCTCAGTGAATATAGTTCTTGAGATGGCAATTATATACATTTAGAGAAATATAACATTTAAAATCATTTCAAACACTTATTCAACACATGCATCATTCAACGAATATATTGTACATGTCAACAACATAAATTGCATGATTTTCAATAACACAATGCACAATCTCCCTCCTCCACAAGGCAAGAGAGCGGGTCTAACCCTTGTATGGTCGTTACAAGGTAGCCACAACCTCTCATTACCCAAGTCACAGTCATTTCAAGGATCTCAACCCTTGTTAGGACAGACCTACTGACAATGAAGACTCGCAAAACCTCATCATTACAAACTCCAAGTGCTAAAATCAGTTTGCATGATCCATAAAACTCAATGCATTATATATAAATATAACATGCATACAATCAAACATTTTATATTCGTACAATGTCATACAAGAACCAAATCAAGGAAACTATACTCACAGTACAGTACGTTCAATTTAAACCCAATCATCGTCGCTTTCGAGTCCAGCTCCAAGTTAAATCCAACTAATTTAACCTGTCACAATCACTCCATAATTCAATTTCATGTATTCATATCTATGTACATATTTAATTTCTCAACTCACGTCAAATCACGAATAATAAATCCATTTAAGACTCATAAGCAATTGAAGAAACTCTTATCTCGTTTCTGTGGTCAATCTAGATATTTCCACAAAAAAGAACAATGAAAATAGATTTTCAAATCATATTTTCACGACACCATATACTTAGTTACTAAAACTATCAAATTATATCCAAAAATCACAATCTTAGCATCGAAACGTCCGAAATTCAGTTATCTACGATTCTATAATCTCAAACCGGAGTTTCATTGGATGCACATCAGTGTTCACATCACTGTTCACTATTTTACTGTTTACTATTCACTATTCATCTTACTGTTCACTATTCACTATTTATATCACTGTTCACTACTCCCTATTTATTTACTGTTCACTATTCACTATTCACATCACTATTCACGTTACTGTTTATAGTACTGTTTATCACTATTCATTCGAAACATGTAAATTGTACTAAAATTGTCAAACGGTCTCCAAAACTCCTAAAATAGAATCTAACCACATATTCGGGGTCCCGACAGTTCAAGAAGTGTTTTTTTACCTTTCTAGCGGATTTTCATTCACATTGGGTCAAAACCTCTAATTTGTCAAAACGTTGTAAAACGGCTCCCACAGTAAAAATTACTACGCTAGAAAGTTTACATCTAGCTTAGATAGTAATTTCACGAAGAAAGGGAGTGAAAAACACTTACCGCGAGGCCCGATTGGACGCGAATCCTGCGTTCTTTCTTTTTTTCTTCTTCTCCTCTTCTCGGTTCTTCCTCTATGCAACTTTGTTGATATTTTTTTCTTTTTCTTTCTTTTTTTTTCATTTAAGACATATGAGTACTGTTCATGATACTGTTTTGTGAATAGTACCTACTTATGAACAGTGTTTTATTTTATTTTATTTTATTTTATCTTTTTCTGCGTACTGTTCGGTGAACAATACCCGCAAATGAACAGTAAATATTTTTGTTCTTCTTCTTCTTCTATACACTCAATTCACATAATTCAACTCCAATTTTTAACTTGTAAGCACTCATATAAAATGATCTCATATGTATCATCTTCATTTAATACATTTCTTTACTAATCATACACACGTATATTTAGCTCATACGTATAAAATACGTGTATTCTATATCTCGATATACGTGTACATTAACGTATGCATTTAATTAAATTTACGGGGTGTTACAATTGGACTGAAAGAACTTATTTTATTTCTGGCAATTAAGGAAGGCATCCCCATATACTTGGTTGGGCACGATTCTTCTTGCACGCTAAGACATTGATTGATAAACTGTTTCATATCATGGTTCACTGCTTTTCTAAAAAATAAATATGATTTGGAAAAGTTGATTTCCTGACCCGAGGCTGAAGAATATGCAAATAAAATATCTCTCGATTTTAAGCACTCCTTTTTGTTGGCTTGTATGAACATCAGGCTATCATTCGCAAAGAATAGGTGGGAAATGCATGGACCACCTCTTCTGAAGGAAATCCCAAAGAGAAGGTGATGTCGGTTAGCCTTATGCAACAAAGATGAGAGACCTTCGGCGCAGATAATAAATAAGTAAGAGGACAATGGGTCACCCTGGCGTAGCCCTCGCTTGGGAGTGATATTACCGTACAACTCCCCATTGATAGTGATAGAGTAAGAGATCGTAGTCACACACCGCATAATCAAATCTATCCAAAGCGCACTAAACCCTAGAGCTTGCGTCATCTTTTGCAAGAAATCTCGTTCAATTATGTCATAAGTCTTACTCATGTCAAGTTTGAGGGACAGATGTTGAGAGAGTTGCCCATGTCTTTCATTTAGTGAGTGCAAGCATTCGAAACCAATCATCACATTATCAGTTATGAATCACCCAGGGATGAATGCACTTTGATTCCCGAATATGACATCATCAATAATCAGTCGTAGTCTATTGGTGATGATCTTCGAAATAATTTTGTAGATAACGTTACAAAGACTAATCGACCGAAAATTTGTAACATATGTCAGATTGTTCTTCAACAGTTACAACTAAGTAAAGAATTTTAAGAAAAAAAATTATAAAATCTGATACAAATTCTCACGGAATCTCGATAACCCAAAAAAAAAAATCTACTCCAAACACCCCAATTTGAAATATGCCCCAAATACTAATATTCTAACATCTGGCCTAAGTACAAAATTATTTTTAATTCTAGATGAACAAAATGATATGATGTATGAATGAAGAAGAAGAGCACAAAAATTAGAAAGAAGTGTTAGAGTAATATTATATTTGGTGAAATATTGGTTAGGCTTTAGTATATTAGAATATTTATTTATATTAGGTGCAGTTTAGTAATTTTGTGTTTTTTAGTAGCTCTATAAGTTTTGCTTAATTTTTTTTGTACTCGCACTCTTTTAGAGAATTATCAATGAAACATAACCGTCTTTCTATCTTCTCTTTTGTCACATGGTATCAGAGCGAGTTCGATTGTTGTCTTTCTATCTTCTCTTTTGTCACATGGTATCAGAGCGAGTTCGATTGTTATGGATATTGTTACGTGATTAGAGTTGCAGCACTAGTGCAGGTAAGAGAGCCAGAATATGTGGCGTTCTTTCTATTAGTGTTCGACTGCTACAAAGAAGAAACTACCAAAAAGCACGCTGCTAGAAGATATTGAAGAAGGGAATCAATGGGTATATTTTATTAAAGAAATGAATGTTGGACACCCCATTGTTATTTGACGGTAATGGCCTTGCAGTATATTAATTAAGATTGCCATTAAGATTGTCATTATGTTTTAGTGGTTATTATTTGCATGAGAAAAATCAGTTTTTAGAGTTTTTGTTTTTGAGAATTGGGAACATTAGCATCGTGACAGATGACTTGCTTTATTTAATTACTATTTTTTGAACTATTGGTGTGCAAGAGATTTAGTTCTAATCATGTGATTTTGGATTTTGGAACAAATTGATTTGTGATCATTATAACCACTTGGATTTTGGATTTGGGATTTGGGAGAAGTTTGGTAATTTCTTTTGGTAAAGACTACTATGTCGGGTGAAAAATATGATTCTCTTCACTCTATTAGTGTGCGATTGGATGGAAAAAATTATTCTTATTGGAATTATGTGATGAAGAATTTTTTGAAGGGAAAGAAATTGTGGGGTTATATTACTGGTGCATTCACTATGCCCACTGATGAAAAACATGAAAGATATGCGAATTTTTTAGATACATGGGATGCTAATAATTCTAAGATTATTACTTGGATTAACAATTCTGTTAAGCACCCTATTGGCACGCAATTGGCGAAGTATGAAACAACTAAAGAAGTTTGGGATCATTTGGCAAGGTTGTACACCCAATCTAATTTTGCCAAACAATATCAGTTGGGATCATATATTTGAGCGGTAAAATAGGAGAACATGAGCATTCAAGAGTTCTATAGTACCATGACCGATCTTTGGGACCAGTTGGCTCTCATGGAGTCTGCAGAGCTTCGAGCTTGTGCACCATATATTGCTCATAGGGAAGAGCAGCGTCTTGTGTAGTTTCTTATGGCACTTCGAGATACTTTTGAGGGACTTTGTGGTACTATCTTACATAAAAGTCCACTTCTATCTGTTGATTCAGTGGTTAGTGAATAGTTAGCAGAGGAAATTAGATTGAAGCCACAAGTAGAGAAAGGGGTTTTTCCAGCATCTACTCCATCTGTTTTAGCAGTTTCTTCTAACCCACCTTTCAATAATCAAAGCAAGAAATACTTTAGAATTGGTATTAATGAGTGCAGTTTTTGAAAGCAACAGGGTCATTGGAAGGCTCAATGTCCTCAGTTGCTGAGTAGATCATAACAACCCACATCAAAGTTTGAAAGACACCATCAGCAACAACAATTTAGTCATACCACAACAATGACATCATCATCTGTAGTGGGACCATCGTGTTTCAATCTCAATTTAGCCGCGTTTGCTAAACAATTCCAACAACTCCTCGCCACTAAACCTCAAGCCATGTATGCCTCTTCCTTCATAGGTCTTTCGTCATCAGACCCACCAGGATCCTCATTCCTAGAAGCTGATTGGGGCAGGCTGTAGATGGGTAGTTTTTTTTGGATGACAAAAACAAAAATTGGTTTTTTCTTTTTGGCATGGTATTTGGATTTTGCAGCAATCTGAGAGATGTTTGCACTTGAATTTGCAGCAGTCTGAAATATGATTGCATTAGAATTTGCAGCAGTCTGAAATATGATTGTATTGGAATTTGCAGCAATTTGAAAGATGATTGCATTTGGATTTGCATCAATCTGAAATATGATTGCATTTGGTTGGTGATCTTTGCATTTGATCGTTTTCTTGGAGTATGTGGTCTTGACACTTGTTTTTGTATTGACGTTCTACTTCTCTTCTTATGCTGGATGACAATGCTACGTTCTTGATATTGCAAGCTCATGAATGTCTCCACACCTATGAGCTTGAGGGGGGATGTTAGAGTATATTATATGTGGTGAAATATGGGTTAGGTTTTAGTATATTAGAGTATTTATTTATATTATGTGCAATTTAGTAATTTTGTATTTTTTAGTAGCTATATAAGCTTTGCTTAATTTTTTTTGTACTCGCACTCTTTTAAAAAATTATCAATGAAACCCTAACCTTCTTTTTGTCTTCTTTTTTGTCATAAGAAGAAGATGAAGAATCAAAGTAGAGAGTCATTGTTTGATTAAGATGAAGAAAATGAATAAAAGTGGATGGAGTTGGAAGTTTAGATCTAAAGAGATCAGAAAAGGAAAGAATAAATTTCTGTAATTGGGAAAGGAAGACAAACAAAATCGGAAAAAGAAATAAGATTTTGAAATCAAAGGGGCACGTGTCAATTTAAGAATGAAAAAATAACATTATTATTTATATCTTTGTAGATCTTTATAGATTTTGGTTACTTCTTATCTCAAAATTTTATTTATTTTTATTTATTTTTAAATTTTATATGTATCTTTATAACACTTTAATTTATTCACACATCTTATTTCTCAATCTATTTTAACTTGACATAATTATATTCTATTCTTCTTTAGATAATCAAGTCTAAAAATTTTCATTATCTACTCTTAACTTGTACTCAAACATTTCCACCAAATAAAAAACACATAGAAATATTGTATATTTGAACACACTAGTACTTAAAATTAAAATTAAATACTTTGAGAACTCAAGGGATTTTCTTTATTTTTTTTAGTCCACCGCTAAGTGTCACCCAGGTGATATCCTTCTCCGCTTTACGGCGAGACTAATTCATCTAGAACTCACGACCTTACTTAAAAAGAACGGATGTCAAGCCATCTGAACCAAGTCAATGTTGATGAAAAGGAATTTTCAATATTATAATTATAACAAGATTAAGTATTGGCATTGGTTAACATTTAAAAAATAAATAAAAATTTTAACAGATTTTTTTTTTTTTTTTTGAAAAGAAAGATTTTAGGAGTTAGTTCGCTAAATGTCCTATATTAAAATGAGCACTCTTCCACGAAAAAGAAAAGGAGTATTCAAATATAATCATAGAATCGACATAACATAAAAGGACTGTATATAATAGTAGAAATGATTCTAGAAATTTTTTTAATGGCTAATCATTTAAAAAAATGTTCGACAAGTTTTTAGAAAAAGAAATAATGATCACTTGGATATGTGGTATAAACTATCATACTCACAAGCACAATGGTCGACCTTATAATTCTTATTCTTTAATATATAAGTGATTTTTCAATAAATAAAAATATATAAGACAGTAACAAAAGCACTTGAAGAAAAAAGGGTTTACATAAAATATAACAATTACGGGATGAGACCAAAAATAATACAAAAAATGATTGATCTGAGACTTGGTATACACATTCCTAAGTCTCAAAAAAAAAAAAAATTAACAACAACAACAATAATAATACAGGATTACATCAAAATTTATACAGAAAAAGAAAATTAAGAGAGTATCCTCAGGTTTCAAAAGAATGGAGCATCAAAACAATCAAAAGTTCAAAATCAACCCAAACCAATTACAATATTTGTTGCCCAAAATTATTAATGGAGAGTTAGCTACAGGAATCGAAAAAACCTTATAGATAGCTACCGAGTACCTAATAACAGGTGAGTATAATGAGAGCAAGAAAAGTCTATTATTTTGTCTTTCATAGGGTATAGGGTATAGATGAGGTGATAAATCATGTATTGATGTTCAAGTTTGAAACTCATACAAAAATAATCAACCTTTCTTCAGCATTAAATAAAGGGTTGAGTTGTGAAATTGTTTAATTGAATAGGGATCGATTAAGACAACCCAGAAGAAAATGATGATGATGCACATGTATACAATGTGACATAGTATTTTTGTCGCAACAAAAATAGTCATAGTATTTATTACATTGAATCACATACTTTCTACCACTAGATCACTGGTGCTAGATGCCTATGATTTTCTACGAGTTGTTATTAAAACTAATAAATTTACTGATTAGATTGATAAGTACGTTGGTCAATGGTAACAAACATTCAAATAGTCATAACGTTTTCATCCTGACTCCGATTTGAGTGATTGGATATGCATTGAAAAGATGAAGAAACACTAATTCTAACCCCTTTCGATTAACTCATAACATAGTCAACATTAAACTGTAAGACTTTTTGACTCTTTCTTACTGGGCACGGCCTGATCATGATCTGGGCATGGCTTGGGCACGACCTAGTCCCTAAGACTTGGGCACGGCCTGAACACGGCCTGGGCACGACCTGGGCATGGTCTGATCCCTAAAACGTGGGCACGGCCTTGACATGGCAAGTCATTCACGATCAATAAATCAAAGATAAGGATAGCCTCAACTATTAATATGATGACAAATACATCCACTAAAGCTTAATATGACCATAACAACTCCTTCACTTCACCTGAAGTTGAGGCCTGAGGTACACAAGGGGAGTAGATATCTGTCGGACTAGACAAGCTACTCGTTACTAGCGGCTGGATCAAGTTGGTGTGAAATTATCACGACTCAACCCTGTGAATACCCCTAATTGAATTTAAAGTGCTTCTTCCATTTTAATTTCTAACATTATTTTTTTCTCGTTATTATTTAAGATTTTTAATTCCTTGAATTTCTTGCTCCATTTGCTCATCTCTTTTCTGCCACTTCCTTCTTTCCTTCTTGGCTGCTTCTACCCAATACCTTGTTAATAGAAATTTGATTCTAACACGCTGTCTCCATGTTCCCCTCCTTTTCTTAATGTTCTCTCTCTAGTTAACCCCTCAAATAATTAACTACCAATCAAATATTAAAACACAAATGGGCTTAAATTAAATAAAAATATACATAGATCAACCAAAAGAGAAGAACATGAACATTATAATTAGGTGCTTAATTAAATTGACCAGACTGAGTCTTGCCAGCTACTAAACCTCTGTTGATTTGTTCCCCCTGACTTTTACTTAGCAATCCATATAAGTTGAAATACCGCTCATCATTTGGGTCCCATCTTAATTTTAATTATAACAAAAGTAGGCCTCCTTAATCTATTTCAAACAAATCTTAGTTAGTTGGCTCAGAATAGATACTATATCACACTGCAATTCATGTACTTCCAATGCATATCTCTAATTATCTTTAAATTCCCTCTTATTTTTAATCGCCATGTTTAGAACACTCCCTTGGGTCACCAGGGCAGAGCCTAAAAACAGAGTCACATACAAGTTATTTGAACCAGTCTAATGGGCCCATGGTGTGTGATATATTAACCATCTCAACCACCATGGAATCTTTAATATAACTTGAAGGAGTCTTGCGAGTAATGAGTCTCATTAAATATATAATTAGCCCGTAGCAATGAAGTAGTATATATTTCTTTGTTAAAATAACTTGTGCTGAAAACCGTGTTTCTGGTGAGATTTGAAGCAATTTTCATTCCTACTCTGTTGAAAACATATATTAAATCATTTTAAACTGCAACTAGATAGAAAATAAAAAGTGGGTCTTAAAAAAAAATCATCCATATTGATCATGAGCATGTTAAAGTCAAAATCATCTTCATTTATTCTGATCATTTATCTCCTCTTTCCCATTTTTAAAGAGAAAAAAACTTCTCAAGTCTTCCATCCACAACATGACAAATTTCAATGCCTCAAAAACAACCAGATTATCATCAAAAAGTTCTCTTGCCTTAAGCAACCAATTTGATATATAAATATGAATCCAAGTAGCTCTCCCTCTCCTCAATACATCATATATCACATATCTTCTTCTTCTTCTTCTTCTTCTTCTTCTTCTTCTTCTTCTTCTTCTTCTTCTTCTTTCTCCTAAAAATGAAGAGTTCACATCAGATTCTAGGCCTTCTAGGTCTCTTATGTCTTCTCTTCTTCTCAAAACTCTCTCAACAAGCTTCACCACCACTTCCAAACCCGAAACTTCTTAATGCCTTCATAGCTCTTCAGGCATGGAAACACGCCATTACATCTGACCCGAAGAACTTCACGTCGAATTGGTACGGCCCAAATGTCTGTAACTACAATGGTGTCTACTGTGCTCCAGCTCCCGATAACCCCCACCTAAAAACGGTTGCCGGAATCGACCTGAACCACGCCGATATCACTGGTTCATTACCCGAAGAACTTGGGCTCCTTGAAGACCTTGCTTTTTTCCACATCAACTCGAACCAATTCCATGGAACCATCCCTTCAACCTTTCAAAAGCTACGCCTCCTCTATGAGCTTGATCTAAGTAACAATCAATTCATGGGCCAGTTCCCACCAGTTCTCCTATGCTTGCCTTCACTAAAATTCCTTGATATTAGATACAATCAGTTTGAAGGTGAAGTGCCCTCTCAACTCTTTGATCTTAAACTTGATGCAATCTTTATAAACAATAACAAGTTTAGTTCCAAGTTACCAAAGAATATCTGGAATTCTCCGGTGTCAGTGCTAGTTTTGGCTGATAATAATCTTAGTGGTTGCTTGCCTTCAAGCTTGGGAAACATGGCAGGAACATTAAATGAGATTATTATCAAGAATGCTGGGATTACAGGATGTTTACCACAAGAGATTGGCATGTTGAATAGATTAACAGTTTTTGATGTTAGTGATAACAGATTGGTGGGATCGTTGCCTGAAACAATGGGAAATATGAAGAGGTTGGAGCAGCTGAATGTGGCACATAATGAGCTTTCCGGTGAGATTCCAGCGAGTATTTGCTCTTTGCCAAACTTGAAGAATGTCACTTATTCATACAATTACTTCAGTGGGGAACCTACGAGTTGCTTGAAGATAAAAGATAAGAATGATAGGAAAAATTGCATTCCTGGTCGACCAAAACAAAGATCAGCTGAGGAATGTGCTTCTTTCCTTTCACACCCTGTGGATTGCTATGAATTTGCATGTTCAACTACCCCACCACCACCAACGGCGCCACCGCCACCGCCACCGCCACCGCCACCACCACCACCACCACCTCCGCCGCCACCGCCACCGCCACCGCCACCACCACCTCCGCCGCCGCCATTGTACTCGTCACCACCACCGCCACCAATTTATCATCATTATGATCCATGAATATTATGTTGGAAAATGGATAATTAAACATGATTTTTTACCATTTTTAACTAAATATTAAAGTAGGACCCATAAGTTATTTTGGGTGGGTCCAAGTTTATTATTAATCTTTGATATGTGAAGATTAAGAATATATATGTATTTAGCTATACCCATTTGTATATGAATGAGAAATTGAGTCTAAAGTAGCCTACTTGATATGTGTAAAATAGTAAAATTTAGAAACAATCTTTTAGTCTCATAGAGAATTCTAATTATTTACTTATGAGTGTTGCTAAAATGGGGGATTGGGCGACTTAGGGCCCATTGGGCGCACAACAATTTGAACTTTGCAGGTACGGATCGAAAGATCCGATCTGAAACGTCCAGATAAGATGAATGTAGTTATTTGTCTAGGTGCGATGTACAAAGATCTGACGATGTGGGATCGGATGCGCTGATCGGGACCTTCAAATCGCGACCGATTGGATCGATCGTCATTCAACGATACGGGATCGGTTGCAACAAGTGGAGCCATTAGATTGCGCCTAAATCGATCGGGTGCGTCAATCAAATTTGTCAGATCACATCTAGAGGCGATCAGACTCGATCTAACGATGCAGAAACGAGCACCATGTACAACCACAATTTGCTTATAAATAGAGCATTCCATAACTCAGAAATTCATCACAGAAAAGTCCAAAATCTTTGAATTTTCTTATATTCTCTGTTTTCTACTTTTAGCATTCTTTTGTGAGTGAGTACAACTAATTTTGCTTCGATTATTCTTATGAGTTGAAGTGATGTTGTCACAAGAAGGAGATTTGTATCTTGGAAGACAATTATCATACACCGTGAGTATCTAAGCGGGACATAATTATCTTAAGGACATAGTAATTGATCTAGTTTAACTAGACATAGTCTTGTCTCTAATACTTTTAAATAGTGTACGAGAGGTAGTTTGCTCCTCTAAAAGAGTGATATTTAAACAATATCATTGTCACTCTATCACTCAAACTGGAGACTACCTAGTTGATTATTTTGAAAGTTTCTTTTCAATAAATATTGTCACCATTCAACATATTAGTCACTAGCTAGATTGCCACATTGATTTTCTATGAGGGAGAAAATAACGGCCTCCGCTATTTTATTTTTTTGGTTTTTTCTTATAGTTCAAAAGTTGAAAATCAATATTGAAATCTGTGAAACGAGTTATTGATGAGGGATGGCGTCATGGTTTGTTGATTTGCAGTGATGTAGACATTTTGTATATATGCGTGGTGGACACATTCATGAATTCCAATATTTTAATTGGTTGAAAATTAAGGACAGGTAATGGGTCATTTTCCTAACTATTTCAATCACTTAACTGTCAACTGTATATAAATACATGTATGGAAGAGAACTAGTAATTAACACCTAGTTTTATATCCAAATAGCAATTACAAGCTCATCTATACCTAGCTTGGATTCATATGGACTTCTTGAATGCATAGGATTGTGTAAAATTTTCATGTGCATTTTACTTTTAAAAATATGCAATTCGATCAACTCAACGAGATTTTTTTTCTAGATGAAGTACATGAATTCGCACTTATACCCTTGATCCTCCTTATGTGTTTGAATTAATTTCATAAAAAAAAAAATACATGAATTCACTTCCTCTACTTTACTATTTTAAGGATGAAACCTTAAGATATTTTAGAAGTAGTCATGTATTATTTTTGAACTTATTGCTATCCATATTATTTTAATTAGGCCTTTATTTTATCCATCGTTACACCTCTTATATATAAAGTTAATATTTCAAATTATTTTTGTGATAGTCCCACGTCACTAAGTACTAAAAGGTATAGCTTTTAGGTCAAGCAGTTTCTAACATGGTACCAGAATTTTAATTTTGTAAAAGATCTTGGGTTTAAGTCTCGTTATTGGTATTTCTATATTTCTCATTTACGTAATTAGTATTTCTCTTCTTTTGTCCATCTCTTGGCTCTTCATGTGCACAATGAGATTGTACGTGAGGAAGAATGTTGATGGGGCTTCTTCTATCTCTCTTCTTGAGCCTTTATCCATCATCTATAATTTTTGGGTTAAGTGATTTTTAACACACTATTCAAACTTTTTTATGATGGGAGAGGAAACAAAACTATATGTAAAAGCATGAGGTACTAAGGTTGGTGCATATACTAGGTTAAAAGCGAATAATATTAGGTGAGTTGAGCGAGATGTGACAGTTTCTCTATTGTTTTAATTTCTAAATTTTTCTTTTTATGTTTTGACAATGTAACCATTTTGACATTTACATATTCATAATCCTTAGTAATATTCATTAACGTGTTTTAATTTCCATGAAACATGTTTACTTTTTCCTTTTATAAATAATGAGTGAAGTAAGTCTGTATTTTCTTTAGGTTGTACAAGATTGGTGAAGCATCACAGATTATAGGATCTCGATTATATATGTGGAGTAAAGCCGCAAATTGATCAACGTTTTTAGGTGCATTGAGCAATATGCATTCTCAAATATTTGTTTGCCTATATTCGATTGTGCTACTGATTTTGTATTTTCTAACAATTATTAGTAAGCTTATCATCATACCAAAAAAGTAATATGACTAAATGGTATTTAGAATTTAGTAGGGTGGAGGTGGTTGAAATTTCAATTTGATAATTAATTATATATGTATTACTTTCCATCAATTCCTAAAACAAATGCAGCTTAAAGTCATTGCATAAGTTATAAATTTCAATGCTTTCTTTTCAAAAAATTTAATTTTCTACAGCTAGAAACTATGAATTTCAGAATGATGATATTAGGATCTCTTTCAAATTATACTATTCAATAATATTAAATTAAATTGAGGTTCACCTCAAAATGCCATAGTAAAGGATATATGTAACCAAGAATCCTAATTATATACAGATTATACATGGGAGTCTTGTTTATGTAAAAAGCCAGACATGGATCCATGAAAAGCTTGATTTGAAATCCAATTACAAGATGTTTATCTTTGAGGGAAATTCAGGTTCAGAAGTTATGTTTTTTGTCAAATTAATCTTAGAAACAGGTTTTCATACATGGCAGTAGAGAAAAAAAATGTAAATCAAGATTAAGTAAAACATCAATCAAATCAGCTTGAGGAAACATGATTTTCATGCAAGATTAAGTAAACATCAATCAAAGTAACAAAAACACAGTTTTTCCCAGGCCTTAATCATCTAAACTTAAATGCCCATTTTTGTTAAAAAGCAAAGGCACCAGAAGAAGTAGAGATGAAGAGTTCTTCAGACAGAATCAATGCTCACAGGTGCAGCTTCTTCTCATTATTAAATGTCTGATAAAGTGATATGTACAACTCCAAACCAAAAACCAAAAACCAAAAAGAAAAGAAAAAGAAAAAAAAAACAATCTCTTGCCCGGTAAGTAATCAAGAAAACATCTCATAAGTTAAAATAAAAAGACCGTCATCGATGAGATCAAGAAGTTTTTCTTACACAATGTTCTAACCTCAATCTGACTGATCCGAAGGCACGGCACAAGCAAAAAACATGGCCTTCTTTTTCCTGTGGCTTCTTTCAGGATTGCCGTAGAGGTAGTCCCTAAGAAGAACCTTCCTATCACCACTCCTGGTTCTTTTGCCTTTGTTATTATCATCATCATCAAGTTTCAGTAGAAGAAACTGAATCCTCTTCAAATCCAACTGCAATTGCCCAATTTTTTCCGACCATCGTTGTGCTTGATCCAAGACACTCGGTCTCCGCATCTTTCTGCCCTCAAGACCATCATACGATAAGGATTCTGCTTTCGCATTCTTCACCAGTACAGCATTGACATCACTCAACTGCTTAATGGACGACTCAATCTCTTTTAGCTGCCATTTTATGTTACCATAATCAAAATTCTTGGCCTTCTTGTTCTTCTCATGGTGCTCAACTTTCTTTTTCAATTCTAGGAAAGTTGCTTCAAGACACGTAAGCTTTTCTGCATCGGAACCAAGCTTTTCCAAGATATTATTGTTTCCTTCCTTGCTTGCCCCTATAACTTCCTTGGATATCTCTAATTTGTCTATCAATAACTCCTTCTCAGTCTGTAACTCTGGTGAGGAGTACTCATTCCTTGGCACCACCTCAAGTGCCGGTTCTGATGCTTCATGGGGCGCTAAATCATGGTTGCATGCTTGTTGAGCGCCTCCCCATGACTCTGGTGCAGGTTCATCTAGTCCCATCCGACCCATCATATGCAGGTCAAATCCACGATCATAGGAGGAACAGTTTGAGACTTGATCTAGGGGAATATCTTTGACAAAAATCCCATCTGTCATATTAGAGATTTCGGGTTCGGCCTTGTGCTGGTTCAAGTCTGCCGGCTCATTGCTGCTGTCTGAAACAGGTTTTGCTTGAACTGGGATGTTCTTAGATAACTTCTGGATTTCCTCCATTGCAGCTAACTTAACTTTTGTGTCTACAGTTTCCTGTGTCATAAGCCTCTTCACTTCAAACACTGTATTTTCAATTGCTTCAATTCTAGTATGAAGTTCCTGCAAGTCCAAAACTCCATCGGCCACAGTTGGGCACAGATTCTCACAGTTTAATTCATTAACCTGGAGACAATTAGGTAGACGATAAATAATTAGTTGCAGCAAAGACAGTATACTTTTTAAGTAATCTAACATTGTTTTGAATGAATGGTTGACAAGTTGGAAGCAACAACTGAATCTATGTAATCATCCTGCCTTAGCTTTGGAATATTTGCAAAATATAAAAAAATTTAAAAATGAAGAATTATTTTCATAAATTATCTTATAATAATAGATAGTTAATAATAAACAGGACTCTCAATAGTTGGGATCAGGTTAAATATTGTTGCTGTTCTTGCTGTTGTATCTCTGGCAATAAACAAGTTAATGCTATGAACTATATGGAAGAAGGTCATGTGGTCAATTTAAAATAGGAAATTGCTTACCTCTTTTTCCTGCTTATCAGTTTCATGCATCTTGGTCTGCGGCAATAAACGGTTTTCAAAAGAAGATACTCTATCCCTTAAAGAAACAATCAGAAGTAAATATGCAGCAAAATTTGATTTCAGTTCTTCATTTTCACATTCCAACTCATATTTTCTCCCTTTCAGCTGCTTACTATCAATAACTTTGGCAGTCCTTTCAACATCAAGGAATTCACATACTTTGATCAGCTCATGCACCTTTTTCTCAAAAAGAAGTTCACGGGCGGTGGCAACCTGACAATCACCAAACAACTCCATAGCTTCGTCCTCCCATATTTTGATTTCATTTTCTTTCCCTTGTAGCTCAGAAACCAAACAATCTTCTCTGGCTTTATGGTCTTCAATTTCTTCGTGTAATTTAGTCATCTTTGAGAAAAGCTGCTCATTTCGTTTCTGGAGACCGTCTTTCTCGCTTTGAAATATCATCAGCTCCTCAGTCTTGGTTTTTAACTCTTGATGTAAGGCACTCTTCTGAGACTCAAGATCTGCTGCCTGTGCTCTCAGTTCCCCGAGCAGAGTAATGAGAATTGATCTCTCCAATAACAGTTCTAGCTTTTCATCCTCCAGTTTCAGAGAGGAAGCTCCCATTTCTTCAATGTTCTGTATAGAATGCTGAAAAAGTGTTTCATCTTCTTCAACCTTTTCTTCACACTCATATTCTGAATCAATATTCAGCAACTTAGACAATTGATACATCCCTAACCTCAGCTTTTCAACTTGGTTCAACAAGGATTTGACTTCTGCCCGTTGCTCGAGACTTTCCCGTTCCAGCTTTGAATTAAGTTTTTCGAGCAATTCGGATTCTTCAAAGTGTTTTTGACACTCTTTTAACAAAGACTGATTCTTTTCACCAATATCTTGCATACATTTTTGCAAGACGAAAGCCTCGAGCTCCAGTTTTGCAGCCTTATCTTGCTCCCCTTCAAATGCTTTCTTACTCCCTCGACATTCTTCTCGTAGGATATGGATTTCACCATTCAAATGAGCCAGTTGGGTCTCACTTAATTGGATAAAGTTAGCGAGTTCCTGTTTTCCCAGATCCAAGGACACTTGCAGTTCTTCTACTTGATGAATTTTCAATTCCTTCTCCTTCTCCTGAACCAAGTGCTTTTCTTCTAATTCTATATATATTGCCTTCAGGTCTTCCAGCCTCTTTTGAGTACTTTCTAACTCTGATACTAGACCGTCTCTTTCTTTGAGAAGGCCACATTTCTCATTTTCTACAGACTGACAGGACTCTTCTGCAGATTTTGATTTTACCCTCAAACCCTCGAGTTTGAAATTTGCATCAAGAAGAGAATTTTCAAGTACAGTGTTCTGCTCTGAGATTTTCTTCACATTTTCACAAGTGAGCTCCAGTTGAGAAGCCAGAATGTCCTTCTCGAAAGCAAGTCTGAATTTTTCTCCAAGGAGGGCCTGACAGGTTTCTTCTAACGCCTTTACCTTCTCTCTTAGTTCATCTAGCTTGAGATTCACATGTGACAGGAAATCCTCTGAAAGAACATTTATCTCTAAAAGCTTCTCCATGTTTTTGGACTTCTCTGAGAGAACTGTTTCTTCCTCTTCTTTGCTCTTCTGACAAATCTCTCTTAGCATCAAATTCTCATCCAGCAAGTTCTTCAGTGATGATTCAAGGCAATCAGGTTTCAAGCCCACTGACTCCACTTGCCCGATAACAACTTGGTGTCTCCAGTTCAATTCATCTAATTCCTCTTTCAAATTATACATGTCTTGTTGAAGAGAATTAATCTGGGAAACATGAACCTCCACTTCTTGTTCAAGTTTTGATTTCATCTCCTTCAAGCAAAAGAGCTCGTCATTCAGATTCTTTACCAACATGGAAGATGATAAATTCTGCTCCTTTAAGCTATTATTTTCTTCTTTAACTCTCTTAATTTCTTCCTCTAGACCCTGGCTTCGAAGGTCCAATTCCTTCACTGTCTGAACCCCATTTTGAAGAGCCTGGAGAGCATTTTGGGCCTGCATGAAGTGCACGTGCTCTTCCTGTAAGCTAATCCGAAGTCTTTGTACCTTTTCATGCCTATCTAAAAGTTCTTGTGTTTGTATTTCCACTGTCTCTACTAAATTGTCAATTTCGTTCTGAAGAGATTGATTCTGTCTCTTCAGAAAAAAATACTGCTCTTCAGCACTGCTTAATTTCACCACCTCCATGACTATTACACTACTGAGCCTTCTAGCTTCCTCTTGGGCTTGTGAGACTTCATTTTCCAGACTAGATATTGTCTCCGAACATTTCTGATGCTGAAGAGCAATTTCTTCCTTCTCTTTGTCTAATTTGGCAATGGTTTGCTTCAGAAATTGAACCTCAGTTTCAGCTGTACCAGCATCGGAGATTTTTGTCTCAAGATCGTGTATAATTTCCAAGCACTTACGATATTCAAGAAGATTAGCTTCCTTCTCAGCCTCTAATCTAGTAAGTGCTTGCTTTAGATTTTGGGCTTCAGATTCAGCTTTATGAGCTGGCTCTTGTAATCTTGGATTCAAATCGTCCGGCTTATTTGGGTGGTACCCAAGTTCATTTTGTGTCTCGTACTTCACATGATACGGAGCAAATCGCACATGGTGGCGGGCGCTTTCTTCGGAGACCAACAAGTTGTTGAGCTCTTTCAAGCCTTTTCGGCTCATCATAAAATCAGATTCATCGGAATTCGAACCAGTCCTTTTGATGGCATGGAACTGCGAGGACGAGACCCCTAAAGCATCCTTGTGCAAGTCGTCGGGTTCAAACGGATGAGGTATCTCAATTGTTGGTGTTACCATTTCTTCAATTAGAAAACCAGTAAGTGAATCTTCCTCAGCTAGTATTGAAGAATCTTGGTTGGGAAATGCTTCCGCCATAGTCCGATGGGCATGGCGTAGTGCTCCAGTGGCATGATCGTATCTTCCTGCCAAAGCACGGTAGGCTCGGTAGAAATCCTCGACCAGTTTTATAAGCTCTGGACGCTTCTTATAGTACATTTCGGCTCTTCTTGCAAAGGAATCTCCATCTTCTTCTATGAGCTTCATCATTGATTTTACCTTGGCATCCATATCTGCTCAATTAGACCAAAAAAATATAAGATTGGTGAACAAAGTCTCTTTCTCAATAACAACTTTGGCAGATAGATTCATGTTTAAACTAAAACAAAATTAATATCTATGACCTTTGAACAATGAACCTGATAATTTAACCAATGCAGTAACTAGAAGTGAGAAATCCAATCTATGTTTCATCATATCTAACAGTAAGTACGTACCTGAAAGATTTTCCTGAAGCCACTTCGAGTTCTTCGGCCTGACATGGCTATCCCACCGCCAAGAGTATAAACGTCTCGTTTCAGCATCTAGCAACGTTCCCATGGTTCAAGCAGCTATCAACACTATCTATTCTAGTTTTGTAAAAGGGTGTTTCTTGTACCAATCATAAGACCAATCGGGTAGCGGATCAAAGCCTGTATCAGGAACCGAGTAATGGATTTGAATCACTAAATGAAATATCCAATTCAGAAATGTATACTTGTAAACAAAATGTATAGGCAATGATGCAGAGATTTAACCATCATGTACAATTACAGCTACCTGGTGAACATAATATATGTATAGAAATCGTTATATATAGAGAGCAAATGAATTCTTAAAATCTTTAAAATTACAATTCCAAAAGACTCTGAATTCTAAAAACTAGCAAAGTTTCCCGATTAAACAAAACTTGATAAACCAAATCTGATGAGAAAAAACACAACTAAATTAAATGTCCCAAACTTCCTTTTTTTTTTTTTTTTGGACGAGAAAATCCCAACTTTTACAGAATCATATATTAAAAAAAGAAAAAAAAAAAAAAACACCCAAAAAATCCCCACCTTTTACAGGATCATAGCAGTATGATCAGCATCAAGAAATCAACTACAGATGATTCAAGAAACAAGTCCTTCACAAAATAAACATGAAAAAGCAAAGCCACCCAGAAACTGGAAATCCAACAAAAGTCCTCAAGAGATGAAATGATCTACCAATTATAACACCACTTAATTTCTTTAAAAAAAAAAAAAAAAAACTCTGCTCAGATCAAAGATCAAGACCTTATAAGAAGAAGAAGAAGAAGAAATCAAAACTGGCGACTGAACTGTGACCAGCAGCTGCGATCAGAGATGATCTTCAGCAGCTGCTTCTCTCCTCTTCTCACCCCATCTTGTTCTATTCTCTCTCTTCCTCCGCCTGCCGTCGTTGCGTCTATTCTACACTGCTTAATGGGTGGCACAAAGTGGCATCAAAGAGAATCAAAAACAAAAAAAAGAGAGATGAATGAATGAACACAAGAAAAAATAAAGCAAATGGCGCAGAAAAAATGAAATCTTTTTAGTTTTTTTCCAGATTTCAGAAAGTGGGCACTTGCAGTTGGCAATTGACACGCTAAAAAGGTCAAAAATTTTGAGCAATTGGTTTCACATTCACATCAGAGGGTCAACTGCGTGGCATTTAAGCTCTGCTCTCTGACGTCGCTCTCCAAAGTGAAGATATCAAATCAGTTATAAGAAAGATTGCTTGTTCAAACCCCCGGACTGGAATGGGCCAACCACGGAGTTCAAAGATGTCTTTGCTTGGGTCTCTCAATAATATAATTTCATTAGAAAATTGACAACAACATTATATCCTTCTAGTTTTTACTGCTGCTTACTTTTTATTTTATTTTATTTTCTAAAATATTGATAAAAAGAGAGTGAATGGTAGCATAATCGCGAGACTACATAAGATGTTCGAATGGAGGCTATACTAATCAATTAATATAGTCGGCGCTCTACTAATTTGTAAAATGAGAGAATTAAAATCTCAACTTTGAATGAACGGATTCGGATGCATACCGTTTAAGTTAGTCAACATTTACTGTTCCTTCATCTCTTCCTCGCTAATATATATAGAAATTGTTTGGTATTTTTATTTTTATTAAAACAAAAATCGCATGACAAGTACTATCATTTTGGTTCATATTAATGTATATTTGCCTGTGGGTTTTTATCGGGTGCATTGTGAAAAGTCCTATTTATTAATTACTTACGTTATTGTAACATATTTATAACTTAAACAATGGCCTACAATTGAGTAGATTAATTATTGGGTAAGATGTGTGGGGTCCACCCATTAGTAAAACAAAAAAAAGGGGTGGGTGGCCGCCCACATGGGCGGCCACCAACTCCCACCAACCCACGCCTCCTTGTTTGAATTTAATTAGAATAGTAATATAAATATATTATTATATATATTTATAATTACACAAATACCCCTGAATACTCCTATAAATAGGGCCTTACTTCATTCATAAATTCATGTTCGGTGAGTTAGATTCCTGAGTTCTGTAAGATCTATTCAAGAGATCTATTCTGTAAGATCCACCTAAGGGTGATCTAATAAAAGATTGCTGCCTCCCGTGGACGTAGGCAATTTGCCGAATCACGTTAAATTTGTTGTCCTGTTTTTTCTTTCATGCTTTACTCCGATTCCGCATAACAAATTGGTATCAGAGCCAAGGTTAGGTTTTGGAAGAAAAATAGACCCTCTGTTGAATTTTTCGAGATAGCGTCGAAATTTTCGAAATTTTGCAACAGTGATCGGAACTATTTTCTGATCACCCGTGGAGGTAGCTCTTGTTTCCAGGAGTCCAACGCAACAAACGGCGAGAAAAACGGACAAGAAACGAGTCCCCAGGAGCCGATCAAAGTTTGAGCCCTGTACTGTATTTGGCAGCCCTGTTCACACCGGAAACAGCCGTTCACTGTTCATACCGCCGTGACTGTTCACCGGTCCGACACTATTCACCGGTCCGACACTATTCACCGGTCCGACACTATTCACCGGTCCGTCACTATTCACCGGTCCGACACTATTCACCGGTCCGTCACTATTCAACAGTCCGTCACTGTTTACAAGTCCGATACTATTCATCACAGTCCGACACTGTTCATCAGGCCCATTTTTTCGGACCGTCACTGTTCATACAGCCTGTTACTGTTCATCCGCGGCCTGATACTGTTCATCCGGCTCATTTTTTTGTCTGATTTCAGCAAAGTCAGACTCGTTTCCACCATTTTCGACCGTTCCGGACGCAACCGTGCAATCCGTTTCTGCAGATTCAGCTCCTAAGTTATTTATATAGCTTAATTGGAGTTGTTTATCATTTTTTCACGCACTTTTGCGTCATAAATATTTTCGGTCTTAATGGCGGAGGAACTCCCAACCACAAGCAAGCCTTGGCAAAGAAGTTCGATGTCCAACACAAAGTTCGCGGTGGAGAAATTCAACGGCACCAACAACTTTGACAGGTGGCAATGCGAAATTCAAGATCTATTATTCCATGAAGGCTTACATATTGCCTTGGAAACCAAGCCCAAGGATATGTCCGATGATGATTGGAGTTTCGTCAATCGTCAAGCTTGTGGAACAATCAGACTCTGTTTGGCAAGAGATCAGAAGTACTTTGTTATGAAAGAGACTATGGCAACAAGTCTCTGGAAGAACCTGGAGGACAAGTACATGACGAAACGCGTAGAGAACCGACTCTACCTGAAGAAGAAGGCTGAAGAAGCTTCTACATTCTCAGTTTCATCTATAGACAATCAGTCTGATAGATGGATATTAGATTCTGGATGTTCCTATCATATGTGTCCGAATCGAAGTTGATTCTCAAAACTGGATGAGTTCGATGGATGAGTCGTGCTAATGGGCAACAACAATACCTGTCAAACAAAGGGTATTGGAACTATACGCCTAAAGATGCATGACGGCACAACAAGACGACTCACGGAAGTCAGATATGTCCCAGATCTGAAGAAAAATCTGATCTCCCTAGGAGTCCTTGATTCCAGCGGTTACAAGGTAACCATTGAAGGTGGAGTTCTGAAGGTTGTACGTGGAGTATTCTTGGCCATGAAAGGTACTCAGAAAGGAAATCTTTATTTCCTTGACGGACACACAGAAATCGGAAGTGTCTCAGCTTGCACCAGTTCTAAAGATGTTTCATCAGACACTTCCCGACTTTGGCACATGCGGCTCGGACATGTTGGAGAGAAGTCTCTTCAAACCTTGATAAAGCAAGGTTCTCTGAAAGGTGCAAAAACCGGGAAACTTGACTTCTGCGAGCACTGTATCTTAGGCAAGCAGACGAGAGTCAAGTTTGACACTGCAATCCACCGCACCAAAGGAACATTGGATTATGTTCATACCGACGTTTGGGGACCCTCTCAAAATGCTTCATTGGGAGGTAAACGTTGGTTTGTTACTTTCATTGATGATTTCTCACGTTATGTTTGGGTTTATACCATGAAGCATAAAGATGAAGTGCTAGATGTCTTTCTTATATGGAAGAAAATGGTAGAAACCCAAACGGGAAGGAAGATTAAGAGGCTCAGATCTGATAATGGAGGAGAATACAAGTCAGACCCATTTCAGAAATTTTGTGAGAATGAAGGGATTGTCAGACATTTCACAGTCCCAGGCACGCCACAACAAAACGGTGTTGCTGAACGCATGAATCGTACTTTGATAGATAAAGTTCGCTGCATGTTATCTCATTCTGGACTGAGCAAGGCATTTTGGGCTGAAGCTTTGTCATATGCCTCTCATATCATCAATAGACTTCCGGCAACAGCACTAGATGGCAAAACTCCCAAGGAGGTATGGTCTGGACACCCTGTTTCCGATTATAATTCTCTGCGCATTTTTGGATGCACTGCATATTTCCATGTGAAGGAATCCAAACTGGATCCTAGGTCCAAGAAAGCGATTTTCATGGGCTTTAGTGAAGGAGTTAAGGCTTTCCGACTATGGAACCCTGAGACAAAAACGATTGTAAAAAGTCGAGATGTAACTTTTGATGAATCTGTGATGTTAAAGCATACAGTTTCTGATAAAGAAAATCGAGATCCAGCTTTGCCTCAGCAGGTGGAGTTAGATATTCCAGTAACTCCTGGCAAGTTAACAGAGATATCCAACCATCCTGAAGAAGAGGAGAAAATCTCAGTTGAGGTGGAGGCTCCAGGACTAGACATCACTCAACAACCAGAATCAATTGCCACCAGTCGACCAAGAAGAGAAATCCGCAAACCGGCTCGGTACACTGACATGGTTGCATATGCATTGCCAGTCACCGGAGATGATATTCCATACAATTACAAAGATGTTAGTCAGAGTATGGAAAGTGAAAAGTGGAAAATGGCAATGAATGAGGAGATGACATCACTCCATCAGAATCAGACGTGGAAGTTGGTTCCACTTCCGAAAGGAAAGAAACCAATTGGCTGCAAATGGGTTTTCGCTAAGAAGGAAGGCTCTCCCAGCACAGACGATATCGGGTACAAAGCCAGACTGGTAGCAAAAGGCTACGCTCAGAGGGAAGGAATTGACTACAATGAGGTATTCTCACCTGTTGTTAAGCATTCGTCAATTCGAATATTATTGGCTTTGGTTGCACAGTTTGATCTCGAGTTAGCCCAACTCGATGTCAAAACCGCTTTTCTGCATGGTAATTTAGAAGAAGAGATATATATGTCTCAACCTGAAGGATTCAAAGTACCAGGAAGAGAGCATTGGGCTTGCAAGTTGAGCAAGTCATTGTATGGCCTGAAGCAGTCACCGAGACAGTGGTACAAGCGATTTGACAGCTTCATCCAAGGGCAAAAATATACCCGGAGTCAGTTTGATCATTGTGTCTACTATCGCAAACTTCAAGATGGTACATTTATCTATTTGCTTTTATATGTAGATGATATGTTAATCGCATCTAAAAGCAAGGTGGAGATCAACAAGCTGAAGGCTCAATTGAGCTCAGAGTTTGAAATGAAGGACCTTGGAGAGGCGAGAAAAATTCTCGGGATGGAGATAACTCGAGACAGGGCCAAAGGCAAAATCTGTTTGACTCAGACTCAGTATTTGAAGAAAGTTCTTCAAACTTTTGGCATTGGCGATGACACAAAACCTGTGAGCACACCATTGGCACCACATTTCAAGCTAAGTTCATCAATGTCACCAAATTCCGAAGATCAGAAGAAGCAAATGGAGAATATTCCATATGCAAATGCAGTTGGTGCCTTGATGTATGCTATGGTGTGTACTAGACCAGACATTTCACATGCTGTAAGTATGGTAAGTCGTTACATGCACAACCCCGGTAAAGGCCACTGGCAAGCAGTGAAGTGGATTCTACGGTATATTCATGGTACTGTAGATATTGGTTTAAAGTTCGAGAGAGATACGAAAAGTTGTAAGCATCTAGTCGGATATGTGGATTCAGACTATGCAGGAGATCTTGACAAGCGCAGATCTACTACTGGTTATGTTTTCACTATGGCAGGAGGACCAGTGAGTTGGAGATCAACACTACAGTCAACAGTTTCTTTGTCTACTACAGAGGCAGAGTACATGGCAGTAACGGAAGCTTTCAAGGAAGCAATCTGGTTTCATGGATTGACTAAAGACTTGGGAATTGTGCAGAAGAATGTTGAAGTTTTCTGCGACAGTCAGAGTGTCATTTGTTTGGCAAAGAACCAAGTTCATCACAGTCGAACGAAGCATATTGATGTTCGTTTTCATTTTGTCCGGGAAATAGTAGAAGAAGGAAGTATTCTTCTGCAAAAGATCAAGACTGCCAATAACCCTGCAGATATGCTTACAAAGGTGGTTACGGGGATCAAGTTCCAACATTGTTTGGACTTGATCAACATCTCACGAGCTCGGAGTGCCTAAGGGCACTAATGGAGGCAGCAACAGTTTTTGAAGGAAGCTTGCTATCTGTAGAGAGATTGCCGGCGTGAAGGAGTCTTGTTTCACATGAGGTGGAGGTGGAGATTTGTGGGGTCCACCCATTAGTAAAACAAAAAAAAGGGGTGGGTGGCCGCCCACATGGGCGGCCACCAACTCCCCACCAACCCACGCCTCCTTGTTTGAATTTAATTAGAATAGTAATATAAATATATTATTATATATATTTATAATTACACAAATACCCCTGAATACTCCTATAAATAGGGCCTTACTTCATTCATAAATTCATGTTCAGTGAGTTAGATTCCTGAGTTCTGTAAGATCTATTCAAGAGATCTATTCTGTAAGATCCACCTAAGGGTGATCTAATAAAAGATTGCTGCCTCCCGTGGACGTAGGCAATTTGCCGAACCACGTTAAATTTGTTGTCCTATTTTTTCTTTCATGCTTTACTCCGATTCCGCATAACAAGATGTCATTAAATTCATTTCATGTTTTAAATTAGTGGGATTGATAACGGATGATCTCATTTTATTGGTGTTGTTTGGGACTTTTTTGAAACTGCCCCTCATTATATTCTTAATATGATATGATAGTTAGGCGTCATTGGGCGGTGAATTTAATTGAAAAAAAAAAAAAAGGAAGGTGCTTATTTTGAATGATGTCAATTAAGAGTTTATTCATACAAAAATAATTTATAGGTTATGCCTATTTACTTGATGTGTGTAATCAATCAGATATTGCGTTTTCATAAACAACTCCTTGATGACATAACTTATTTTCATTTATTATTATTTTTTTTGAAAGATTGTTATAATCAACCACCCACATTCACAATATAATCTATTGCATAAACTTTCAAATTATCTCATTAGCTTCATCTTTTTTTTCTTTTTTTTTCAATATCAAGGTTAACTATAATTGTATAGGCGAAAAATAAGAAAAATAGTTATTGCTAATTTTATTTTTTATTTTTATTTTTTATAATTTTTTATCTGATATCCTCGCACCCTTCGGTTACAGAAATGGTCTTCTCCAACTCTTTCTGCCGTTGCTTCCGTCTAAACTAGAAGTGACGGAGCTTTGACTTGATTGGGTGTATTATTTTCTATTTTTATCATTTATGTACATAAATAAAATTATGGATTTTGGTGTAGGAAAACTATTAATAAAAAAAGAGTAAGATTGCCTTTTTTTTACGAGAAACCCACCACTTTTATGGAAACATTATTATGACTGCAGGTACCATTTGTTTTTCTTGATGTCTATGTTAATTTTTTATAGTTAAATATAATATAAAAAAGGCATGAATAATAAAGAAATAAAGAAAAATAATAATCATAATTCAAAGCCGTAGATTTGGACCAGTGTAGTTGCGTGAAGCATGACGTCAAAAGATGAGATACGAACCACAATTATTAATGATAGATGAAAACGTGACTGTTAAATATATAATTTGGGTACTGGCTGGCCAACTAAAAATAATAATAATAATAATAATATATGAATTAAGAAATGCACGTGCCGCATCCACGTGCCCTTGTTATCTTATTATTTTTTTTTTTTTTGGTCAAAGAGTCATCTTCTTATATGTTTTGTGCAAAAAAAAAAAAAAAAAAAAAAAAAATTATTGATGGAGTATTTTGTTATACAAGTATTTTAACGATTTAAGATTAAAATGCACTTTCACAACAGTAAAATTAGAACTCGTACTTAATATAATGCCAAAAGTGTAAACGACCATTTACGCTATACGTATATATTACGTGAATAATACTACATACCCTGTATCCCTCAACCTTTATTGGGGCCAACCTTGATTGAATTAACCATGCAATTTTATTAATTTCATTATTCCACCAACCTTCTCTAACCTATAATCTCACGCTTTCATTTTTCTACTCTATTCCTCAATGCAACACCCCCCACCCCAAATTGACGTTGGATCCAAAAATCATGGATCTAATTGTAGTTGAGAGACTGGCACTAATTAATTACCCATGATATGATGTATGCAACATGGCCACCATGATTTCAAAACTTCTTTACATTAACTAATTCTCATAAAACTATGATTACCATGAGAGCACCGGCAGATGATTACAACCTTCCCTTCTACCAAACTGCACTTGCACCTGAAAGTTGAAATTGCCTCTCATCGTGACTACACATATGTGAATTAAATAAATGAACGAAAAAGGAGTCCACTTATTATTAATTAATTGCATGAGAAAAGTCCTCTTTTCTATTAATTAATGGCTACACTCTGTTTTGATCTTTGAAAAGTTCATTCAAAAGCACATCAACCACCTTTGACTTGCCCTCTCTGAATTTCATCATGTGAATTTCCTAAATCATATTATTGCTTTTTGCTAGCTCTTGTTACTACTGCTACTGCTTTTAGTATGTACATATGTTTTTATTATTTTTCATTTTATTTTATTTTTAAATCAAGGGCTACATAGGTTTCCCTAAGCATTCTCCTCACACCACTCTTCGGAGACATCCCATAAAACTTCCATTGTATCAGCAGCTTAACAAAGCCTTTTGAAAATTACGTGAACATGTTTTTCTACTCTGCTCTATGCAAAATACTAAGTCTAATATGTTAAGGAATAAATTGCTAGACTTTTTTTATAATTATCTCCTTTGTATTAATTTTAAGTTTTATTATTCCACTAATTCAACATAAGCTATTAACCTTTAAAAATCATGAAGACCAGTGTCACAGCAGCTCTCCATTCAACATTATAATCATTATTGCTCTGTTCACCATGCTAATTTATAATTTGCAGGTGCAGCTGAACACTCCAATCTTTTCATAACAAACTTTTGGTACCTGCTTCATCCTTACATAGTTCATTCCCTAACTTGCAGATACAATTTAATGGTTGATCCATCTAATTCAAGCCCTCCATAGCTATCATATATAAATGTCTAGACCAACCTCATGACAAATAACAGTGCTTTTAATGTTCATCTACCATAGCTTTCAAGCTGGCTTAAGTTTGTACACATTTCTCCCAAGACTAAATAACTGCAGTATGATTTCAACATATCTAACATTTCATTCCAGATTTCTGTTTTTCAAGCAACGGCAGATGAGTCTTAATTAAGCCTCCTTGAACTTTAAGACAATCCAATGAAATCAAATTACGCAAAAGTCCAAGCATTTGATATTGCAGTTATTATTATGATGCCCTTACACATGCATGTGGTATCCGAGCTTTGGTTCTAAGATAAGTTTGACTATCTTTTATTTTTCTTTTTGTTATTTCATGTTCCTGCTGTAGAAAAAAAAATCGTCAAAAAAAAGAGAGAAGAAAAGTGATTCCAGTAAGAAAATTTCCTCTTGTCAATCTTGTTTCTCACCTTATTCATGTTCTTGATCCTGCTATAAAAAAAAAATCGTCAAAAAAAAAGAGAAAAGAAAAGTGATTCCAGTAAGAAAATTCTCCTCTTTTTAATCTTGTTTCTCACTTTATTTATGTTCTTGATCTTTTGATGAGTTTTGGTTGTTTCTCATTTTTGAATTGCTGCTAGATTATTTTTGAATTAGTTTCTTGAAGTTTGATTAAGAACTAAAAAAGACACAAAAGAGTGGAAAAAGGCAAGAGTGTGTGAGACCATAAGAGGGTAAAAGCCGTTTAGAGTGAAAACACGAGTGCAAGTGTATCAAATTCTTGAGTGAAACACGTGAGGGAGTGCTTGTGAGGATTCTAACATTGTTTTGCAGATTTTAAATATGTCCAATAATCAAGAAGAAGATACAACCGAAGAAGTTCGACAACATGCAGTTCTGAACCTCCAAATGCAAGAGTTGTTAGGGGAGATGAGGCGTATGTTGAGGGATGAATTAGAACCTATTCACGAGAGGTTGGACAGGGTATAAGCGGGAACTCCTAGGGAACAGCAACAAGACATCCACAATAGGCAGCAAAGTGGGCGTGTTCCGTGGCAGAATGTTGAGGAAGAGGCAGAGTCGGAGCAGTTTGATGAGTCATATTTGAACCGGGGCAGGTTTGAGCGTGGGAATGGGAATCGAGAAGCTTGGATGGGTAGGCCTATGAGAGATAATGATTTAGGAAACATAAAGATTAAAATCTCATCTTTTTAAGGTAAAAGTGATCCTGAAGTTTATTTGGAGTGGGAAACTAAAATGGAGATGGTGTTTGATTATCACAACTACTCGGAGATAAAGAAGGTTAAGTTGGCTGCAATTGAATTCACCGATTATGTCATTGTTTGGTGGGATCAATTACTGATTAATAGGAGAAGGAATAGAGAGCCACCGTGGACACTTGGGAGGAGATGAAAATGCTTATGAGGAAGCGTTTTGTACCCAGCCACTATTATAGGGGATTGTATCAAAAGTTGCAGAGGTTAAATCAAGGTTCCAAGAGTGTGGAAGAATATTACAAGGAAATGGAAGTAGCTATGATCCGGGCTAATGTAGAAGAGGACCGGGAAGCCACCATGGCTAGGTTTTTGCACGGTTTAAATCGTGAGATTGCGGATATAGTCGAGATGCAGCACTATGTTGAGTTAACAGATATGGTGCATCAAGCCATAAAGGTGGAAGAATAATTCAAACGAAAGGGATTAGCTAGGAGGGGACAACCTATGGCTACCACCAGCCCGTGGAAGACAGCTCAAAAAAACGACGAGCAGCTACAAAATAAGCCAAAATTTGAATCCTCTAAGAATGCCAAACCAACGACCGCCGCTACTTTGGGTAACACTGAAACTTCAGGTTCTAAAACACGTGATATTAAGTGTTTTAAATGTCAAGGGCGGGGACATATAGCCAGCCAGTGTGTAAACAAAAGATTAAAATAGTGGGCGGCCAAATTGTGGACGGCGCAATTGGCGCCGAATTCGCCGAAAGGCTTAGTTAAATATATTAAATTATATATTTATAATTACGAAAATGTCTCTGAACACTCCTATCAATAGAGCCTTACTTCATTCTTGAAATTCATATTCTGAGAGATCTAATCTGAGATATCTAATTCAAGAGATCTAATCTGTGAGATTCACCTACAGGTGAAGTTTGTAATCTCAAATACAAGTTTGCTGCCTCCCGTGGACGTAGGCAATTTGTCGAACCACGTTAAATATTTTTGTCTAATTTTTCTTTCACGCTTTACCAAGATTTCGCATAACAAATTGGTATCAGAGACTATGTGAAGCTTTGGAAGAAAACGGACCCTCGGTCGAATTTTTGAGATTTCGTCACAGTGATCAGAACTGTTTTCTGATCACCCGTGGAGGTAGCTCTCGTTTCCAGGAGTCCAACGCAATAAACGGCGAGAAAAACGAACAAGAAACGAGTTCCCAGAAGCCGATCAAAGTTTGTCCAGTTCGGTGCAAATTGTTTTTGCAGAAACAAGCGCAGGCACAGTGAAGGAGAAGGATCTGACCCGGATTCTACCCACGACCCTGACCCGGTCCAGCTGACCCAGCCCGATACTGTTCATCCTGGCCCAGCCCGCTCTCAGCCCAATTCAGCTCGCAGTTGACCGAATCCATTTTCGGTTGACCAACCACATCCGGCTCATTTTTCGTCTGATTTCAGCAAAGTCAGACTCGTTTCCACCATTTTCGACCGTTCTGGACGCAACCGTGCCATCAGTTTCTGTAGATTCAGCCCCTAAGTTATTGATATAGCTTAGTTGGAGTCGTTTATCATTTTTCAAGCACTTTTCGGCGTCATACATATCTTCGGTCTTAATGGCGGAGGAAATCCCAAAAGATACTGCAACCACAAGCCGTCCTTGGCAAAGAAGTTTGATGTCCAACACAAAGTTCGAGGTGGAAAAATTCAACGGCACCAACAACTTTGGCATGTGGCAATGCGAAGTTCAAGATCTATTATTCCGGGAAGGATCACATATCGCCTTGGAAACCAAGCCCAAGGATATGTCCGATGATGATTGGAATTTCGTAAATCGTCAAGCTTGTGGAACAATCGGACTCTGTTTGGCAAAAGATCAGAAGTACTTTGTCATGAAAGAGACTATGGCAACAAGTCTCTGGAAGAAACTAGAGGACACGTACATGACGAAAAGCATAGAGAACCGACTCTACCTGAAGAAGAAGTTCTTTCGTTTTCAGTACAAGAAAGGTACTCCCATGATTGAGCATCTTGATAATTTCAACAAGATTCTCGCTGATCTACAGAATCTTGATGTTGAAATTAGTGATGAGGACAAGGCGTTATTGTTGTTAAACTCTTTGCCTGAAAGTTATGAACATTTAACAACAACTTTGTTATATGGTAAAGATGATGTTAAATTCAGTGATGTTTCAAATGTTTTGGTGAACAACGAGTATCGAAGGAAGGACCAGCTTGATAACAAGGAAGCATCACCAGAAGCCTTGACGGTATCCAGAGGCAGGGCTAACAACAAATCTGATAGATCCAGTGGACGAGGCCGATCTCGCTCAAAGTCAAAAAGATCTTTATCACGTCGATGTCTTGCAAAGGATGAATACGCCTATTGTCACCAAAAGGGGCACTGGCAGAAAGACTGTCCAAATAAGGACAAGACAGCTGCAAATGTGGCACAGAAGGCTGAAGAAGATTTTTCATTCTCAGTTTCATCTATAGACAATCAGTCTGATAGATGGATATTAGATTCTGGATGTTCCTATCATATGTGTCTGAATCGACATTGGTTCTCAAAATTGGATGAGTTCGATGGAGGAGTCGTGCTCATGGGCAACAACAATACCTGCCAAACAAAGGGTATTGGAACTATACGCCTAAAAATGCATGACGGTACAACAAGACGGCTAACGAAAGTCAGAGATGTAGCACCCGTGCCTTTAGGTGACATCATTTTGACCCATAGTGTACCCTATACGTATTCGTATACGTATGTGTATATGTATTTTGATGCTCGAAGTACGTAAGTTCGAGTGTCTTTGCATGATTTTAGATCATAAAGGGTGCGCATGAAATTTCGGAACCATCGGAGACCCGTTCGACGTCAAAACATTTCAAAAACGATGTTTTGGATCCAGTGGAGCTTTCTCCATAGAGGAAGAAATTTCTGTCACAAATTACATCAATGGTTTTATCTCCTAGATCCGTGGTCCGATTGAGCTGAAATTTTTTCAGCTCATTCTTATATGATATATCTTCATTCTTAACGGTGAAGATCTTGATCGGAGTTACCTACTATGAGTTATAAGACCCAAAACACTGTTTCACGGATTCTGGGATTTTCTTACGCAGTTTTGATCAAACAGTTAGATCTCACAATCCCACCGTTGGATTGAGCCTAAAGTTTACCAGAATGTTGATAACTTACTCATTCAACGTTTGAACGGTTAAGATGTTAAAATCGTGCTTATGTTGTAAGAAATGGACTATCTAAGTGCAAGTATTGTAACAGGAAATCTGGGTTTTTGATAGTTTTGGCAACTTTTAGTTGTGGGCCTAAGCTTATCTATTTAAGCAACCAAAACGGGATTTTAGGCTCATTTGCTCATTTGCTCATTTCTCAGCCAGGAAAGAGAGAAAGGAGCTGGAGAGGAGAAAAGGAGAGGAAAGTTAGGGTTTGGTGGTTTCTTGCTCAAGAACACCTTAAGGTTTGTATTTTTCCTCCATTTCTTCCTTGAATCTCTCTATTAGTTGCATGATAGCTTTATTTTGAGCATGAGGGTTTCATTTTGATGCATGCATTGTGATGAACCTTGGATGGGTGGAAGACCAAAGTTGGAGTTGAGTCTTGCATATCACATATGTGTGATTAGAGAGTGCAAGGAGTACACTAATGGTGAAAGCCCCAATTTCTAGCAAGAAATTGGAAGGTTTAGTTCAAATGACCTATACTTAGTTTATGGCCTTAGACTTTTTCAAAATGTTTGCATGTCAACTATGTTGATCTAGTGGCCATTGTGGATGATTTCATTTTGCAAGATCAGTAAAATTCATGGTTGAACATGGTGGCCTAGTGTAAGATTGGCAATAGGGCATATGTATGAAAATTTCCAGATTTGGGGCTTTTGATGCTCTTGATATAAAATCTGGAAAATTATGCAATGTAGGTCTAATTGGACATGATTAGGGTTGTTTGATGATTGAATTCAGTGGGTTTTCATAATGGACACCCTAAGGTTGACTAATTTTGACCTAGGCTAAGTATTTGACATTTTTCATGTACTTTGGCAATGTTGCATGTAATTTGGGGAATTTGCCCAAATTGGGACTTTTCACCCAAAGCAAGTCAATTTATGAAATTGACTTGGGGATTGTTTAATTGGACCCAAATTGAGTAGAATCATGAGTTTAAAATGTTATAACCTATGTTAAATTGATATGACTTAGTTCATTTTGACCTTATGTTTTATATTGGCCTAATTGGGGATTTTGACCAAGACTTAGTCAATTGATGAAATTGACTTGATGTATAGTCTAATTGACCCTAATTATAATTGAATTTCATGTATATTAGTGGTTGAATCATGGGATCACCCTATTACATTCAATTTAGGTCAATCTTAGTTTAATTGAGTCTAAATGATCAAGTTGGGCAATATAGAAATTGGCTCAAAGGGGTAATCAATTTAGAATCTAATTGACTTTAGATTGGGTTTGACCATGGGGTTTTGACACACTTTATGACTGATTTTCAGTTGTGTGAACCATGTTATTTTCAGGTCTTGTGATTGATCTTGAACCCGTTTAGTCAATTGGAGAGTTTTGGCAATTGGATTGGCTAGACTTAGCCAATCAAGTGTGAGTGTTCTTTTACTTTTGGATTATTTATATGTGGCATTGTATTGTAGAAATGTTTTAAATGCTTATGTATAATGGTATGCATGTTTTAATATTCCATGAAATACATTTGAGCATAATTCATTGGGATGACAATTTGGGTTGAGGCTCCTAGTTGGAATTTCCTCTTTTTGGGAATTCTCGTAAGTCTAGCGGCGATCCCAGTTGTGTACCTGGCAGAGGGTTTTATGCCTTGTGTATGGGTAGGTTAGTTTAAATTAATCCTACGTGCTGCACGACCCCATAAACCCTATTAGAATACGAGTATTGTGTGTGTGTTCGGGCGCTGTGTGTCGCGCACCAGGCCTTGAAACCCCCATACTCATGAGGTGTTAGGATTGCATGAGCATGACTACAAAATGTTATGCATCGTCTTATGTATGACTTGATGCATTATGTTAGCATGTATGTAATATATTTTGTCATCATGATATTTCAACTGTTTTATGATCTTACCATGTTTTATAAATGCACGTATATACCACTTGTAAATAACATTCACTGAGCTGGCTGTAGCTCACACCTCACCATCTTCTTTCAGGATCTGATAGAAAAAGAAAAGGGAAGGCTTGACTGCGGAGCGTCCCTTGTTTTTGTTTCATGTAGGTGTTGTACATTTAGTTTTGTATTTTGATAATTATGTACATGATAACACCTAGTAATCGTATATTTAACACATAGTTGGGATGTGTTGGGTTTTGCATCATTTTGAAGACTCTGGAATTTTATGTTTGTAAAACTTTGGAGAAGTAATATTTTATTTCATTATGATCATGATAGTTGGTTGTTAATGATGTACTTTCATTTCTTTTTGGGGATTCGTATATGTATTTTAGGCTGACGGGACGTCGGGTGTACCGACGGAGGGTATACTCGGAGGTTCCCGTGCTGGTCATGACGTCACGTATAGTGGGTCGTGACAAGATATGTCCCAGATCTGAAGAAAAATATGATCTCACTAGGAGGCCTTGATTCCAACGGTTACAAGGTAACCATTGAAGGTGGAGTTCTGAAGGTTGTACGTGGAGCACTATTGGCCATGAAGGGTACTCAGAAAGGAAATCTCTATTTCCTTGACAAACACACAGTAATCGAAAGTGTATCATCTTGCACCAGTTCTAATGATGTTTCCTCGGACACTTCCCGACTTTGGCACATGCGGCTCAGACATGTTGAAGAGAAGGCTCTTCAAACCTTGATAAAGCAAGGTTCTCTGAAAAGTGTAAAGACCGAAAAACTTGACTTCTGCGAGCACTGTATCTTAGGCAAGCAGACGAGAGTCAAGTTTGGAACTGCAATCCACCGCACAAAAGGAACATTGGATTATGTTCATACCGACGTTTGGGGACCCTCTCGAAATGCTTCATTGGGAGGTAAACATTGGTTTGTTACTTTCATTGATGATTTCTCTAGCTATGTTTGGGTTTATACCATGAAGCATAAAGATGAAGTGCTAGATATCTTTCTTAAATGGAAGAAAATGGTAGAAACCCAAACGGGAAGGAAGATTAAGAGGCTCAGATCTGATAATGGAGGAGAATACAAGTCAGACCCATTTCAGAAAATTTGTGAGAATGAAGGGATAGTCAGACATTTCACAGTACCAGGCAAGCCACAGCAAAACGGTGTTGTTGAACGCATGAATCGTACTTTGGTAAATAAAGTTCGCTGCATGTTATCTCATTCTGGACTGAGCAAGGCATTTTAAGTTGAAACTTTGTCATATGCCTCTTATATCATCAATAGACTTTCGGCAACAGCACTAGATGGCAAAACTCCCAAGGAGGTATGGTCTGGACAACCCGTTTCAGATTATAATTCTCTGCGCATTTTTGGATGCACTGCATATTTTCATGTAAATGAATCCAAACTGGATCCTAGGTCCAAGAAAGCGATTTTCATGGGCTTTAATGAAGGAGTTAAGGCTTTCCGACTATGAAACCCTGAGTCAAAGAAGATTGTACTAAGTCGAGATGTAACTTTTGACGAATCTGTGATGTTAAAGTATACAATTTCTGATAAAGAAAATCGAGATCCAGATTTGCATCAGCAGGTGGAGTTAGATATTCCAGTAACTCATGTCAAGTGAGAAGAGATATTCAACCATCCTGAAGAAAACGAGGAGGAAATCTCAGTTGAGGTAGAGGCTCCAAGACCAGACATCAGTCAACAACCAGAATCAATTGCCATCAGTCGACCAAGAAGAGAAATCCGCAAACCTGCTCGGTACACTGACATGGTTGCATATGCATTTTTAGTCACCGGAGATGATATTCCATACAATTATAAAGATGTTATTCAGAGTATGGAAAGTGATAAGTGGAAAATGGCAATGAATGAGGAGATGACATCACTCCATCAGAATCAGACTTGGAAGTTTGTTCAACTTCCGAAAGGAAAGAAACCAATTGGCTGCAAATGGGTTTTCACTAAGAAGGAAGGCTCTCCCAGCATAGATAGTATCCGGTACAAAGCCAGACTGGTAGCAAAAGGCTATGCTCAGAAGGAAGGAATTGACTATAATGAGGTATTCTCACCTATTGTTAAGCATTCGTCAATTCGAATATTATTGGCTTTGGTTGCACAGTTTGATCTCGAGTTAGCCCAACTCGATGTCAAAGCTGCTTTTCTGCATGGTAATTTGGAAGAGGAGATATATATATATATATATATATATGTCTCAACCAGATGGATTCAAAGTACCAGGAAGAGAGAATTGGGCTTGCAAGTTGAGCAAGTCATTGTATGGCCTGAAGCAGTCACCGAGACAATGGTACAAGCGATTTGACAGCTTCATCCAAGGGCAGAAATATACCCGAAGTCAGTTTGATCATTGTGTCTACTATCGCAAACTTCAAGATGGTACATTTATCTACTTGTTTTTATATGTAGATGATATGTTAATCGCATCTAAAAGCAAGGTGGAGATCAACAAGCTGAAGGCTCAATTGAGCTCAGAGTTTGAAATGAAGGATCTTAGAGAGGTCAGAAAAATTCTCGGGATGGAGATAACTCGAGACAGGGCCAAAGGCACAATCTGTTTGACTCAGACTCAGTATTTGAAGAAAGTTCTTCAAACTTTTGGCATTGGCAATGACACAAAACCTATGAGCACACCATTGGCACCACATTTCAAGCTAAGTACATCAATGTCACCAAATTCTGAGGATCATGAGAAGCAAATGGAGAACATTTCATATGCAAATGCAGTTGGTGCCTTGATGTATGCTATGATGTTTACCAGACCTGACATTTCACATGTTGTAAGTATGGTAAGTCGTTACATGCACAACCCCGGTAAAGGCCACTGGCAAGCAGTGAAGTGGATTATACGGTATATTCATGGTACTGTGGATATTGGTTTAAAGTTCGAGAGAGATAAGAAATGTTGTAAGCATCTAGTCGGATATGTGGATTCGGACTATGCTAGAGATCTTGACAAGCGCAGATCTACTACTGGTTATGTTTTCACTATGGCAGGAGAACCAGTGAGTTGGAGATCAACACTATAGTCTACAGTTGCTTTGTCTACTACAGAGGCAGAGTACATGGCAGTAACGGAAGCTTTCAAGGAAGCAATTTGGTTTCATGGATTGACTAAAGACTTGGGAATTGTGCAGAAGAATGTTGAAGTTTTCTGCGACAGCCAGAGTGTCATTTGTTTGGCAAAGAACCAAGTTCATCACAGTCGAACGAAGCATATTGATGTTCGTTTTTATTTTGTTCGAGAAATAGTAAAAGAAGAGAGTATTCTTCTGCAAAAGATCAAGACTGCAGATAACCCCGTAAATATGCTTACGAAGGTGGTTACAGGGATCAAGTTCCAACATTGTTTGGACTTGATCAACATCTCTCGAGCTCGGAGTGCCTAAGGGCACTAATGGAGGCAGCAACAGTTTTTTGAAGGAAGCTTGCTATCTGTAGAGAGATTGCAGGTGTGGATGAGCCTTGTTCCACATGAGGTGGAGGTGGAGATTTGTTGGGGTCCACCTCACACATGGGCGGCCACCAATTTGGCCCATGTGGGCGGCCAAATTGTGGATGGCGCATTCGGCGCCGAAAGGCTTAGTTAAATATATTAAATTATATATTTATAATTACGAAAATACCTCTGAATACTCCTATAAATAGAGCCTTACTTCATTCTTGAAATTCATATTCTGAGAGATCTATTCAGAGAGATCTAATTCAAGAGATCAAATCTGTGAGATCCACCTACAGGTGAAGTTTGCTACCTCCCGTGGACATAAGCAATTTATCGAACCACGTTAAATATTGTTGTCTTGTTTTTCTTTCATGCTTTACCAAGATTTCGCATAACATAACTGCAGTAAGATTTCAACATATCTAACATTTCATTCCAGATTTCTGTTTTTCAAGCAACGGCAGATGAGTCTTAATTAAGCCTCCTTGAACTTTAAGACAATCCAATGAAATCAAATTACGCAAAAGTCCAAGCATTTGATATTGCAGTTATTATTATGATGCCCTTACGAAAAGTTGTAACTCAATTTTCATCAAAATCAAATTGTTTATTGAATATGTCATTCATAGACATTGTGCCGTAGGACCTGCAGTAACCATTCCCCCTTGCACCCAGTTTCCTAAAAGACAGCTTAAATCCAATTTATTTCCACAATTACTTTGAGCCGAGAAAAACCAATGAAGACTTGCAGGCTGTGTTTGTGGGGTCCACCTACAGTGGAATCCAGAAGGTTGGTGGCCGCCCTCATGGGCGGCCACCAACGCCACCAACTCGGCTGCGCCGAGTTGGTTGACAATTCTATTTTAAATATATTATTATATATATTTATAATTACCCAAATTACCCCTGCATACTCCTATAAATAGGGTCTTACTTCATTCATAAATTCATGTTCAGTGAGTTAGATTCCTGAGTTCTGTAAGATCTATTCAAGAGATCTATTCTGTAAGATCCACCTAAGGGTGATCTAATAAAAGATTGCTGCCTCCCGTGGACGTAGGCAATTTGCCGAACCACGTTAAATTTGTTGTCCTGTTTTTTCTTTCATGCTTTACTCCGATTCCGCATAACAAATTGGTATCAGAGCCAAGGTTAGGTTTTGGAAGAAAAACAGACCCTCTGTCGAATTTTTCGAGATAGCGTCGAAATTTTTGAAATTTTGCAACAGTGATCGGAACAATTTTCTGATCACCCGTGGAGGTAGCTCTTGTTTCCAGGAGTCCAACGCAACAAACGGCGAGAAAAACGGACAAGAAACGAGTTCGCAGGAGCCGATCAAAGTTTGATCTTTGTATTTTGCAATTATTTGTCTGACACTGTTCATCCGCAATACTGTTCATCACCGGCACTGTTCATCACCGACACTGTTCTTCCGATCCGAACCCGACCCAGATCTGGAACTGTTCATCTGCGGTCCAGCCCACACAAACCTCACTGTTCATCCGCGGTCCAGCCCAAACAGTCTGCACTGTTCATCCTCGGTCCAGCCCACATAATCCGCCATGTTCATCCGTGGCCCAGCCCACACAGTTTCACTGTTCATCTCAGCCCAGCCCATTCGGTCAGCCTCTGTTCATTTCGGCCCAGCCCGGTCAGTCCGCCACTGTTCATTAGGCCCATTTGTTTCGGCCCGCCACTGTTCATACAGCCCGATACTGTTTATCTGGGGCCTGATACTGTTCATCCGGCTAATTTTTGTCTGATTTCAGCAAAGTCAGACTCGTTTCCACCATTTTCGACCGTTCCGGACGCAACCGTGCAGTCAGTTTCTGCAGATTCAACTCCTAAGTTATTGATATAGCTTAGTTTGGAGTTGTTTATCATTTTTCAAGCATTTTTCGGCGTCATACATATATTCGGTCTTAATGGCGGAAGAAATCTCAAGCACAAGTAGACCTTGGCAAAGACCTTCATCACGTCAACGTCTTGCAAAGGATGAATGTGCCTATTGTCACCAAAAGGGGCACTGGAAGAAAGATTGTCCAAATAAGGGCAAGACAGATGCAAATGTGGCACAGAAGGCTGCAGAAAATTCTGCATTCTCAGTTTCATCTATAGACAATCAGTCTGATAGATGGATATTAGATTCTGGCTGTTCCTATCATATGTGTCCGCATCGACATTGGTTCTCCAAATTGGATGAGTTCGATGGCGGAGTCGTGCTAATGGGCAATAACAATACCTGTCAAACAAAAGGTATTGGAACTATACGCCTAAAGATGCATGACGGTACAACAAGACGGCTCACGGAAGTCAGATATGTCCCAGATATGAAGAAAAATCTGATCTCCCTAGGAGTCCTTGATTCTAGCGGTTACAAGGTAACCATTGAAGGTGGAGTTTTGAAGGTTGTACGTGGAGCATTCTTGGCCATGAAGGGTACTCAGAAAGGAAATCTCTATTTCCTTGACGGACACACTGTAATCGGAAGTGTCTCAGCTTGCGCCAGTTCTAATGATGTTTCATCGGACTCTTCCCGACTTTGGCACATGCGGCTCGGACATGTTGGAGATAAGGCTCTTCAAACCTTGATCAAGCGAGGTTCTCTGAAAGGTGCAAAAACCGGGAAACTTGACTTCTGCGAGCACTGTATCTTAGGCAAGCAGACGCGAGTCAAGTTTGGCACTGCAATCCACCGCACCAAAGGAACATTGGATTATGTTCATACCGACGTTTGGGGACCCTCTCAAAATGCTTCATTGGGAGGTAAACGTTGGTTTGTTACTTTCATTGATGATTTCTCACGCTATGTTTGGGTTTATACCATGAAGCATAAAGATGAAGTACTAGATATCTTTCTTATATGGAAGAAAATGGTAGAAACCCAAACGGGAAGGAAGATTAAGAGGCTCAGATCTGATAATGGAGGAGAATACAAGTCAGACCCATTTCAGAAAATTTGTGAGAATGAAGGGATTGTCAGACATTTCACAGTCCCAGGCACGCCACAACAAAACGGTGTTACTGAACGCATGAATCGTACTTTGGTAGATAAAGTTCGCTGCATGTTATCTCATTCTGGACTGAGCAAGGCATTTTGGGCTGAAGCTTTGTCATATGCCTCTCACATCATCAACAGACTTCCTGCAACAGCACTAGATGGCAAAACTCCCAAGGAGGTATGGTCTGGACACCCCGTTTCAGATTATGATTCTCTGCGCATTTTTGGATGCACTGCATATTTCCATGTGAAGGAATCCAAACTAGATCCTAGGTCCAAGAAAGCGATTTTCATGGGCTTCAATGAATGAGTTAAGGCTTTCCGACTATGGAATCCTGAGACAAAGACGATTGTAAAAAGTCGAGATGTAACTTTTGATGAATCTGTGATGTTAAAGCATACAGTTTCTGATAAAGAAAATCGAGATCCAGATTTGCCTCAGCTGGTGGAGTTAGATATTCCAGTAACTCCTGTCAAGTCAGCAGAGATATCCAACCATCCTGAAGAAGACGAGGAGGAAATCTCAGTTGAGGTGGAGGCTCCAGGACCAGACATCCGTCAACAACCAGAATCAATTGCCACCAGTCGACCAAGAAGAGAAATCCGCAAACCTGCTCGGTACACTGACATGGTTGCATATGCATTACCAGTCACCGGAGATGATATTCCATACAATTACAGAGACGTTAGTCAAAGTATGGAAAGTGATAAGTGGAAAATGGCTATGCATGAGGAGATGACATCACTCCATCAGAATCGGACTTGGAAGTTGGTTCCACTTCCGAAAGGAAAGAAACCAATTGGCTGCAAATGGGTTTTCGCAAAGAAGGAAGGCTCTCCCAGCAAAGACGATATCCGGTACAAAGCCAGACTGGTAGCAAAAGGCTACGCTCAGAGGGAAGGAATTGACTACAATGAGGTATTCTCACCTGTTGTTAAGCATTCGTCAATTCGAATATTATTGGCTTTGGTTGCACAATTTGATCTCGAGTTAGCCCAACTCGATGTCAAAACTGCTTTTCTGCATGGTAATTTGGAAGAAGAGATCTATATGTCTCAACCAGAAGGATTCAAAGTACCAGGAAGAGAGAATTGGGCTTGCAAGCTGAGCAAGTCATTGTATGGCCTGAAGCAGTCACCGAGACAGTGGTACAAGAGATTTGACAGCTTCATCCAAGGGCAAAAATATACCCGAAGTCAGTTTGATCATTGTGTTTACTATCGCAAACTTCAAGACGATACATTTATCTATTTGCTTTTATATGTAGATGATATGTTAATCGCATCTAAAAGCAAGGTGGAGATCAACAAGCTGAAGGCTCAATTGAGCTCAGAGTTTGAAATGAAAGATCTTGGAGAGGCAAGAAAAATTCTCGGGATGGAGATAACTCGAGATAGGGCCAAAAGCACAATCTGTTTGACTCAGACTCAGTACTTGAAGAAAGTTCTTCAAACTTTTGGCATTGGCAATGACACAAAACCTGTGAGCACACCATTGGCACCACATTTCAAGCTAAGTTCATCAATGTCACCAAATTCCGAAGATCAGAAGAAGCAAATGGAGAACATTCCATATGCAAATGCAGTTGGTGCCTTGATGTATGCTATGGTGTGTACCAGACCCGACATTTCACATGCTGTAAGTATGGTAAGTCGTTACATGCACAACCCCGGTAAAGGCCACTGGCAAGCAGTGAAGTGGATTCTACGGTATATTCATGGTACTGTAGATATTGGTTTAAAGTTCGAGAGAGATACGAAAAGTTGTAAGCATCTAGTCGGATATATGGATTCGGACTATGCTGGAGATCTTGACAAGCGCAGATCTACTACTGGTTATGTTTTCACTATGGCAGGAGGACCAGTGAGTTGGAGATCAACACTACAGTCAACAGTTGCTTTGTCTACTACAGAGGCAGAGTACATGGCAGTAACGGAAGCTTTCAAGGAAGCAATCTAGTTTCATGGATTGACTAAAGACTTGGGAATTGTGCAGAAGAATGTTGAAGTTTTCTGCGACAGCCAGAGTGTCATTTGTTTGGCAAAGAACCAAGTTCATCACAGTCGAACGAAGCATATTGATGTTCGTTTTCATTTTGTTCGAGAAATAGTAGAAGAAGGGAGTATTCTTCTGCAAAAGATCAAGACTGCAGATAACCCTGCAGATATGCTTACAAAGGTGGTTACAGGGATCAAGTTCCAACATTGTTTGGACTTGATCAACATCTCACGAGCTCGGAGTGCCTAAGGGCACTAATGGAGGCAACAACAGTTTTTTTTAAGGAAGCTTGCTATCTGTAGAGAGATTGCAGGTGTGGAAGATCCTTGTTCCACATGTGGTGGAGGTGGAGATTTGTAGGGTCCACCTACAGTGGAATCCAGAAGGTTGGTGGTCGCCCATGAGGGCGGCCACCAACGCCACCAACTCGGCGCACCGAGTTGGTTGACAATTCTATTTTAAATATATTATTATATATATTTATAATTACCCAAATTATCCCTGCATACTCCTATAAATAGGGCCTTACTTCATTCATAAATTTATGTTCAGTGGGTTCTATTCTGAGAGATCTATTAAGAGATCTAATCTGTAAGATCCACCTAAGGGTGATCTAATAAAAGAGTGCTGCCTCCCGTGGACGTAGGCAATTTGCCGAACCACGTTAAATTTGTTGTCTCGTTTTTTCTTTCATGCTTTACTCCGATTCCGCATAACAGTGTTGAGATATATATTCATTGCAGTCAATAGAGTATGCCCATAGCTATTATGCAACCAAGTACCATGTACAACGAGCATCCAACCCAACAGGTGTTAGATGAATCCTATGGTTGTAATCTACAGAAGTCGTTCTGTTTGTTTGAAGCTTTCACTTAAACTCATCTACTTCTATTGGATCAAAATCAAGTTAAACTGGGTTTTACACTCATTTCTGCTTTTCTATTCACCTTACAATTCTTTAATGTCACACACACATGGCTCTGCTATTTGTTCAAGCAAGTTCCTTCTATTTGCCTTGCCTTCCCTCAAGCTCCTAGTCACGGTCATGCCCATGTCATTCCATAAAATATCCACTATGTTAGGTTAAGAGTCAACTGATTCAAACTTAATACAATTGTTACAGAAATGTGGAATTCAAGTTCAAGTAGAAAGACCCAAATCGACCATTTCTTGAAGATTTGCACATTTTCTATGTCATGTGGTGGGACTGCATCCGTTGATTTAAGCTGATGTCAATAGCTTTACATTCAAACAGAATGGAACCGCCAAAAAAAAAAAAAAACTCGGCATCTTGAGCTAACTTAGAGCCCACATAAGTTGCATTTTTTCCCCTTTTTCAATAGAATAAAAACACAACCAAAAAAGTAGTAGTAGAAGAAGATATAATGAGTTGATACTTTTACAAAGGTAGCCAAACAGTACATGGTGTGGAAAATACAAGATTATCATACAAGTTCTACAGCAGAGTTCAAACTATCAGTCTACCTAAATTACATACCTTAGCACCCTGATGAAGATGAAGAACACTTAAGTCGAAACTTCATTGGAAATCAATGGTCTCGTGGTCAGTGAGAGAAGGGAAAGCAGGGATAGATCTCAGTATCAATTTACGGCTACTGCGTCGACCAGGAGATGAGACAAACTCATTGTGAGGAGGTGAGACCCTCTTACAATTTGGAGAAGACGTCTTCACACCACTTATAGGTGAGCAATTTCTTAGAATCTCTGGGGTTTCATCATCTGGAACAATCTGAAAATGTTTTTCAAACCTTGGCTGAGGGGGCAGAGAAGATTGCGGTGGCTTCCCAATAGAAAGTGGCATTTGAACAGATGTTCTGTATTTAAAATACATACAACAGTTTGTAAAACAAAATCGGAAATGAAATAAGAACCCAACTCCAAGCATTGATGATTAGAATACAAGACCTGCAAATCTGGAAAGAAAATGTGATAGGGAGAGCATGATCTGGATATTGCTCTTCACTATTCTGTGCACTTTTGTCCACCCCAACCTTTTCACTGGTCTCCATTTCTTCCTCTTCTGGCTCAGTTTCTTCTGTTGCCAATGGAGTGGATCCTACATTCCAAGAAGGAAAGAAAGACAAAATGAAAATTTATGCTAAAAGCAATAGATAATAAGAAAGCACCGAGGAAGAAGCTATAATCATCCATGGTAAAGAGTTTAAATGTTTGAGGAAATGGGAAATAGTGTCTTCTTCAAACTCATACAAAGAAAAGAAAAATTGGGTGCCCATGGGGGGGGTGTTGAAGAGCTATACATGAAAACAGCCCCCCTTTTTTTATGGGTATGGTGGGACTTCAACCTATGAACTCATATCTTGCATACTACATGCCAAAACATTTAGCTGTGCGTTCCAAAACCAGCCCCCAGAAAGCAGTAAATTAAGCGGTATCAAAGATATAACAACTACGAAGCTAGTGCAGAAGTAACAAAGTGCATCAAACTATGAAATTTGAAAACCATAAATACTCACCATCTTTCCTGCCAAATGCATTCTTACAACCTTCACATCTGCAGTTAATGGAGCATCCTACTCCACCCTTCAAGATAAAGCCAAGATGAGTGAATCTCCCAAAGTACATAGAAAGAAAAGGATGTGTCAAGGGCAAAAACCTGATAGCATTCACAGTACTTCTTGAGGCAACTTGATTTCTTGCAGTTGCATCCTCTTTTATGCCGAGCTGAAGCTGGAGTTTTGTTAGATTCTTCCTACAAGGAACAAGCATTAAATTGTTTAATAGCAATGTAGCAATTCTTCCAAAAACAAAAGATCAAAATATGGATCCTAACCCCAATTTCTGCATTAGATTCGGAGCTCCTAATCACTTTTGGAGCAAATGCAAGTGGATTTCGTGATTCTATCTGCTTGCGAGTTGCCAAAACAGTATCTTCATGAACAGGCTTATTGAAGCATTCCTGACATGAGCACGGCTCAACACAGTATACCCCAGCAGCAAAGCATTCACAATAACTGAATGGGAACATTGAACATATTAAAGCATGCACATAATTCAAAGTGAAATGCAAGCCAAATATGAAGTACATAATGGAAATCAGAAGTGAAACTAAATGATAACAAATATTACTTGCAACAAAACCCAATAAATTATAAACAAACAAGGATGTTTCCCCCCAACCAAACATGAAGGAAATTCAATAATTATTACGATGAAAGCAATTTCATACTCTCGTCTATAGGATCTGACAATGTAAGTGCAATAACAACAACAGAGCTTTATGCAAGCTAAATTTAAACCAATGTAACTATTATAGCAGTTTTGAATTCTATTTTGTTAATAGCTCCATTACTTGTCTTGATCTATACATTTAGACGTGAGGAGAATTGAAATTTTGTGCAGTGTGTTTTTTCTTATACATAAAGATCAAAGATTGAGGGCCTGGCTACCCCAAGGGTGCCACAGCCCATTCTCTCCTCACAAACTTCTTTCCTTCAACCTTTTTATCACTTTTCTGCATCATAACCAAGCTATGACTAATATGAGAGAATCTCTATTTCTCTTATCTTCTTTCTTCCCCTTCTCTCAATTCCTGGAAGAGCAACTGAAGACTTTGGTTTGAAGGGGTAATCCTTTTCTTTTATTTGTGGATGATCAAGCCCTGGATGTCAGATTGCCTGACAAGCAGCTATCAGACATAACCATCAAAAGAACTAGAACAAATTGGATGACAACACAAACAAAATGAACAAAATTACCAAATCTCAGTCTAACAGTCTCTCCTATGTAAAACTATTTAATACCATTGATTAACACTGACTGGACAATCGACTCTCTAATATTATCTAAAAGTTGAGCTTCTATACTAGATCCACAGCATTGTCATACATGGACTGACAACTTATAAATTCAAAAATACCAGCAACTTAAAGGATGACTATATGAACAGCCAGTCTTCCACTATGATTTTCACTATATCAACATAGGTAGTTCATCATATAAACATGTAAGATTAAAGTACAGAAATTGACAGAAACTGCAAGTACCATCACAATGCCAATCATTTTTTAGTACTTAGAAGATCCACATTTGCAGATTAGACATATGTAGACCACTAACACTCTAAACATTATAACATACAGCGCAATGTTAAAATAAAATAAAATAAATATATAAATACACACACACAAGTGTACATATAACAGCCACATCAAATGATTCCTACATGATATAAAATTACAAATACAACTACTATCTGTAATACAATCATGTGCTACAAATGATTGAAATATGACCGAAGTCATTATTTAAACATCACTCCCATTATCAGTCAAACAGAAATTATCAGAGATTCAAAATAGCAAAGCATGCAGGATATTTCTGGGGCCATTGCAATTAGTGCTCAAAGAGTCAATGTCATTGCGTAAGACACAAAACTCTGAAACAGAAAGCAGTAAACTTACAGAAGGCCCCATACCCAGGAGAATTTAATCAACTATATGAAACATCAGTGCACCAAGATTTAAATGATTACCAAGTAAATTATTCCTTTTTGAGTACTTGGTAAATATAATGTATACGTGTGTAAGTGTATATATACATATAGACATACATATATTATATGAAGAACTTACAGCTTCAGGCACTTTGACTTCTTACAATTACAGCGCTTGCAGGCTGACTCACTTTCTCCAGCTTGTTCCAACCTGCGTCTGCAAAAAAATGAACCTGAAACTTAGAGCCATAATTATAAACTACATGCATGATAAGTAAATAATATGAGAAAACTGTTCCAGCCAGCATCATCACATACCTCTTCTTCTTAGGGCTACTCTCACTGAAATCTTCACCAACTTTGAAAGCAGAAGCTCGAGAAGCATCTTGCATGACCTGAACATTGCCAGCTGGACCCATATCTGTTTTGATTGAGCTCAGAGCCAAGGGTTTGTAAGATTTACGCTCAGAGGATAATGAATGAAAAGAGGCACTAGAGCTTGGCATGCTTATTAGCTGCTTTCCAGCAGCCACTGTCTCATGCTTAACAACTCTAAGATCCTTTGTTGAAGCTGCCAGAGCATTCAAGTGCAAACCAATACCAGGCAGCACACATGGTGAAGAACTAGATCCGGTCTTAATAGGAACTAAACTCTTATCATCACAAGCCACTTTTTCCTCAGGATGTGATGAGACAGAAGAGCAACTACTAGAATCAACCTCCAACTTCTTTTTTTGAGCACTTGCAGACTCAAACACTAGGCATCGCCTCCTTATGCCACGCAGCTGCTCAGAATGAAGATATGCACAAACAACCACTTAACACTCTTTCAAAACACTTTTAAAAGGTAACAAGGAGTTCAAAGAAAAATAAAAAGTTGTGCTATAGTATAACCTAACAACGGCTGCACCTATTGCTGTTAATTAAGCGTCAATTGAGGACAGAGAGTGGGATACAAGCTTAATTGATAAGTAGAATACCAAATCAAAACATTTTTCTACCCAGAAATGTTCAATTCTAAAATCTTTTAGAGTACCAATCCTGTGTTCAATCATTTAAAAAAACCTTATAGTTGTAATTCTTTCCAATGGTTCTAAAGATTGACAATTCTGATGCGTCTGACATGTTAAAGTTGTCCATTCAGACTTCATAGAGTTATATATTACCCTAGAGGCCTAGATGCTTTCTAAAATACATATGCTTCCATTTCGAAACATTGTACTACAAGAATTTGATAAGATTTATAAGAAGGGAAGTCTCCACTTGATTCTACCACCGTAAAGTGGGAGAGAGTTACATGGTAGCTTGAAATATGGGACGCAAGTCATGTGACAGCACAAACGGAAAAGATCAATTACATTCCTATCAGATGTTATTTCCAGATCTTGGAAGTTGGAACAAGAAGGGTAAAAGTTTCAGCAGTTCACTCCTTTGCATGTCTTTCTGGGTTGGGCCTCTAAACTTTATTATGAAAGAAAGAATTGAAAAAAGAAAACATTTCTGTTACTAAATAGTACTTCTGATGTCGTAATCTCTAATTAAATATCTATCTTAGACCCCTTTAAAGAGTGGAATAGAGGAAGCGGATATATGTAACCGACCCTATATAGTTGAAAAAAAAGGTTTGATTGAGTTGAGTTGAGTTGAGTAAATATCTATCTTAGACAGGAATCAGTACTACAGATCATCTTATACACAACCACTTCTAAATCCGCAACACAAACTGCTGTGTAAGTGAGCAGGGTAGCATATGATTATATTCTAAAAAATCAAAGTGAACTCTTTGCAATTTTGTGGCAAAGGTTAAAGGAGCACAATAAAAAAAAGCATTCAAGAAAGTTAAGGGGACTAACCCAAAAAAACTAATATGAACCTCTAAAATACCAGAGGACTTTCACGTAATTCACTTAAAGGGGCCACGTTTAATGGCTCCTAGTTATCCAGAGATGTTGATATTTTATAGCACTTTTTATAATTATTTTTTCTCTCTTTCATTTAAAGTAAAAGATATTGGACCCCAGATGTTATACATATAATAACAACCATAGTAACTCACCTTGCAACCAAATGGAATGAAATTCCCAGAAGCTTTGTCATCCACTTTCTCACTGGGAATGCTAACACCATTTTTATTCTGAAAGTCATTTGAAAGTACATGTGGTGTATGATCAGTTTCCTTCTGTTCCCCAACTTCTCGAGTCAGTCCTGCAGGATTTTCCATTTCATCATGTTCATGAGAACCCACCTGAATAACAGGCTGAATTTTCTGCAAATTTTCAGTACTATCAGGTGGGAACTCTAGCATGAGAGAAGTCTGTGGATCCACTAGTTTATTATCATGAGGCTTGGGAGCCGCTACTTCATTGGGGGAATCAAAAGCTAAGAGATCTGTTGCATCAGAAATCAAATTTTCCCAGTCACACCCTATTTCTTCTTTAGTTTGTTCAAGCTGACAAGTGCTCTGGACTTGGAGCCCTGTACAACTTTCAAATGAGTGATGCTCTTCTACTGTAGTCTCCTGAACAAATTGAACAAGTCTTTCCGGTGTTTCAGAAATAATGGGCACTGTATCGGCCTTAGTACCATAATTAGGAGCCTCAGCACCTTCGGGACTACCACAGTCATACTTCATTGTTCTTGGCAACTCAATAGCAAGCTCTGAGTTCTCCAAAGTTGGGTCAACTTTAACCTCTCCAATGGAAGTCCCTTTTTCAAAACTTTCTGGTGGACCAGCAGAAGAACCACATACCTGATCAGCATCCAAAATCGCCACACTTGTATTGTGTTCATGTTCATTCTCAGAAGAATCTGGTTTTGATGATTCTGGGAAGCAGTGCCTAAAAACAAAAAAGTGTTAATCATGAACACCATATCCAAACCATGGTTTTTTGTGTCACAGTGGTAGATGAAGAAACGATAGTTACCTTCTTAAGAATCTAGATTCTTTTGGATAGCTGACATGTGGTGAAGTAAAAACTGATGGAGGGGATGTAAAACTAAGCGAGCTGAATGTCTGAGTGATGTGTATAGATTTGACAGGCTTTATGGGAGAAAGACTGTTGATATAGTTGAAGACGGGGGAATCCTGCACCAAAAAAGCAATCTTGTTAAACATCAAAACCACAGATAAACAGCTTGATAAATGATGAACATACCAAAATTTGCAAATGTGAGGACAGATACTGGAAGTACATATTCCTTCCCAATGCAAAGGAACATAGATGACATTAAAAGGATGCATTAAAGCATAGAATTCAGTCTCAGTTAGGCTTCCAACAGAAAACTAAAAATTTACTGCTTGCATGGAATAGCAAAGAATAAACAACCTCATTACAAGAAAAAAGAACACAAATATGGGATTTCAAATAAAGCTTGGTGTTATTGAAGTTACAAATCAAGCTTCATTATTCTTTGGTTGTCATTCTTACATGTATAATATAGCTTTATTTCAACCATGAACAGGAAGCTCACAAGTGCACTCGTTATAGACGGTATGAACAATGTGGGGTATGAGAAGAAAGAAAGAAAGAACCAAGAAATTCCTACCGCACCAAAGCGTGCACAAGTTATTGACAGCATCAAAGATACAGAGGGACAAAACACTGAACACAGTGAAAATGCAACAGAAAGCGAAAAATGAAAAAGGGGGGGAAAAATGAAATCTTGCTAGCAAAAACCAATTCAAGGATGTTCTGGTAATAACTTTAATAGGCAGATATTGATGAAAATATAAGAAAGTTAAAACAAAATAATGCTCCTTAATTTTTGAAGATAATGAAACATGGATCTCCAAAAAATTGCAAGAGCAAACACACAGAAATTTATAATGAGGACGAAAAAAAAACAATAAAAAACTGTAAAAGGAAAGCAGGAACAGAATATTTAGCATAAACCATTATAATACAGAACAAGAAGTAATTGAAAGGAACAAAATCCCATGTATACAAGGACCAGAAAACATCAAGAAAAGTAAAACTAAAAAGAAAAAGAGGAATTACAGAAGAATTATCAGAGCTTTAACGACAGGATTATTAAAAGAAAAAAAAAAAAAAAGGAAACTCGTTTTCAGTAAGCTACATCAAAAACCATAGATCTGATTCAACTAAAAATGCAAAAAATTGAAGATACACAAACGCTTGAGACCAACAAATGAAAACCCCAACTCCATCGACAAAATTGACAGAATTGACTCAAATACATGGGAAAACCACGCTAATTCTACCACATACATGCATCCTCCAGAAGTACCAGAAATTTAAAAAAAAAAAAATAAACCCTTTTTTTCTTAAGAGGGGGAAGAAGAAGAAGAAGGTGAAAATCGCACTAAAAAACTTCAGAGAAACGAAAATCCAACACAGATCAAAACGCTCTCACAGAAACAACGCCAAAAAAACCCAAAATTCAGACTCGACCAGTCAAAACCGGAGAAATCAAAGCCCTAAACCACCACAAAGCTCAAAACTTCCAACTCGCACCGAATCACCAGAAACTAAAAAACCGCATTAATCCACAAAATCACTTCACCTCAACACCAAAAACACCAGATCGAAGAAAGAGAAGTGAAAAAAAAAAAAAAACCAAAGTCAAACAAAGTCGAAGACCGGAATTAGGAAGAAAAAGTGGAAGAAGAAGACCTCGAATTTTGAAATGGGAGTCCCGATCTGGTTCCTCTCAGGCGTATCCATCGCGAAAATCCGAAGAAGATGATGAAGAAGAAGAAGAGGTACGAAACCTCCTCCGCATCTCTCTTTCTTTATCTTGTCATTCTCTTCACTCTCTCACTCTCTCACTAGTAGTGATGATAACAATAATAATAATAATTAAAAAAGAAGGAAGAAGAAGAAGAAGAAGAAGAAGATGAAGAAGAAAGAGGAGAAATTCAAGAGGGAGCGGGAGGCGGGAAGAGAAATGTGAAACAGTGATTGCGAGGTCAACAGCTGTCCGTCCACAACTTACTAGTCTCCACTCCCACTCACTCCCATGTCAAAACAAATTGCAACCAAACAAACCCTGCTTTTTCTTTTCTTATCTGGTATCTCGTATCTACCATCTACGTACGCATCTTTCATTTTATTTTTTTTATTTTTTTTAATCATCGTATTTTTTTTCTTTTATTGTCTCAATTAATTGTGTTTATTGGATCAGATACTGTTGTTTATGAAATGGAATAAGATAATGTGTAAGTAATTAACAGAAAATGTGCCACTGCCTTTTCTATTCTGTTGCCTTGTTATTTGTAAGCTTGCCAATATTAATTATTAGTAAATAACCATGATTACGTTCCTACAATCGCATGTATTAAATGATTTTATAATGCTTTCTTTATTTTCTTCTTAAATATTTTTAGTTATGATACAATTTATTCATAAATTACTAATATATAAATTCTTCCTAATTTTGTCATCTCATGATCATCCATTAACTCGTTCATTAGATATATTATAGATGGGGGTATATGTTTCTCATTTTTCTTGTCCACCGGTTACGAAGAGCTTAAGTGCCCGGCCATGTGTGACGTGCCCCCTTATAAATGATTTGTGTATAAGGAGCTATTACAAGCTCATTTAAAAAAAAAAAAAAAAAAAAAACCATTCTTACTATTGCTATTGCTATTACATCTATAAGTCAGATATGTTCTTGATAAAAAAGAAAATTTGAGAATGTGCATTTTCAAGTATTTGTGCTAATTAATACGAGAATACTATAAATATATCATATTTCTATTTTATTTAATTTCCCAGAAAACTACCTTTCCATCGTTCAAGTGACCATCAAAGTAATTTTATATTGTTTTTTTTTCAATAGTTTTCGTAAACATATATACCCAAAAGAATTAAAAATGATATTACTATATAGCAAATAACCAACCAAAGGTTGATTCGTCGGTAACGGAAACGAGCTTTAAGGTGAGTTAAGGGACTCATCACGAATTCGAGTCTTATCCTAAATATATTCTGACTAGAAAAAATAAATTCGCTAAACGCCCACTGAATCCCTTAAGTCTAAGAGAAAGAAGAGCACGAAAAATCCATCAACAAAAAATAATGCTATAAATATTTTTGTAATTATCAATTACTGACCAAGATAAAGTAATGCCAACATTGTCAAAAATTCCAAAATGCTTTACACCTTTTGCTTTGGCCCTAGATATTTTATACCTATGAGTATGTGTGGTCTCCGCTCTTTTACTTTCTTTTTTTTTTATCATTTTGGTATATAAAAAATTTTGTGAAATGCTGAAAAATTAGTATATTTACGAATTGTGAATAGCTTAAGAGATGCCAGCTTTCACTTTTGCCCTATATAATTTTGACCAAAAATAAAATTATGACAACCTTCATGAGAAAATTAAAAAGCCCTGTGAAGGATAACAAGGTACTAGTTACGCTGTCTGCCATTTTGGGGGTAATTACTCAAAATAAAAAGTGTATGTCACACATATACCTAATTAAGAGCTAGTGTATTATTTCATTCAATGACATGGGAATTAATGAACAAATGAGACCCCAATTCAGTTGTACACCAATATAAAATAGCATAAAGAGAATTTGTTAAAAAAGGGGAATCGAATTATCAGATAAACGTATCAAATAACAAATATTGGCTAGTTTTAACAGTGTGCATCTGAACTCCTTCACTTAAAGTCGAGAGTTCAATTTTTTCTCTTTACAAATAAGTGAAAGTTTTATCTTTTCTAATAAAAGTAAGAGTTGAACCATGATAGTTGGTTCGCATTATCCTTATCCGAACTCTTTATATTTCTCGTAATTATATTTGACTTCTTAGCCCTACTAAAGGGTCATGATTTTCTTTAATAACAAGCAAATCCAGCCTATTAAGAGTCTTACTCCCTACCTCAAGTAGAGGTATTTTCACTTTGTTAAGTTCATTTTACTTGTATTTTTTGTATTTTTTTTTTTTTATCTCTGTCTAGAAAATATGATGTGCAGTAGTGTTTAGGGAAGGATTGCAACCTTACTTTCATATTAAAGAGGCAAACCCTTTTGGTCTTTGTCTTCATCAACCTCTACCATTAATAGTTATTTTGCCATCTACCTTATTGATAATTGATATACATCTAATTATAATCTTCCTTGCATGTGTCAGAATCATTTTTATAATTTATTTCTTATTTCATTTTTAATAGTTGGGTACCACTACTATCGTTTCAAATTCATTCATTTTAATTATATCTTTTAATACCCTCCACCAACCTACCCGTAAATATTTATTTATAGACATATACATACCTCTCACTCCTTAATGGCTTGTAAATAGCTTAGGTTCCTTTTAATTCTTTTGTTTAATTCTTCATTTATAAATGAAAAGTGCATTAAAATATTGTTATTTTGATCTATGTGGGCCTGCCACGTGGGATGCCCAAATCATCCCCACCCAGGTAAGGGAGTTAATAAGAGTGGGAGTGAGACCAATAATTTATATGTATATCTCCCCCTTCATTTAATTATTCTCCAATTCATACCTAAAATAAAATTTCTTTTTAATAACCTTAGACTGTGAGACTGTGTTTGGTTGGTAATCTAAAAATAAAAATTTAATTCAAAAACAAAAAATTTAAAATATAATTTTTTTTTATTTTCTAAAAACAATCTATTTTCTTTATAAAAAAAATTAAAAACTATTTTTCAAATTAACTCAAATCAAACAAATTTTTTGTATTTTTAAATTTTTTTATATAAAAAATTATATTCGAATCACTAATCAAAAAGACCCTTATAATTTTAAGCTTATCAAATCATTAAACTTAGCAATATATGTATATAATTAGTTAACAAACCTACCCAAACGCCAATCTCTTAAAAGATTTACGTAGTGATTAATCCACTTTTACCTTTTAATTTCAAATGTACTTGTCTTATTCCATTTGGAAGGGTAGATTCATATTAAAGTGTGGATAGTTTTCTTTAAAGATTAGAGTTCAAAACGCATGCACTTTAATCATAATATATAGTAACAACTTTATCCAAAATCTGACTATTAAAATTTACACTATTGTATAAAAAAATCTTAAATATAATTATACATACACATGCATACAGACATATATATATATATATATATATATATATATATATATATATATATATATATATAATATTTTTAACCTCTTAATTAATGAATAATTATTTATGACACAATTGTACTTTCAATTGACTGGAAGAAGACATTATTGAGTCTCCCAACTCTCAACAATATATATTCCAATATATACTCCAAATACTTTAGTTACATTCGACCAGTGGCTTTTCAGAATATTTTTATTGGAAAGGGAATGCCTGCTAAATTATAACTTTTGAGAGCTTACATTGTCCTTCCTACCTTCACACAATATATAATATATATACTGCATTTTTTTATTTTTGAAATTAAGCATAGAAATTAGGAATCCTAACAAAGAAAACAGGTGCAAAAGGATGAACACGAGCTTGACTTTATTCAACTTTTGGAAGCATCCTTATATATTTAATATATAAAAAGAAGCATGTATGCAATTTGGACAAGAAAAGAAAATAATATAAGATTAGATACCATAGCTGTCTAGCTAATTCCAAAAACACTGACAAACTCCCGTTCCAATAGCTGCTCACCTCTGTCTCTCCGCTCGCCGCTTACCTGTCTCTCCGCTCCTCTCTTTTTGCAGGCAGAGCTCCCTTCTCCGTCGCCGACTGATACGTGATCGAAGCACCGATGGTCAAGGATTTTTTATTTTTATTTTTGTTATTTGTTTTGTTTTAGTTGTTTGTTTTATTGTGATGATCCTCTTGTTGTCGGATTCGTCCGTTGTTGTCGGTGTTGAATTGAAGTTAAGTTATTGAGTTCTTGAACTCGCTGAATACGGTCTTTGATACCGTGATATGGTAGACTTGTTAAAGCTCGGTCTTTGGTATCCTAATTTTTATTGTGCCTGCATTTAAAAAATGTCTCTAGTTTTAAGTAGGTTATTTTTCTACGGAGTTTGTTCATGAAATGAAATTTTATCTTTGACAAAATATAAATAAAAAACTCGTTCCAATATGTACTTGCCCCATGTTATTGTCAATAGTTAAGTCAATAATTAATAGACCCATATAGATTCCGTGGACTTCCAAATTCAAGAAATATAATAATTATAATAAAACGCTTATCAATAACTAACATGTTAGCTTAGTTGGTGACTCTGTCATATTCGAGTTCCAAAAAATTAGTCTCGTTCAAAAAAAAGAAAAAGAAGACACTTTCGAGGTGCAGTGAAAAATCGATAATCCAAAAAAAAAGCTTAACCATATATTGTAATAATAAAAAAAAACAAATGAAAAACATAACGACATATTATTTACATGTTATATAGCAACTATAAGAATCGACTTTTAATATTGTTTAGCAAGTGTATTTTTATTATATATAGTTGATGGATAAAATTTTGAGTCAACTCAACACAACAAAATCTTTTTCAAGTATATTGATCATTAATATGAATTCACTTCTTTTACTCGATTCTAGCCAGTTACAACTAGGCCAATCAACATTAAGATAACATTTTAAGATTTTTAGAAATTTGTTCTTTTTTTTTTTTTTTTTTTTTGCACTTAGAAATTTGCTCTTGAAACTTTGATCATAATTGAGGGTAGAGAACATATTATTTTTTAAATTAGAAACTAAGGCTTGCCATATACTTTATCTTGTTTTGTTTGGTCACATGAAATATACTTTTTCATTGAGACACTTTTTAGTTTTAATCTTGTATCATAACCGAGCAGAAGAAGAAAAAAAAAAAAAAAAAACCTTTTGTATGTTATTGATCATTAGATAGTAACTATACTCTTGTTTCATTTTTAAGTCACCGAAATCGATGTCCAAATAAAAACCTTACAATCATCTGGAGTTAATAAGTTATATTTTAACCGATATATATATATCTGTCAATTGGTTTATATTAAAATAATTATAACTTTTTTATTCTGACTTGAACGGGTCAAAAAGAATTATAATATAATAAAAAGGAGAGATTTATGAAATCTAATACCTCGGAATTATCAATTGTCAGTTTGGTGACTATTAAATGATAAATAACATGTAAAGATTAAATTTTTTGTTAGTATTAAGAAATAAACTCAATTATTTATTAAGTGTAGCTGTTAGTAGTTAGTCAATACAATTATATTGATTTGTTAATATAGTTTTGTAAATCTCTTTTACCTCTTTTACATGCCTTTTGGATCACTCTAATCAATGCTCAAATAAAAATAATATATATACATGATTATTTGAAGTTAATAAATCATTTTTCATTTCAAGTGTAGGCCAAATAAATTACCAATTACATGATTCAAATACCATAACTTTTTATTTTGTACTTTTTTTTTCTCAAGCATTATTTCTATAAAATCTAAGGTTTTTATTTATTTATTTATTTATTTTTATCACTGATTATGTGGGGTTTGTGATCCCACAAAACATAAATACAATTCAAAAATAAAAATATAGAAAATGACGTTTTATCGTTAATTGTTAGAAAACAAGGTCTTTTCTAACTAAAATCTTAGAAAATTGTTTTCTGATATGTCTAAATAAATGCATTTCATTTTTTTTTGAATAAAAAGAATAATTGTATTCGAATCACAAACTAAACACAACTTTATATTTTAGTCACTTCTTAATTGTTAATTTCTCATAAATATATTTTTATGACTTAAAAATTATATTCAAAATTATATTTATATTAATATGACGTATAATGAATTTAAGATGTTTTATTTTTCTTTTTTCTTCTTGATGAAATGGTGACACAATGGGTTTTTATATCAGCTTAAGTATAAATTTGAATATATATTTTGAATTATTTTAACGCTCTTTAATTTTTATGTGATGGCCGTAAATAATAATAAATAATCGTAGGGAGGGAGTTGACTTGATTGGTGGAAGATAATTAAAAAAAAGTATAGATTTGTCCACAATTCTCCCAATGTTTCAAAGGATCAAGTCTCTAAAAACCTCTAAAAACTTATATTAATTATTCTAATGTCTAGTTAAGCTATAGATAAGAATGTTAGTGCATGCAACGGAATTTTCAAACCAAATCTTAGTCTCTTTTTTCAACTTTTTTCAGCTTTTAGAAACAAGAGGATAGTGTCGGTGTGGTCCCGTATCCACCACCTGCATGAAAAGTCGTCCACGCGAGCCACCGCCGCACCTAACCAGCACGACCACTCCATCTTATCATTGTGTTTTCGCCCTCTCGTTACGATGATGGCATTTGTCGTCCCATGCGACCACTTTAGCCACATGCCACTTGTCAGCTCACGTGTCACGAGCCAGTTAAAGCACAAAGAGACAAAAAGTGACACGTGCCAGTTAAAGCACAAAGAGAGAGAAAAGTCAGGGAGTTGACTCGGTTGTTGGAGGCATATATTTTTGCGTTTTTTTGAATTTTTAACAAATGATGGAGCCATCATGATTCATGATTTTTAAGGGTGGAAGCATGTTCGATCAACCTCAACAATCCCATTATTGAATGGAATACAAGGCGATGGGTTGGATGGGGTTGTTTTAAATATTTGGGTGAAGTTGACGCTAAGGACTTGTTTGGTGGGGGATACAAAATATGATTATTTTTATAAAATTAAATTAAATAAAAAAAAATTAAATTTAAAAAATAAAAAAAGTAAAACTCATTATTATTATAATAAAATAAAAATAATTTTTTTTTGTCATCATTATTTTATTTTATTATAATAAGATAAAAATAAGACTGTGATTATTTTTTATTTTATCAACTGAACTTAAGACTAAAAAAATATTATCGCATCTAATCTCGTGCACCAAACAAGCCATAATAATTTGAGTTAGGTCATAGGTTAATATTTTTTAGAACCTAACTTAATATGAACCAAATCAAATTTAACATTAATCATAAAATCTCTTTTCCCTGAAGCCACAAAATCGTGAAACTAACAAAACCCTCAAATTTATATATCAAAATCGTAACCTTTTCTAGCCTTCTATATAAAACTACTTAACCAATTTTTTTTTTTCTTCGATCCGGTTTTTTTTAAGTTTTTTTTTTTTGAACTAATTCGGGTTAAATTGCATTGAGTTAAAAAATTAATTTAATTTGAATTAGGTTTCATTTTTTTTTAACTCCATTTGTTTGGGTTAGATTAGATTTTGGCACAAATCAAACCCAATCCAATTCATTACAACCCTTACGGTTTTATTTAGTCTCAAAGTCAAGTTGGTCAAAGGAGGAGACCTGGTTGAGTTGGGTTGACCGACTGAGTCTACTCGGGTGAGTTGGACTGGGTGGATGCATGTGGGTTCGGAGTTGTGATTTTTACTTACTTTTCTTGGTGGGTGGTATGAAATGATGTTTTCATATGTAAAAAGAATATTGGATGGGTTGAAAAACTTGAAAGCTGCGATTCATATATATATTAAAATTAAAGGACTCTGGGAGTTGGAGACGATGAGCATGTCTTCTACTCTTTTTCAGAGTAAATCAGATTCTTTCTCTCTGTATATATAAATTGATAAATATATGTTAGTCTTTCCACATATATAAATTAATAAGCAAAATAAAAGGTGTTTCCCTCCTCTTCTTCAGACTCTGATATTTCTTTAATTTAAATTAGAGAAAACCTCTGTAAACTTTATAAACTCCTTTTCTTTTTTCAGCACATTTTTTTTGTTAATGTTTTCATTCCATTAAAGATAAATCTTTAAATGGAGAAATTTTGTATCCGTAGACATCAAGGCATTTGCAGGCACAACGATAAATAGAAGAAAAACCCTAACAACAATAAGATAGAACCATAGAACCCTAACATCAAAAGTTAAAATCTCACGACAACAAATAAAATTTAACACCAAAAGGGCATACCCTCCTAACATTAAAATAATAAAATACTTAAAAATATACATTAAACAATAAAAGAAACTCAAACAATATAATATTAAAACATTTGCTTCATGTTGGCTCTAAACGCTGCCGGCGAAGGGGGCGGGGAGAGAGAAGGGAACCGAATAAAAGAGTGCAGTGACCAGCGATCAATGAGAGTTTAATTACCACCTTAATTACTCCATCAGTTTTTTCTTTGTCTTAGGTTCAATTCTCCTCATCAAACTCACCTTCTAAGCACTACAACTTCTATTCTATTCTATATTTCTATTAATGGCTTTAAAGGCCGTGTAAGAGTTGGGCCTTTTTCAGGTCCATTAATTAATGGGCTTCGGTTATTTTGTTCAGCCTTAGAGCCCGTCCATCCAAAACAAACTGGAAAATGTACTTAGAACATCTTGACTTTCAGATGTAATAATACATATTTAATGTATGTAAAGATTTTAAAATAGATTATTAAAAGTTTGAGTTGTATCATAAATAAAAAACATTTGGCATGTATACTGCCAGTCCCTTTCCAATGGACATCATGAAGTGAACATGCTACATGTACAAATCACACATTCAACCACACTTGTTGCCCATCATCCAACACAATCCACCATGAATAATGAGTTTTTTTTTTTTGGTGAAATAAAATGTGTATGCCGAGGGATTGACTTCATATTCACGTAGGACGTACGTGAAATGTCTATTTCACCAAGGTCATTGTTGTGACTTAAACTTTGATCTTTGTCAAATTATTGTAATGATCGAACGAACTGAACCTACCTTTGATGGCAAAAGGAACTAATTAAAATATAAGAAATTATATGTAGATTATTAGCAGGTATTTTCTAATAATTAATACTTTTCTTTCATGGTCACAAGTCTTTTCAATTTGCCGTATATAACCCGTTGTTTAAATTTCAATATGACTATGATAGATTACATTTATTGTTAGTTTCAATAAATATGTATTATATTTGTCAATTTTTTTATGCAATCATCCTTAAAATATGTTTCCTATAAATTGGATGAGCACAAATTGGGAGTCGCATCATGAATTAGAAATCTTTCGTATTCAACCAAACATTTCACTTTATAAAATGTACTTTGATTCATAAAATAAAATGAAATAATAATTTTATTATTATTTTTTCGTCACAACTAATTTTATTATTTTTAATCAAAAACCAATTTTAACTATATTTATTAAAATTAAGTTTATTATTTTAATAAAAAAATACTTTATTATTTAAAAATTATTTTTTATTCTAACTTTATATTGATAATAATATTTTTTTATTTGTATGAAATATTCATTTTATTATTTTTTAAATTAGTTTTATTATAAATTTCTATTAATAATAATAATTTTTATATTTTTATGAAATATTGATTTTGTTTTTTAAATAATTTAATTATTATTTTTCATCACAACTAATCTTATTATTTTTAATAAAAAACTAATTTTACTATTTTAATAAAAATTAAGTTTATTATTTTGATAAAAAAATACTTTATTATTTTGAAAACTATTTTTAATATGTTTAATAATGAATTTTCATTATTTATTATATTAATACAAATTAATTTTATTATTTTTAATAAAATAATAAAATTAATATTCAACACAATAATATGATGTTCTAAGAAAAATTATGTAAAATTTTCATGCGTAACCAAATACAGTAATATAACATTTTTATTTTCAGATTCTCATCAATTACTTTCTCAGAAATCTAATTGTCATTTTTATCTAAAGATTATCGTATACGAAATGCAACCAAAGTCGTATATATATAAAAGGTGGGGACGGATTATATATTATTTCATATGTTGTTCCTAGAAGCCTGTTCGTTTGCTGATTAATTAGGGCTTCTGTACACTGAATTAACCCTTTTTTTTTAATTATGGCGCCAGCTCATGACCTTCAATATTATGACATATTTAGCACCACAATTTATACAGCCTATATATATAAATCATTTTCTTCTATATCCCACTTTGTTTTTGGTGACTACGTACTTTATACAACATGTATAAATTTCTGACTACAAAATTTCACCAATTTTATAAAATGATTAATGACGAATTTAGCATTATATACATTCGAGTGTGTATTAATATTTTATTAACAAATGGCTATATACTTCACCAAATCTTACACTAATATTCTAATTAAGTATTCTAATTAAATATTTTATTAATATGAAAAAAAATCTATTAATTAATGGCCTAATGCTTCACCTAATCTTTTTACATGGTTAGCTTAATTATTATTTTTTAATAAATTTATAAGAAATATATAACTTATCAGTAATGCTAGGAGCCAACGGAGAGGCAAGGGCATTGTGTACCATTTAAGGTATATTTTATGATTAATAATTCTTTTCATAAATTTTAATTTTAATTAAATATCAGAAAAACCTTATTTATGTTTTGTAATACTTGGAAGACGGCTTTTTTGTTCTAAAAGTTTTTTAAAAGACACACTTGTGCTTACGTAGTGTCACGTTATTTATTAATATTAACTAAGTGTTGACAAATAAGTTATTATTTTTATTTTAATGATATTTGTAATATTTTTTTAATTCTTTTTATAATAATCAAGTGAAAAGCCCAGCTAATAAGCTTAAACCTCGATTTTTTCTAATAAAAAAAAAAACACAAAACAAAAAGACTTGGGTTTAACAAAGGTTTAGGAGAGAGAATCTACACCGTTCGATCGCTTAGTGATGTGTGTAATCAAGGAGGACGTGGCTATTATGAATGCCTAGCCCACGTAGTACACGTGGCGGTCACATGAAGGGCCCCACGGGCGATATAATATATGTGGCTGGGCGAGATCAACGAAGGCAATTTGGTCCAACTTGGCTACAAACGGCCGTTTCCTAGTTGGCCGTTGCGTCGGGATTCTCTAGAAGAATATCCAAGAATTTATTTTTTGCAAAATATTTTGTCATTTTGTTTTACCAAAACACCCTCAATTAGTGAATCTATTGACTAAAAAGAAGTTTAAAAAAGAAAAATCCCGTATTAATTGGACCGGGACCCGCCAACAAAGGAAAATGAGAACCAATTAAATGGTATTTATATGAAAAGATTTTCTATTCAGATACTTGGTGAAACTGAATGGTATTAACCGTCCAACTAATTAATTATATCCCTTTTTAACAAAGTTATTAATTGAACCCAATTTTGAGTTTAAAGTATCTATTTTTATGTATTTATTCGTTTTAAACATATGAATTAATGCTTTTGGTTGTATAATTTATGCAAAGTTGGTCACAAGACAGCAAAGAAAGAAGGTTTAATATAGTAAGCTTGTGTTTTTTTCGAGTTCAATAAAAACAATATCGACCCTAAAATAAACTAAAGAATTTTCTTTTATAAATATTCAATGAACATTTTTAAATTAGAGGGCATTGACGTACTCAAAATTGGGGTGCTTTCAAGATACAATATTTATTTTCCTATACCTTTGGTATGCTATTTTAGCGTATTTTAGGTACTAAAAATGACCTTAATTTGTGCATTTTAGGTACTAAAAATGACCTTAATTAGTTTTGCATTTCTGTTTTATTAAGTGTTATTAAAAATTAATAAAACAAAAGGGCCCAAAGGGTACATTTGTCCCATTAAAAATATCGTTAATTTCGTTAAGATCTTAGAAGCTGTTGTTATTCAGTTCTTCATGGTCGGCTCTCTGTTCCTCATTCTTAGATAATCTAAAACAAACTTCTCTTCTCCACACGTTTCTTCCCGATCTTAACAACAACGACGATAGCGGCCAATCCCTATCTTCGCTTCCTCTTCTTCTTTCTGCGTTTAATTTCGTACACAAACCGGCTGATGATGCGCACCGTGATGTCATCTTCATCTCCACGACTTGTTCTTATTGTTCTTGTTGTTGGTATCCGTAGGATTCCTTTGCTCTAAAGTTACGTTTAATTCTGGATGTCGCTATCTCTGTCCCCTTCCTGAGGGTTTTAATTCTCGGTCAAAATTCCAGTCGCTTTCGCTTTTTTTCCTTTCTATTTCTAAAACAAAAAAAAAAAGTTTTTTTTTTTTCATTTTTTTTTTTGGTGGGGATTTTAAGAGCTTTTTGCGGGTTTTCAGTTGCCGTGGCATTTGGGTATCTTGTTTGTGTTTTATTTTTTAATTTTCAAAAGTTTTGAGTTTTTCTTTTTCGTTTAATCCATTTTTTGTACGGTAGTAGCGTGACTTGGGTTTTTTTCTCCTTCTTCTTGTTCTTCTTACTTTTTTTCTTTTAATTATTTTTAATTTTATTTTTAATGAGATGATTTTATGGGAAGGGTTGGTGGTGGTGTAGAATATAGGGCAATTCGAGCTTTTGAAAGGTCAAGTTTTAATTTTTGGGTGGTGGGTCTTTCTGAAATTTATTATTGTTCATCATTTTTATAAAATGTCAAAATTGGAGGGAGATGGACCTAGTTTTTAATTTCTAGGGTTTTTTTTCTAGTAGAAATTCAGAGTGGAACAGAAAAGGTGGGATTTTCCCGTAGATTTGTTCTCTTATGACAGTTGAATTCATGATGAGATTTTGAGAAATTCCTCTGATTATTATTTTTATATATATTTTTTTAGTAATTGGATTGAGTTTTATTGATTCATCTCCAAGTTTGTAAAAAGAGAAGAACAAAAATGGATTTGAATTCTGATAAAGAAAGTGGTGGTGGTAGTGTTAGAACAGTTGAGAAATCTAGTGTTAAAAGTGGGGAATTGGGTTCAAGGGCTAGAACTATTGGAAGCATTAGTAGCAAAGATATGTTTGTGAGAGCTGATAAGATTGATTTGAAGAGCATGGATTATCAGCTGGAGAAGCACTTGAGCATGGTATGGTCAAGGGAAAATGGGTCTCAGAAGCCTAAGGAAGAATGGGAGATTGATTTGTCTAAATTGGATATAAGGAATGTTGTGGCTCATGGGACTTATGGTACTGTTTATAAAGGGGTTTATGATGGTCAAGATGTGGCAGGTGATTCTGATATCTTTATCTTTCCCTTCTATTTAGTAGTGTATTTGAAGTTAGATTTTGCATGAAATTGGTGATTTTAATTTATCAATCTATTTGATCTCCATGTCGAAATATTCCTCTTTTATTTACTAGCAATTTTGTCACTTAGAATCTTAAAGTGAAATTCACTTGTAATTTTTGTTTTCTGAGATATTCATTCTTGATTTATAATCTTTCTACATATTCTGGCAACTGAATTTTTTGTTTGCATATGCATGCCAGTTTATATATAAGGTCAAAATGCATTGTGGGCTTGTGAATCTTGTGATCATGTGACGAGACTGCTATTTTGTTTGAGAATTGTCAGCTTGAGCTTATGAATTCTCCGAAGAGATGTTTTTGATAGGTTACAGGGTCAAGTTTGTATTCTTGTTAGGTCCATTGGTCTGTAGTTTTGTAATTTGTATAATTTTGTTTCAAATTCAAATTGATTAAAAGAAGACGATATTCTGATCAGACAATGAGTTTTTATGTGGTAAAAACCTCTTTAAAAGAGAGGAAAGCTCCACTACATAGAAGAAAAAAAAAACAAAAAAAACTTTTATTCACTAAACTGAGTTGTATGAATAATCCTGATTTACCTCAATGAAATGAATATACTTTGATTCAAACCCGTTTTATAACCATAAAGACGTAGAATCATCACTTGGAATTTACTGAGAACAGGATCCCCTGTGTTGTTGTGCACAGACCTTAGATGCACATTTAGTTGTATCACATATCATCTAATTTAAGAGCCTTTCTATCTTTTGCACTCTTTTATCAGAAATCAGAGCATGAGAGCTTAAGGCTCCTTTTTTGGTAGCTGAGAAATGTCAGATGAGGAAAGTAGAGAAAAGGCATCTTCTCCATGTAATGGATCATATTTATATGAACAAGCAAAATTCAATCAACCAAGGTTTTAGAACTGATGATCGCAGTTTCTTTTTCAGTGATTGTTTATACATAAAACTCTTTCAGTGACCAATCATTGAAATTTTATGATCAATTATGCGTGAACCTTTAACCTACCAAATTTTGGTTATACATCCATTTATTTTTGCCTCCTCCCATCTTGAATTCTATTGAAGACACTCTTTAGAGTTGGATCTCTTAAGGATTAGGACGCAAGATATGGAGTCTTGGCATTTGTGCATTCTTCATATTGTTTTCTCCCCCTCCCTCCTTCCTTTAGGCATGAGATCAAGGTTTGAAGGGTTCTTATTTTTAGCCTTGTTATCAGTACCACTTTTTTGTTTTGAACTTTTTGATTGTGAAGCTTGTAAGAACTTCCTGATTGCATCAGCCTTCGGATCCTATAATGACAATTGACAAGTAGAACCATTACCATAACAATAGTCTGAACATGTTTCCTTTGTTTCAATTACCTGAATCGTAACTTATGTTAGTCTTCTTTAGCAAGACACGCCATTTGCTTTTTACATTTTTGGGTTCTTTGTGTATGATCAAATTCTGAGGGATCTGAATCTTTGTTATGCCTAAATTTAGATGGTAATGCCCTTTGTTTTGAAGCATAGAATCTTTATAGATTCTAAACCCTTCTTGGAAAATATACTTCCTGGTACAGGGGATGCAAGTATGTAATCAATATCTTGGATGAAGGTCTTTTAGCAAAGGAAATACAACTTGTATAATTTAGAAGATACCCTGATGATTATCAAACCTGGTGAATGTCCAAATTATAGTTTCAGCACAACGGAGGGAAAAGGAGAGGCAATGAACTATCTTGTTGAAGGATTAGTGTAATTCATTTTACGACCTCTGTAAAGAAGGCATATAATAATACTTCTAGTGGGTTTTTATTAAAATTTAATTGCAAACTAGTTGAATAATTAGTAAGTGAAAACTTTGTTACACCATTCCTTTTTTAGTAATTTTTTTCTTATTACACACAAAACAAAGCGCCTTATCAGTTTGGATATCATCAAAGTGTGTCAAAATGCAGGCCTTTTGAGGACCATAAATAGCAGGGACTGAAGCTTAATGGAACATTGAACTTCAAATTCTTAGAATCTCTTTCAAATCAATGCTTGTAGTCTTTAAATATGTTTTTATAAGATACATTAAACATGTGCACATGTGCTTTCATAAATTGATTTTGTTTTCCTTTCTTTTGGTGGCGGAGGGGTGTGGAGTAATGGACTGGATGACATTGAGAAATTCAAAACAGGTCAAAGTGAAAGTATATGTGTGTGTAATCCAGTATAAAGATCGTTCAAACTATTCGCTTTTATATTTCTCTGTTATTTGTTTCTTGCATATCACTTGATTTTTCCTAGTTATTTGTTGCATGGAATATATAACCTATATATGCATCCTTTAGTTTGGCTAGAACTTATTGATATCGTAAAATTTGAGAATGTTCTAAAAGCTCATCAACTTGACATAAATCTTTAAATGTAATTGGACTATGTTGTTTTATTGGTGGAGATGGCCAAGGTAAGCTTAGTGGTAGAATGCTATATTCTTGTAAATTGAATAAACACATTAAGCACGCTTTTTCTTTTTAGAATTGATTGTAAAGGAATATGGTTTCCCAAATAACTTGATCCACACTTAGTCAAACAGTTAAACGCCACCACTAGTGAGCCATATTTGGATGTCATTCGCATTCTTACAATGGTGTTATTTTTTTAACAATATAGTGAAGCTTTTGGATTGGGGAGAGGATGGTATTGCAACAACTGCTGAAACTGCTTCTCTTCGGGCATCATTTCGGCAAGAGGTTGCTGTTTGGCATAAGCTTGACCATTCAAATGTTACAAAGGTGAACTCTCTTCAACACTCGGGCTTATGTATTACTGTAGTTTGTTTCATATTCTTAATGTCTTCGCTAAATGGACACTTTGATGACATGAATGACAGTTCAGGTAAGCATAGTTACTATTTGGTCTTCTCAGTTTATCAAGTCTTGGTGATTTTCTTGCATTGATCAATAAATATATATATTTTTTAATGTAACTAGCCCTCTTTTTTTTTTTTCCTTTTTTTATAATTTTTTTGTGGTTACTGATTCATATATCCTCCGTTTCAGTTTGTTGGTGCTTCAATGGGGACTTCAAATCTTAAGATTCCTTCAAAAAATCCTTCAGTTGAAGGCCATAATTCCATTCCTGCCAGAGCATGCTGTGTTGTTGTGGAATATCTGGCTGGAGGAACTCTAAAGCAATACTTAATAAGAAACAGGCGAAGGAAACTTGCTTTTAAGATTGTGATCCAACTTGCTCTGGACCTCTCTAGGGGGTGAGTCTCATTCTTTTCTCACCATTGAAGTGAAAACATTCATCAGGTACGACGTTGACTAATGTATGTGTGACTGTTGTCGAATTTGCAGTTTGAGCTATCTACATTCAAAGAAGATTGTGCATCGTGATGTTAAAACAGAGAATATGTTGCTAGATACTCATAGAAACTTAAAAATTGCGGATTTTGGTGTTGCCCGGGTTGAAGCTCAAAATCCAAAGGACATGACTGGTGAAACTGGTACCCTTGGATACATGGCGCCAGAGGTGCTCATTTCTTTGTTAATTCTAATAAACTAAAATTTTCAATTCATTTACTTGTTTATTATAAATAAAGTACCTTTTCGGCTTTTTCAACATAAATAAATGACTTAGATTTCCTTAGTTAAAACTGACATACTCTTATTCAAGTATAATGAAGTGACTCAAATTCCAAATGATAAATAATTAAGTTCTTAGGATTCCCATGAACAAAATATAGCATAAAGAGATTGTTTTTTTGTGGTAGAGATTTATTTTCTGAATTCTAATGTGCTGTTGTATGTGTAGGTCCTTGATGGTAAACCTTACAATAGAAAATGTGATGTATACAGCTTTGGCATATGCTTATGGGAAATCTACTGTTGTGACATGCCGTACCCTGATCTTAGCTTTGCTGAAGTTTCATCTGCAGTTGTTCGACAGGTTGGTATATAAATAAACCTACCTCTTTTTGTTTTCCAAACATATTTCTTACTCTTTGTATTAACTATCCGTATGTTAGTCTTTCATCCATCCTCATGCTTTTTACCATTTAATAACGTACAAAATCTCCTTTGTATATTCTTGTTTCAAAAATGCCATTAGGTAACAAAAAATTGCTTCATTTTCTTATCCTCTTTTTCAACAGCTTTCTTTTGCCAAGAATAAAGATGCTGGGTCACTTACTGTTATATAACTGTGATAATGCATCGTTATTTTATTGCATTATATTACAATCTTTGACTTCTCATTTGAAAAAGAGAAATAGTTTTTAACCAACGGTGGGTTGATTCAGTGGTTGGGTGCAAGAGCACCTACCTTTAAGGTCTCGAGTTCGAGTCACCTCCCACCACTTGTTGGCCAACGGCATCCTTGAGTGTTTGTGGCCATGCTCCAGAGGGATTAGGGGAGACGTAAGAAGTAAGTCCCCGATACTGACCTCAAAAAAAAAAAAGAGAAAAAAAGAAAAAGAGAAATAGTTTCACACTTTTCCAGTTTTCAATGTTGTTGTTTGTGTTATTTCTCCCATTCACGCCAAAATTGATGCTTTATATAAAGAGCAAATGTGTTGAGCTTTTTATTCTATTATTGTTTTTTAGAAGTCAATATAACATTGTTAACTTAAAGATTTCGATGACTTCTGATAATATTATCACGGGTTTCTACCAGAACCTACGACCAGAAATTCCTAGATGCTGCCCAAGCGCACTTGCAAGCATCATGCGCAAGTGTTGGGATGCACACCCAGAAAGGCGCCCTGACATGGATGAGGTGGTGAGGTTGTTAGAGGCAATCGATACAAGCAAGGGAGGAGGCATGATTCCAGAAGATCAGGCTCAAGGGTGCTTCTGTTTCAGTGCAGCTCGTGGTCCATAATTTTGATGCTTGGGAGCCTTAGAGAGATGGTAACTGGTAAGTGATCGATCATAGGCTCTGTTCTTGGGTCTTCAATGGCAACAAAGTTGGCAGTTAAAGCTTCAAGCAACTGGTTACAACATGTTTTCCAACATCTTTCTAATTTGAAAGTGAGATGATGATAGTGCATATATACTACATAGTAAACATTCTTCATTAGAGTTTCTATATGCTCTTTTATGGTCCTCAGAAGAACTTAAAGATGATGGTTCAATATGATTGATTTGTTAATATGGTAACATTGTATTTGAATGATTTGAGTATAAATCAAAGGTGATCTATTGTTACCTTAGTAGACTATCCTTTAATTGTGATTTTCAGCGTCATCATGTATGGCTACATGATTTTTACAACACATTAAATCATTGGAACCTCTGATGTTACTCTTATGAGCCAACTTTGATACTGTTTTCGAGTCAATTCTGTAGTAACTCATTGGTACTACCTGAATAAGAAAATTGACTTGTTTCATGGGTGATTAATATTCATGTTGTTTTTTATATGGCAAAGTGATGATTTTTTTTTTTCTTTCATTGTTTAAAAAATATGTTAATGTAAGATGGTATGTTTAGTAGCCCATAGGCCGGTGATTCCTAATGGGAGATGATATTCTTAATAGCCCATGGGCAGTGATTCCTCTTTGTTTAAGTGGAAACTAAGGTCAGAGTTACCTCTTCTCTGGTATTAAAAGACTTGTAATCAATTGGGTCATAGGCTTTTAAATAGTTTGCCCATGAGAGGGTCTGGATCTTAATCAGTGTGGATATTAATTATTCCAACTAAACTCTTTTTAGGCGTACTTATTAATTCAAATGAGGGGTTTTACTCTTAAAGACATACTCTTCTTTTTCTTTTTTCTTTTTTTTTTTCTCTTTAAAATCTAGTTTTGTATTTTTATCAATATTTCTTCTTTAAAAAGAGCCCCCTAATGAATAGAAAAATATTAATTTAACTGTAAAAATTATAACTGTATGTGTAATTACATATGCATATTCACTAGATATTCGTATGTTATACATCTCAAGTTATGTAATAAATGATTTAATGAACATAAACATGTAGTTGAACATGTAGTTGTAATTTTTACAATTAAATTAGTATTTTCTCTCGATTAAGTTTAACAACAGTGAAGATGATGTAAGAGGGGTGCATCACCAATGGAATCATTTGTGGAGGATGATGAGGCACACTTGTTAAAACACAGGCGTAACATGTATCTTGAAGCTTCCAATGCTTTTATTCTATAATCCACTACCCAGCACAAGCATACATGAGAGGAAGATAAGCTTATCAGAAATCTAGTGGACTCTGAACAGCTTCAAATTGCAAGGGCTGGAGCTGCGCTTCATGTCCCCCACTACCATCTGCTTGCTCCTCACCCAACAATCTTACTATTACTCTGTCATTATGGGTTAATAATTATAAACAAAATAATATTTTACTTTTCTATTCTAAAATATCATCTACATTAAAATATTTCGCCCACATATATCGAATATATATAAAATGTATTTGTCGTTTTTAGTAGTGTATATCTAAGTATTTAACCCTTGATCTTGAGCTTTCATGATTTTACTTTTGGCAAGATTTATTTTCCTTTCTTTAGAAAAAAAAAAAATGTTCAACATTTTTTTTCCCTTTCTATATAATTGTGATTTGAGCATTACTTTTAATTAAGGGTCAAGGACTGATTCAAACATGTTTGGTTTTTTGGCTTAAACATAGATCTCTAGTTATATTAGAATATGGGAAATTGTATTTAGAAAGTAATTTGATATTATTAAATATGAATAGTTGTCTTATGATCTAGTTAGAACATTTGAACAAAAAAAACCATGTTGGTGTAATTTTATTAAAATGAGGAGCTCTTATTGGTCACGGATTCTAATATTGTGGGTGTAGGTTCTATATAAAAGAAGAGCCTCATTGTTTAATTATCAATTCCAACTAATAGGTAAGGTCTAAAAAAAGGTGAAACTTGATCTTTCCAAACTTTGTAAAAGAAAGTCGAGTTTAGAACTTGTGGGAAGTGACACAGTTTAAGTCCAGTTTTATCTTGAATATTTTCTTTCTATTATTTTTTTTTTATTTATTTATTTCTTTACCAAAGTTTTAGAGCGGTGTTAGTACATAGTTTAAAAATACTTGAAGTGTTTAATTATAAAGTAATAGTGAATAAGTTGTTTTTGTTTGAAGTTTTTTTTTTGTCCTAATTTTTAAGTTTTTCGCTTACATTTTAAAATTGTGGGTGTTGCTCTTAATGAAAACGCATCAATCACATGATCTTGGATTGATGTGGCAAAACAGAATTAGTTTGCTCCATTAGCTCTGTATTGATTTTTTTTTTAAATTTTTCACGTGGTGTCCCTGTCCTTCGGGTGAGACTAATCTACATTCGAGCACTGTAGGGACATTAGACAGCTCTCTCCAAGTGGGCGCGATTTAGGTGGACATGAATTTCGATCAAGATCTCCACCCCTTAACCATCCTAATCACAAACCCTCGACCATTTGTACCTCTTCATTGATCTTTTATTTATTGACTATGAGCCATTAGAAAACTTTGAGTATTTTTTCCAACAAAACAAAGACTAAATATTCTCTGAGTTTGAAACTAAGTCTTCTCTAGACAAGCACTTTAAAAAGCTCAAGTTTAAAATTCGATTTGCACAAAGATAAAATTGCCAAATAAAATTAATATATTGGTTACACAACCTTATCATGAACAGTTGTATATATATGTGTGTATGATCATCTGGATTTAATATTACATACTATTATCTATATGTTACTTTTTATGAATGTTAACTGTTAAAATTGATTATAATATGATAGAGTACACAAGCAGACAATTAATTAGATACGTTGTATTAGCCTAATCAGATCAGTAATTAGTTACAACATATGTGTAAGTATATTGCCATGTGAAGCTCCCACGTGCGTCAGTTACAATAAATTAATTGCATATATATGCGTGTGTGCGCACGCGCGTATCTTCTCCAATGTAAAAGTATAAAGTGAATGAGAAAAAGCTGAAATTTTTGGCTGAGCATTTCTAAATCTTGTTTTTTTGCTGAAACCTTACATAATACAAAGTTTTTAGAATTAGGATAGAATTAAGTATGATAATTTTAAACAGGTTTATGTTTGAATAAAAAACTATTGTAATTATAAACGTTAGTTAACTTTAACGATATGTTATTTTACATAATTTCTATATGGTTCTTTTATTTCTTGATCTTTTCAACTTTCTTTGGCCTAATGCCAATATCGACCTTCTATTTGCATTCAAATAAAAAGAAGAAGAAGTATTGTAATTTAATCTCGTGTTGGGTGAAGACACATGCTATTTAATCTCGTGTTGGGTGCAGACACATGCTATCTGTTGTTAAAATAATGTGTTAAGGAGTGCCTTGTTAAATTTTGATATTATATAAATAAATTAAATTAAATGTGATTTATTGTAGGGTGAAAGGATAGCTAAATTAAAATTTGATATTATTATGACCCTTAAATAAGTAAAGATATTCAAATATTATAATGTTTAATACCATTAAATTTTTATTGAATCATGTATTGCGGAGAATTATTCTATTTTAATTGTGTAATCAAAGAGATTTTGGTAACGTTAGGTGTTTGGGCTAGCTTATGTGCACCGACTAATTTCTGAGACAAACCTTAATAAGAGAAGAGAGTGACGTCCCTTTAATAAATGTGTATGTGATCTTACATAGTCTATTACGCAAAAGATTTTTTTCCTTAGCAAAGGCGATGTCCATTCCATTTTATGATGAAACTTGAACTCATATTCTCATAGATCATGAGTATGAGCTCTAATTATTTCATCATCTTGTTAAGCGGTCACATTTATATGTTATTTATGTTATTGCTCGTGATCTTATTTAAGGGTGTCAATAAATTCATTTAAATTATAAAATCGAACCCAACTAGTGTATTTGATTCAATTTGATTTAATTTTTAATAAGTTTGATTTAGTTTAGATTAAAAAAAATATAATCCTATAGATTTAATTTAAAGCTTTGAAAACCCATTTAAACAGAACAAATCGATCCTATTCCCTACAATTGCTTTATAAATCATTTGTTGTTATCAGGTGCAATTTCCTGTTTTTTTTTTTTTGGGTCTACTACAAGTTATGTATGATAACTAAGAAATAAAAATGAAAACATAAGGCTAAAAGCTTACAATTAAAGCCACTCATAATTATATTATATTTTACTCGTAGGACCGACCTCACATGTGGGAGATGAGGTACCCGCCTACCACGCCAAGTAGTAAGGTCGTTTTCGTATTTTGGTATCATTCTACGCTTTCTTCTATAACTCGTCCAACATGAAGCGAGCGGCGGGCGAGAGCATTTCGTGCTTCACACTTCACACAGGTGTTTTTTAAGTTCCAGAACTCAGAGTCGCCGGAGGCCATTATAGTCGGCGAGGATCGACGGCGTAACTCTCTAAGGACACTCTTAATTAGTTTATTATGGCGTTCGGAAGTGCCAATTCCTCGGCAGAAATGCTCGATTTCCTCCGACGGTCCGGCGGTTTCGCGGTGATCGACGGCGGACTGGCGACGGAGCTCGAACGACACGGTGCAGACCTAAATGATCCTCTCTGGAGCGCCAAGTGTCTCGTCAGTTCTCCTCATCTTATAAGAAAGGTAACGATAACAACATTTTTATTTTTGGAAACAGTGTTTGATTCTATTTCGATTGTTTTCTATTGAAATGTGGTGTATTTGATGTTTATATCAACTGTAGATTGAAATTTTAGGGTTTCTTTGGTGGAGATTTAGTTGTTCTTTTATTTTTATTTTTTTTGTAAAGGAGGAATCTTTCTAGGATGGATTTTGGTTTCATTTTGCTTTTTGGTTAGTTAATTATTAATTCACTTTGAGTTGAGTTTTTCTGATGAAGTTAGTTTTCATATTAATCAGGTGAATTTTATGAGGAGATGCGAGTAAATTTATGTACAATGCAAAGAAGATTAGTTTTGCATTTATGAGAAATTTGTTCCGCTCTAGTTGTTAAGTGCAGGCTAATAGTACTTGATAATTCCAAATCCACAAGTATGATGATCATATCCAATTGTTTACATATTACAAGCCACTGAGCTAAATTCATGAAGCACATGGTTAAAAGACTAAACTTTCATAACTAGGAATCACTTAATGAATTTTTTTTTATTTTTATTTTTTAAAAGTGAGCGTTACATTCATATGTCAGGGGACCCAAAAATTATGTGAAGTGAAGCTGGTAATTATGATCAATACCATATGGCTAACAAGTTCATTTTATTTTGTTTTAATTTTCTTCTTCTTCTTCTTCTTCTTCCTTTTTTTTTTTCATTTTATCTTTTTAAAGGACTTATTTTCTTCGTCTTTACTTGTTTTATTTTTAGTTTTTTTTCCCCATTTATTTATTTGTTTTAAGTTATCTATTACTTCATTTGCATCTTTTCAGTATGGGAGTGGCTTTAATGGAAAATATAAAACTATAACATATGGAAGTTGGAAACATGAGATGAGCATGGGTCACATATCATGTACAAGTGACGGACTGTTTTGATGTTCTTATGCATATGCACCTTCTTGGGTCCATATTATGGTTTTCCTGAATGTTTAATGGCACAGGTGCACCTAGATTACCTTGAAGCTGGTGCAAATATTATAATCACCGCATCTTATCAGGTACTTTTGTGCTTTTTTTTTCCCCTTTTCTTTGTTTATTTCAATCAGTAGTTAATTGGAAATACTGTTTCAAAATTAAATAAATTGTCAAGGTTAAATCATGGTCTCTTTGTATGTGAGACAGGCGACTATTCAGGGTTTTGAGGCCAAAGGCTTCTCTAGGGAAGAAAGTGAAGCATTGCTGAAGAAAAGTGTTGAAATTGGATGTGAAGCTCGAGATGTATATTATGAGAGATGTGCAGAATGCTTACAAGATGGCGTAGAAGATGAAAAAATTCTCAAAAAAAGACCAATCTTAGTTGCAGCCTCTGTAGGAAGCTATGGAGCTTATTTGGCCGATGGCTCTGAGTATGAGTGAGTTAAAACTTCTTGCTCTTTATATACTTTCTGAAAGGAAGCTTCTTTATTTTAGATAAAAAAAAGTATTAGTTCTAATTCATTTGAGTAAAGAATCTTGATCTCATGCACCACTTAAAGGACTATGGTTCTCCAATACAATTATTTTTCCTCTGTTACTACTGTAATGTCACTAATTTGTGCTGTATCTCTGTAATTGTTGCAGCTGAATAAAAGTTGTTGTATCAATACCTTTCCAAAAGATCACCAACTCAAGTTCACTAACTCATAGTACATATCTTGTTCGGAACTATCAATTTGTTGGTCTAGAAGTCCTACATGTTCAATTTTGAGGGTGGACTTGTTTACTCCTTTGTGAATGCTGTCCTCTCTTACAAGTTTACTCTTTTTGCGAATTGAAATCCTAATCATCTTATAATCTCTATTGGGCCTTCCTGGAAAAGTTTTAAGATTTTTTTTTTTTAAATTTGTGCCCTATGTCAAAATCAAAATCTCAGGAAAAGGGCATTCACTGTATTAGAATGTTAATCATGAGTACTTTTTTACTTCTTGTCGTGATTCAATACTTCTACTTTTTAAAAGCAAACCATTATCTTTCAGCACTTTCACCATGAATGAATGTTTCTTTTTCCTTTTTTATGTCACCTTACAGTGGGAACTATGGTGAGGCGGTTAAGCTGGACACCTTGAAAGAATTTCATAGGAGAAGGGTTCAGGTCCTAGCAGAATCAGGTGCTGACCTGATTGCCTTTGAAACAATCCCAAATAAGTTAGAAGCTCAGGTATATAAAATGCACATAAGAGCTTGTAATTCTTTTGGACTATTATCACTGATGGTAATTATGGTTGTCAATATCAATGAGTTCTGCTCCCAAATTAATAGGGACTTTGTATATGAAATTGAAGGCCCGGGTGCAACTCTTGTTGGTTTTGGTGCGAAATCACTGACTGGAGGATCGCAGCCTCCCATTCTGATCTACACTTGTTCAGAAAGAAGTAATTAGTTAATTATGCATTTTAAAGTATCTGGTTGGTCCACTTTATCAAGCAAATCAGTGATCAAATAGGCTGTGTATAATAACTTATGGTTCTTGAGAATGATGGATCCAGATTTTTTTGTTTCTTTTTTGTATATTTAATTAATTATTATTATTATTTATATATATATATATATTTTGGGGGGGGGGGGGGGGGGGGGGGGGCACGCTAAAGATGGATCCAGATTTTCTATTGTGTACCTTCAGTTTTCTTCTAACCATATTCCATGTATTGTTTCAATGCTTATGCAGGCCTATGCAGAGATTCTTGAAGAAGATGACATAAAAATTCCAGCATGGTTTTCTTTCAATTCCAAGGATGGTGTTAATGTGGTTAGTGGTGATTCTTTGCTCGAGTGTGTGAAAATTGCTGATAAATGTAAGAAGGTTCTTGCCGTTGGAATCAATTGCACGCCTCCCAGATTCATTCACGGGTTGATTCTATCCATTCAGAAGGTATGGCTCTTCAGTAAGCTGTTCTCTAATCACGATGAAATAACAGCTCTCTCTCTCTCTCTCTCTTTGTTTGCTTTATTTGCAGAACTTACAGAAACAGAACAGCTTTATTTTCTCATATCCTTATTATACATGTCTGATTCTTATATGGACCGAGACCTGTCTTTAACAGTTTGGCAATTTTGATATATCCCCCATGTTTTCTATATAAGTTTGAGAAGTCTTCCCTCCACCCTCTCCTCTTGAAATTGAATATGACGATGTACCCTCTTGACCATGCTTATTTGTTAACAAATGTTACAGGTCCTTATTTCACATTGTAGATTAAATACATTCCTTTTCCTTCCAAAAGTGATGTGACGATTCATTTTCTAATGGACATTGTGTGTGATCGTGTTTTAGAAGTTATACCATCATTTTTATTTTTGATGGGAAAAATAAGCAACAAAACCGGGGATTTTTAAGTAGCAATGAACATATCTGTTAGTTGACCTTGTATTTGGTTTCAGACAAGTTAGATCCAACTTTCCCATGGTTTTACTCAATAACAACTAGAGCTGCAACTGATTATCTTCTGTGCTTGGTATCTCAGTAGAACAAATCTCTGACTATGAATGTGTTAGTAATTCAATTTGCATAATCTCTACACTAACGCTGGGTCTAAGACTAATGAAAATTTAAACGTGATAGAAGCTTTTACCATCTGACCTTATATTGTTGAGGATCAGCATATCTTCTTTATAAGAAAGCATAAAATGGAGAAGATGGGCTCCTAAGGATACTTGGTAGCAGCTTTCTGTTGGATAACCATACAATTTTGAAAAAGTTTTTCAAAAATTAGAATGCAATCTCATATTTAGTTGATTTGTAGTTTTTGGATATATGTTTGGTATTGTATTCACAAATTTATTTTTTATATATGAAAACAATGGAAACTTGTTTGGTAAGTTTCATTTCTAAGTGGAAAAGGTTCCTCAAAATAATAAAAAAGTAAAAAAAAAAAAAAGAGGATTGGAAAACACAAAAAATGACTTCTCCATGTTTTTTAAAAAAATGGGTGTTTTTTAGTTATGATTTATGATTCCAAAAACTGTTTTTAAATCTTGTCAAACCAAACAAGTTTTTGTTACATTTTTATGCTTTTGGTTTTTAAATACAGAAAACAAGATTTAAATTGATACCAAACGTGCGGCTTTGTTCCTCTCTCTCTCTCTTTCTCTCTTTGCATTGTCCTGGTCTTTTGTTTCTAAATTTTCAAGTGTTCTCAGATGTTTTCTTAGTCTACCTGCCGTTCTTTTTTATATAAATCGTCACAGTTCTAGAAATAAAAAAAGTCCAGGAAATTATGTACTCTTGTTGCTTTTACAATTAAAAAAATTGTGTGTTCTCGGTAAAGAAGAAAGTGGTTATTTTGCCAGTTATTTTCTTCAATGAGGAAAGTGTTGCATTTTACCTGTTATTATGATTATTCTGCTAGTGCTAACTGCTAACTAATTTCTATACATTCTATACAAAACTCTGGTCATTTTAGGTTTCTCATTCTAACTATATTTCCATATAGCACTAAGTTTTTGAACTAATGATTGTCTCTCCCTAAGCAATAATGCAGGCGACAACTAAACCAATACTTATCTATCCAAACAGTGGTGAGACATATGATCCTGATCGGAAGGAGTGGGTAGTAAGTTGACTCTCTAATCGCTTTTTTCTCAGCAAATAGATTGGATGGTCTGTTAGTGTTATTTAGTTCCATTTCTTTTTAAGGTTACATAAAGAATATATGTTATTGTCTGGATAGATTTGAAGGGTGCATTGCTTGTTAACTTTACTAATTTTAGATTTTATCCAACTCTAGAGGTTTCCTTGGACTGTTTTGGGGGTTCTCATAGTTTGATGACTTGCATGAGTATTTGCGTATAGTAGTAGTAGGGTATTAAGATTCACATGGATAAGTTTGGAGGGTGCATTGCATTGCTAGTTAACCTTGGATTGTCATTGAGTTGACTAATTTTAGTTTTCAACAAACTCTAGAGGTTTTCTTTGACTGTTTTGGGCTGGGGTTCTCATAGTTTGATGACTTGCATGAGTACTTGTACACAGAAATAGAAGGGCATAAAGATTCACCCTGCATATCATGGAAACTGGTAGTTAATGTACTAAATGAGTTAACAAGTTAACCTTGGATTGTCATTGAGTTGACTAATTTTAGTTTTCAACCAACTCTAGAGGTTTTCTTTGACTGTTTTGGGCAGGGTTTCTCATAGTTTGATGACTTGTATGAGTATTTGTACATAGAAATAGAAGGGCATAAAGATTCACCCTGCATATCATGGAAACTGGTAATTAATGCACTAAATGAAATCCAGCAAGAGCCTTCGAGGATTGTATTATCATTCACTTTGTTTCATTTTTTGAATGAAAAAAAAGAAGGCCCAATCTATGAGTATAATTGAGTCTGTTTTCTCATGCTTTAGATTTCATGCACCATCCTACTCGGTATGGCCAATCACACAAACTTAACCATTAGGACAATTAAGATACCCAACTATTAGATTTCTCTCAAGGTATTGAATAATCGGACCTCTTTTTACTTGAATGTTTGTTAACATTTATTGTCCTGTTGAAATTCCTTACTCCTGTACAAATTTTGAACCGCTTAAGAACCTATTTTCTATAACGGCCCTCCAAGATCTAGGTCCTGTCAATAGGTGAGATTTCATTTGAACCTGAACACGGGATTGAATCCAACTGCCCAGTTAAGCATTTGTTGTATTGAATTAGATGTGCATGTGTCAGCTTTCGAATAATCAGCTTGGATTTATTTACCATTGTATCTGACCCTTAAAATGTACAAATTGGGTTATTGGTATGATTGGCAAACAGAAAATTAAAAGTCTTCTTTTTTGTTTTAATTTTACTGGATGCATAAAAGAGGAAATTTTGCATGAAAGCCCTACTTTCATTCCCTAACCAAAGGACTTTGAGAATTGATTTTCTTTCTTCATCTTTTGAAGTCTATTCTCAATCAAATCCAAACTCTAATGTTGACACGATCAATAAGTAATCATTTATGTTCTTTCAATCTCTTCTCAAACTGCTGGTAATCTAGTGCCAGGACCCCTGGAAAGGAACTGCAGAGGTTAGTACCTCCCCTAATTCCTTGTCTTTTTTTCAGCTTTCTGCTACAGAAACGTCACTCCTGACCTTAAGGAAGATGAGTGGAAGATCCCCTCCCACACTTGTTGCCCTCGTGACCTTTAGAGCTTCTCTACTTCTTGCTTCATCTCAGCTAAACTTGTGTCAATGGAAGTCCCTAATTCTGGATATTTGAGTGTTTAATATGAAAACCCCCAATTTTTTTAATGTGGCATTTATGTAACTACCGAATTAGCCTTGGTGTAATGGAGTCGATGAAATGGATTTATGTAGCTAACCCCATGAAGTTGGAAAAGGATTTTTTTAGTTAAGTTAATGTGATATCTCCCATATTTATTGCAAGGTCAGTTTTGTATTGTTTTCTAAAGATATACATTCGATGTCAGCTGACCTGCTAGACAAGTGAATATGGCATGAAAAATTGTTTGTGGAAGTAGTTTTTAGCCTGGATTTATTCGTAGAGTCATGAAATTATGATTTGTGGATGAAAGACTGTTCAAATTTCTTAATTGTTTTAACCGACTCTTGTATAATCGATCACCCTGTTACATCTTTTTCTCTTTCTCTGCTTTATTTCTTAAATTGAGATTTACAAGTTAGAACATTTGAATGCTGGAAAAGGAATATCTGCATTGATGACACCATTGTTACTAGCATAGCCAAATTGTTCACTTCCTCCTCTCATAAATTTGGCAGTGAGAATTATTCAAATTTTGATTATAGCTGCTGTGATTTTGTTATAAGTTCAATTTGAGTGAAAAAAGAAACAGAAACAAACTTGAATTTGTATTCACCTAGCTGAATTAAGAAAATTGAGATTGTATAGATGAATCAGATCAACCTTACAGATACTGAGAAGTTCAGGGCAGTTAACATATCTAGATCATCTTCTTCATATCACTTAAAAAGGACCAAGACCTCCCTCAATTATGGTCCCAGCAGTCTTGTTCGTTTCAGAAAGTGATAAAAGTATATGTTATTCTATGCACTTCAGTTGAAGTCAATACCTCCATTTGTTTAGAATTATGGAAGCAGAATAACAATCAAATTTTTGTTCCTTTATTTGATTCGTTACTTTTATGATTAACCAGTGTCAGACAATTATACTGGTTCTGCTGTGTTGCATAAGTGCAATGATCACTCATTCACCTCTTTTTCCTCTTCAATGTTGCAGCAATCCACTGGGGTCTCAGATGAAGATTTTGTGTCATATGTAAGCAAATGGCACGATATCGGGGCTTCTCTTATAGGAGGCTGCTGCAGGACCACTCCAAATACAATCAGGGCTATATTTAAGGCTCTCTCTTAGGCATCTTTACCATGGCTGGCCTCAATGGTCGAAATACTAACTCAACTACTAGAAGAAATCGATCAAGTGAGCTATGTCTATCAGCCAAGATGATTAAAAACTACTAACAATCTTTGTCCTCTTTTTTCTCCTTGTATTAATGAACTCAGCTTATTTATCCATGTGATTAGAGAAACCAACAAAAGTTTGAATAGAAAGCAGTAACTGCTTGAGTTTCCATGTCTTATGCATGCCAAAACATTTTTTTTTGTCTGTGGGGTATTAGAATGTTGAGTCGAAATGCTTTTAAGAGTCTCTTTATTTTTTTGAAAAGTCAGAAAAATGAAATTTGTATTATCCGCTTCACAATTTTGATGTTGTATTAGTATATTACCTTTACAATTTTGATGGTTATTTTGGTTTGCAGATGCCATCTAAAAGATCTGTTACTATGATGTGTGGTTCATTGGTTTGAATTATAACCGTGGTTTTGGTTCATTATTCTAATGAAGTGAGGAGGTTGAGTAGCTTCTTCATAGTTCAATTCATGGTTATGGGGGCAGTTTCGGGATTTGAAGGGTGATTTAGCCAATAATTGGAACAAATGGACCAAATTTATGCGAGTTTCGAGGACACGGACAACCTTGCTAGATGGGAAGAAGGGTTTTCCATTAGGAGCTACTGTGACAGATTGTTAATAAAGATAATATAACAATATATTTTAACTTGGGGTTTGTTCTCTGCCCCAGTTTTACACAGATTTAATCAAATCCCCATACAATATATATTGAGGTGAAATCATGTTTCAGCCCTTAACTCATGATTGCTCCAGCCAATTGAGTTTCTGAAAATCCATAGAAATATGAAGTCAAGCAGCAGTCACATGGTGATTAGTGATCACAAAGTCAGTCAGGCTTCAGTAAAGCTCCTAGTAAATTGACAAAGCTGGCTGTTTGGTGCTTGCACTCGGGAACTCTTAAAAGCTGCTTGACTTTGTGATTTAAATGCATTTTCAGGTCCAACACTCAGTTTTTTACCAGCAATTTCCGATGTAAATATTGAACCAATATTTCTTCCTGCCAATAAAGAAAGGTGGGTCTTATTGCTTCCAATAGCAATTTCGAAACCAAGATTCCATACCGACTGCTTGAAATGTGAAAACCTACCCTGATTTGAATCCATTATTCCTTGTTCACAACACATGAGCTAAAAGTAACATCTAAATATATTACAAAGACCAACTTGCAAGAAGCAAAGAAAAATGACGTCTCAATCGCTTTTGAGTTTCATATCGTTGGGAAGATGGGATCAACAAAAGCATGGTGCATCGGATCCAAAAGCCAGAGTTTAGCAAGATGATGGTGAGAAGACGCAAGTCTGTGGACTTCTTCAATTAGCCAGATATTCGCTTCTGCTTTACGAGGGTGAATAATTGTATCCAGTGGCTGGTGTTCATTGTCAGTTCCGATTCTGGCCTGATCCCACTGTTTTAGGAGAACATTGGTGAGATAATGCAGAGGTTGCCCATATAACTGTTTTATAGATTTACCAAGTCCTTGCCATGTGATAAATGGAACTGAAGATCCATGAAGAGAAGGAATTGGAATCTGTCTCATATATTCCTGGTACATTTCCGCTCGTCTGAACACTATCACTGCATCATAAAAAGAATACGTTTTACACCATTGCAAGTGGCTTTTCAGAACAAAAATTACATAAGACATGCAGCACATATAATATTAACCAAAGCAGGGTCTTAATCATTATGAAAAGGTTAGAATCAATTGTGTAAATGGGGAAAACAAGTTCTAAGTATCAATTCACACAACCACAAGCAGAAATCTTGATATAGTCTTACGTCCACTATTTTGAAGAAATTGCTCAAACACTGAAGAAATCTAATATATATGCCCTAGTTTCAGTAGCAAAGTTTTAAACAATGTTGCAAATTTTACTAAGCTGAAAACAAAGGCCTCATTCTATTTAGTATTTCAATTTCAATATTATGCTAATGATCACTAGTTCATGTGTCTCTTAACCAAGTTGGTTTTTCCAAAATAATTCTTTAATAGATATAGCAGGCATGGTTTCCCTCTTCTTTTTTCTTAGCTCTAAAATCTTTTCTACAGGCAATAACCTTTTAAAAACTTTTCTTTAAAATTTCCTCCAGAGTTCCTTCCAAGTTGATACAAAAGTAGTACGAATACGGTAAAGAACAGCAAAACAAGGATAAAGCGTACGAAGAACAGAATACAAAAGGGCTGCTAGCTATTTACATAGTGGTTCAATCAGCACAATGTTTGGATCAAAGAATATTCAAACCTGCAACTCACTTCATCTACGGTAACTCAAGACTCTTGTTTTCACCTTCAATTAAGTATTTCACATAATGGCAAAGAGAACACATCTCTAGCAAGAAATTAAAAAACAACGATGAAGAAGCCACTAGCACATATAGTTCTTCACAGTAGAGCTAGGTATTTCCCAAGTCAAACTGAAAGCTTGCTAGAAAGGAATTACAAACACAAGGGAGCAAGAGGACAATAAAATAAAAGACGTTTGCAGACCACCAAAGATGAACTTACTACAATGGTAAAGCATGTTAGTAGTTAGAATCTTATTCTGAAAAGTGCAAGAAATGGAGAAGACAACTTTCTATGGAACCTTGATCACCAAATTGGATAGCGAAGACATTCAATACGAAACGGGAACCAAGAAACAAGCAGAAAGAGGAACCAATCAACTATTTGACACCTTAACAGTTTGCCAACTCAAAAAATCAGACCAGACCACAGAGATACCACTCTATATCCTATAAGGACTACAAGAGACATTCTCTTTTGCCATAAAGGGCACTAGCCATAAACATTCTTTTCCAGAATACCAAACATTCTACTCCAAAAAAGCATGCCCAACTTGCTAGATAAAGCTCAGTTAATGAAGTTAACTCTCCTTAGACCTAAACCCGCTAGCTTTTTTTGGGAAATCTATATGTTTCCATTCAATCAAATTACTTTCTTTTTTAATTTTTTTATAGTAGTTATTTTGTTATGAAGATTCATATACATGTACATCGTCATTCATATAGGCATCAATAATCATTTTGAATTTATTATTTATCTAAATTAGAAGGAAACAGGAACAATTCCTAGTCATCAAGAAATCCTTCTTTCTCTCATCTAATCACTTCAATGTTCATCAACAGTCCACGACTGGTAAAAAAGGTGTTCAGAGAAGTTAACACACAATTACCTTCAGAAGTAATATCCTTAGCAGGCTGGCCAACTGAGCTTTTATTACTGGGCTTTGTTCCATCGTGAACATCTTTCGTTTTGGCTTCTGAATCCGAAGGGGACGAAGATTCGTCGTCCGATGACAAAATCACCTCATTATCCCATGGCATTGGCCTCTTCATCATACAAGGAAACAAAAAAACAAACAAACAAAAAAGATTCCGATGACCTAATAAAAAATAACAAAATCTTCAAATGTAGGTATATAAGGGGGGGTTTATCAAAATTCAAAGAAGTTCTATCTAATTGGAGTTTCTGAAATGAAGCGAAAATAATGTGGGTAAGGGGTTTTTCTGGGGTTTTTGAAGATGATACTAAAATTCTCCACAGAAGATCAGCAAAACAACAAAATTCTTACAAAATAAGAGCATGGAGTTTGAGAGTAAATTCCACCAAAATTTAGCTTTGGTTTCTCTATGGATTCAACATCTAACAGTCTGTGAGAAGACTATGGAACCCTAAGAGATCAAAGAAGCAAAGAAGAAGAAGAAGAAGAAAGGGAGAAGATTTGAAAAGAGATTCTATTTTTCTTTTTTGTTACCGGATGGAGAGAGGGTGTAACAAAGGAGAGAGTCATACTTGAGATTTACAGAAGCATGTCTCAGCTTCCAACACTTCTCACCTTCAGCTTGCAGGCATGCAGCTTGGTTCCCTCTTTTGATATTGGAAATGCCAGAACTTTTGGGGATTTTTCTTATCTTCTGTTTTGGACCCTCATTTGGTAAAGCTTATATGAGATGAGATGTGATATATTAAATTAAAATTAAAAATAAATAAATTTAGAATCTGATTCATATTTAAAGTACTCACCTCACCAAATCTTTATTTATTGATATCTTTTTATTATTATTATTATTATTATTTTAAACAATTGATACTGGTGGTCAGAGGTTGTTGGGATCAATAAAAATAGCACATTCACAAGAGGCATGTGAAACCTAAACCTAGACCATTAACTGCATGATCCACCTCCCACACAGGGAGACGAAACTCTCACCCACCTGTGCGTGGGAGAAGACTCGTTCTCATTTAGGTCTCATCCCGAGACAAGGCCCAGTTGGCTTTCCAATATTATTGTTGTATTCACTTTAAATGATTTTTTTTTACTCTTTTTTATTATTAAATCTTTACCTTTTTTTAGCCTCTCTCTCTTGTTTTTAATTAAAGGAAAGATATTCAGACACTTCGCATATATATATATATATATATATATGTTTTGAAAGTTGTTTTCACTAACCAAAGTCAGGTAGCCGGTTGGACGAGAGGGATGAGGTAAAAGTCGTGATTGAGCTACGGGGTCTTAACTTCGAGTCCGTTTACTTTTGAGAGAGACGTCCGACAACCTATGTAATTCTTGACTCTAAAATAGTCTCGTTCCCGCGAAAGGGTTAGCGGAGACACAGAGGGATCATAGACCAAAAAGAAAGAAAGTAATTTCTACTATAACTTACAGTGTTTAAAGAGCCAACCCTAGGCGTTCATTCTACCGATCAATCTAATTAACCTAAGCAATCCAAATCATCTTACTTGGATTCAATTGGGTTTGTATATTAAATTGGGTTAGGTTAGATTTAGAAATTTAAAACTTGATTAGTTTGGATTCAATAAAAAAACTAAAAAAAAAAAACTAACCATAGGTCCATAACTAAATATATATCATTATTCTATTAACTTGTTATTATAATTATTTTTTTAGAAAAAATAATATTAGTTATTAATTATATAACTAACTTCATTACCTGTACTTTTGGAAAAGAATCAGGTCAATTCTTGACCTATTGATATTTCTCACCCCCTAGAGTGAGACAGTGACAAGAGTTAAATTTGAGACATTTGAATTTCAAAATTACATTTTTACCAACTGCACCAATTTCGTGTTGGTTGTTATTATAATCACTTATCATAACTAAAATGTTCAATATGTCATAATGCATGTAAAATAAATAAATAAAAAACTTCTTATAACATTTTCATTCGATTTAAAGATAATTTTATAAGATGACATCCTAGAACTCATATATTGAATACAACATGAGATTTTTAGAATACACCAACGTAGGGTTGACCAACCCAACCCAAATCAACTCTCAACCTATGAATGCCTCTACCTAACTGCATAACTATATATATATAATGAATGTGTGTAGCAAGTGAAATTTTTACAAATTATTAAAAAATTGTATAATTTTTATTCTTACTATTTTTTATCGAAAAAACATTGTATTTTTAAAGAAATTGAAAAGTAAAATTTTATTATTTATTTATTTAAAATAAAAATTCAATTCAACTGCATTAAACTAAGCTTTTTCCTAACTATATGGGTCGGCTACATGAATTTGCTTTCTCTAGTCCGTTCTATAATAGACTAAGTTGACATTTAAATTACAAGTTGTTAGGTTTTTTTTAGTTATCTTTGTCCATGTTAGATTAGGTCAACCTCAACCTCTACCTTTATTGTTACCATTTACTAGGTCATTCTTCCTTATTGGTGCATTTAAAGGCCTATATTGTATATGTTCGAACTACTTTAGTTAGTTCTTTTTCATTTTATCTTCAATTAGCGCAACTCCTATCATTTTCCGTATATGCTAATTTCTAATCTTTTTTTTTTTTAAAAGGTTTACCACTTACCTCTCATAGTATTTTCATTTTTATTATACTTACTTCGTTAATATGTTTTTTAATTTGCCCAACATTCTCAACCATATATCATATAATACTCCAGAAACAATTCTCTACTTAACTTATCCTGCTTTAACTTTGTGGTTTACATCCTCATATATTTCACTTTTTTTATGTATACAATTTAAAAATAGTTTTTATTAATTTATAGTTTTTGAAAATATGTTTGGCATCATATTCAATTTTTTTTTTGAAATTTGAAAAACAAGAAAAAATTGTTCTAAGATTTCACATAAATCAACTGAAAAAAAAAACTTATGTGAGTCTCATCAATTACAAATCAACCAAAAGAAAAACTCAAAAAACTTTTCTTTGTTTTTTATAAACAATCCTTTTTCTTAACTTTTTTCTAAAAATGTTTTTTGAATCACAATGAACTAAAAAAGTTATTTGCAACCTTTTTTACTTTTTGTGTTTTAATAGAAAAAAAAATTATTTAAAAATAATACCAAACGCAACCTAAAATTTTTGCTCAGGGGTATCTTTTGACTTTCAATCTTCGTTATCTCTTCATTTATATTTCTATTTCCACTAAAATTACATTTAATATATTTAGTCATAGTCTTACTAATCTTGAACCTTTTTAATTCTAGATCCTCTCTCCGAACATTTAGCTTAACATTTACATAAGAAAAAGAAGAAGTAGTACAAGTAAGAATAACCTACACTTATATAGCTACATAAAGAAGTAAATTACTATACTACCCTTAATAATATAAAATACTCTAACATCCCCCCTCAAACTCAAGTTGCGGCTGCAAGAAGCATCGAGAATTTGTCAACAAAAAATCTAAATCGTTGAATAGAATGTGACTTTGTGAAGAAGTCGGCGAGCTGCAAGGATGAGGAGACAAAGGGCAACAAAATAGTGTCATTCTGAAGATAATAACGTGTCAGATGACAATCTATCTCAATATGCTTAGTTCGTTCATGAAAGACTGAATTATGGGCTATTTGAATAACACTCCTATTATCACAATACATAGGGGTAGGAGTGGTAAAAATCACTCCCATATGTGCAAGTAGCCAACGCAACCATACTATTTCAGTCGTAGTAGATGTCATAACACGATACTCAGCCTCTGTGGAAGATTTAGAAACAACATATTGCTTCTTGCTCTTCCATGAAATAAGAGTCTCCCAAGAAGATGCAAAAACCTGTAGTAGATTTACGATATGTATGATCACTAGCCCAATCTGCATTAGAGTATGCACGAAGCTCCAAAGTAGATGAAGATGGAAATAAAAGACTCTGATGCACAGTACCTCAAAGATACTGAAGAATACGCAGAACAATAGCCCAATGAATAGTAGTAGGAGAAGCAACAAACTGGCTAACAATATGAGCGGCACGTGCAATATCTGGCTGAGTAATGGTTAAATAAACCAAACTACCAACATTAGTGCAATATAAGGTAGGATCTGACAATAGAGTACCATATGAAGGGGTGTATCTAGCATTAGTCTCAAGAGGGGTATCAATAATCCGAGTGTTAGTAAGGTGAGCTCTTTGAAGAATTTCCATAATATACTTAGACTGAGAAATAAGATAACCCTTAGGAGAAGAGGCGACTTTTATGCCAAAGAAGTAGGCGACTTCTATGCCAAAGAAGTAGGCATAGAGGACCTAAATCTTTCATCTCAAATTGATTGGCTAATTCCAACTTCAACTTTGTTATACCATCAATATCATCACCAGTGATAATCATGTCATCAACATAAAATAAAAGAAGAATACGCCTTGCAGATGTGGACCTAATAAACAAAGTTGAATCATGATCAGAAGAGCGAAATTGAAGAGAGGCAATCACAATATAAAATTTCTCAAACCAAGCTCTAGGTGCTTGTTTGAGACCATAAAGTGCTTTCTTGAGCCTGCATACCTCCCCAGGGTTATGAGCAACACCTAGAGGTGGAACCATGTACACATCCTTAAGGTCCCCATTTAAAAATGCATTCTTCACATCCATTTGAGATATACTCCATTGGTAAGAAGAAGCAATAGCAATAACAAGGAGAACAATAGTCATCTTTGCAACTGAGGCAAAAGTCTCCTCATAGTCTACACCATATTGCTGAGTGAAGCTTTTTGCAACTAATTGTGTTTTATACCTCTCAATTGAACCATCGGACTTTGTTTTGATCTTATAAACCCAACGAGAACCAACTGTGCTCTTTCCAAGAGGAAGTGGTACCAAATCCCAAGTGTTTGTCTTATGTAAGACAAAAAGTTCCTCAGCCATAGCCTGCTGCCAAAAAGGATCAAGCATTCCCTCGTCATATGAGGTAGGCTCAGAAAGATCATGTATGGATGCTAAGAAAGAGGAAAACGAATGTGAATAACAAGAGTAAGAAAAATCAGGCAATTGGGTAGACTTATGAATACGTTAAGGATAATGAGAAGGAGGAAGGAGATCCATGACCACAAAAGGTTTTTGGGTAGCCGTAGGGAGAAGTAGAACACCATGATCTACTGAGGGTGAAACATCTGAAACAACTGAAGATGGAATATCAACACCTTCAGACCTTTGATTGTTGTCCCTACGAGAGAAATGATGAGGAAAAGGTAGTGCAAGTGGTGCATTGTCAACCGGAGATGGTGTCATACTATCGCTATCATTAGAAAATGGATCAATATGAATGAGATCAGACTTAGAAACATTGTGAGAATAAGCATGCATGGAGTAGAAAGGAATGTGTTCTAGAAAAGACATGACGAGAAACATACAATTGTTGTGCAATAGGATCAAAACAACGATAACTTTTTTGACCCTCACCATAACCAAGAAAAACACAAATCATAGAGCGTGAGGATAACTTGTTGCCCTGTCACACCCTGGGTTGCACAACGTGCCCCATACCCAGGTGTGGGCGCACCACCGCAGTGGAGAACGCCTAGCCATAGTACCACATAATATTGTCATATCGCCATGTAGCAACCCAACCGCAGCTGGTCTACATCGAAACGATTATTTGTCTGCCACTATTCATGAATAGTGGCAGACAAATAATCGTTTCGATGTAGACCAGCTGCAGTTGGGTTGCTACATGGCGATATGACAATATTATGGATCCATAATGGCTAAGCGTTCGCCCCGAGGGGGTGCGCTCACACCTGGATAGGGGGCCCTGCACACCGCAGGGCACAGGGAGGGCCTCTCCCGGTTCGAACCCAGGACCTCCCCCTCAGGGAGTCCTCCGTCGCAACCGAGTGGCCACTGAACCAACTGCTCAGTGGTTACTAGGAATGCAAAATCTAACTCCTTAAGGGAGGTTACGAGTTCGATTCCTAGGGAGGCCCTGCACTATTCATGAATAGTGGCAGACAAATAATCGTTTCGATGTAGACCAGCTACGGTTGGGTTGCTACATGGCGATATGAAAATATTATGGATCCATAATGGCTAGGCGTTCGCCCCGAGGGGGTGCGCCCACACCTGAGTAGGGGGCACGCTGTGCAACCCAGGGTGTGACATGCCCTCTGCATGGGGTCGAAGTACAAAGCAGGTGCAACTAAAAACTCTAAAAAAGGAGTAATCAGGGGCATGCCCATATAACTTCTCAAAAGGAGATAGACCAAAAGTGTGAATTGTGGGTATCTTATTGATTATGTGCATAGTAGTAAGAACTGCTTCTCCCCATAATTCACTTCGAACAGAAGCTGATAAGAGGAGAGAACAGGAAATCTCAACAATGTGTCTACGTTTTCTTTCGACAACACCATTTTGCTGCGGAGTGTCAGTACAAGAAGACTGATGAAAGGTTCCATCAGAAGAGAACAATTCAGAAAATTCATTGGAAATGTACTCCCCACCCAAATCACAACGAAAACATTTAATAGTTGCAGAATGTTGTGTTTTAATAAGAGCTGGAAATGCAACATATATCCCAAAGAAATCAGAACAACGTTTCATAAGATAAACCCAACAAAAATGTGTATGATCATCAATAAATGAAACATAATATTTGGACCCCCCTATGTGGTAACAGGAGCAGGTCCCCACACATTAGAATGAATTAGATCAAAAGGTGCGAGAGAAGTATAAGTATTTCGTTTAAATGGTAAAACTGAAAATTTGGCTAGTTTACAACCACTACAATCAAAAATATCATGAGAATGCAAATGTCCTAATGATCCCTTTGAAACTAAAAATTGTAAACGAGAAGTGGAAACATGTCATAATCTAGAATGCAACAAATAAAAGTCAGAAGAGGTAGAACCCAAATGAAAGGAAGACGAATCAATGCTGGAAGCAGCTACATCTGGAACCCTTAGTTTCTCCAAAATGTATAATCCCCCCTCTCTTTGGCCTGTCCCAATCAACTTCTGGGAATGAGGATCCTGCACATAACAAGCAGTAGGAGAGAAATGAACAGAATACCCAGAATCACATAATTGACTAATGAAAATTAAGTTCAACTTGAGTTTCGATAGGCAATAAACATTAAATAAAGACAAGTGAGATGTGAAAATACAACCAACACCTGCTAATGACATAGGGGTGCTGTCAACAATCATAACAGATAAAGATGATGTGGATGGGCCCATGGAAACAAAAGAAGATGGGTCACATGACATATGGTGAGAAGCACCAGAATCAAATACCCACGTGGACTGAGATATACCTGGAGGGTCTAATAAAGACAAACCTATAGAAGAAGAGGTAGACATGGCATGCGTGTAACAACCCACTTTAATGAATAAATAATGAAATGAATAGATTAAACAAATAAGGTGGTTTGTGCATGCTATGTACTAGGTGTCTTCATCAAATGCAGCCACCATGAACTCCTTCAAACACCTATTAGCTTGCTGGCATGATGGATTAGCCACGTTGTTGATTTGCTTGTGTGTTGGCAACTAGGTAAAAGTGTTGTTGACCTTGCTGCAATTGAGGATAAGAACTTGCTGGAGCACGTTCTAAAGTAAAGAAAAAAAAAACAAACAAACAGAGGAAGAAAGGAAGAGGCGTTTGATGCTGGAGCTCCAAAATTGGGATTTGCAGCTGGAAAGTGTGGTTTTGATACTGGAATTTGACTGATTTGCTGGAGGATAATCCTTGGTTGCTTGGTAAGTAATTCCATGATTTAAACATTGATTTTCATGGCTGAGTTTGAATCTGGTCAATGGTGATTTTGATGTTGGAATTGTACCAGGTATTGGTCAAACTCATGGATGAAGGACTCCTTGATAATGGGATGATTTTCTAAGTCATTGGTGAGTGTTTTAAACCCTGATTTTCTTTGGCAAAATTGGGTGTTCTAAGTCTTGCTGGAACAGAATTTTGGAACCAAATTCCAGGGTTAAATTATGATTTTTTTAATGTGCTTCATTGCTGGAAATTGGTCTAGTTTATATGCTGGAAATTCATTTACAGTGTACTGAGATATTTATTGCAGAGAGTTGATAAGAGATTTGACTGAGAATTGAGTATGGTATATGAATATAGATGAGGTGTTGATAACTGAAAATTTAGTGTATTTGGTTAATGCTAAGGTAAATTGAATTAATGATGAATTTTGACTCATTTGATGAGTAATTGATTAATACGTGTTGCTGGAATGGTTATTTATGTGTGTGCAATGTAATTACAGTGAGTTGAATATGAATGGAGTGATGATGATTCATTTGATGACTAATGAACGGAACAAGTGCTGGAAATTTAGAAAATTGGGCAATGGCAATACATTGTGGGTGGATTATGAATTGGATGAGGATTTGTGAACACAATTGAAGTATTGGTGAATTAGTGAAAAAATTGTGGACTTAGGCAAAATTTTGTGATTTGTGAGTATTTCTCACCTTACTTCTCCATGTATAGCATTGTATATATATGAAATTGAATTATTGAATGCATTATATTATATATGTGCATTGTATTTATGATCATGAGCACGGATTTTATGCATTGACATGGCCTTAGGTATTTAGGATTAAATATCTTGGCGTTGGATTTCTTTCTATTTACTTGTTCTTTAGGGAAAAGTGCCAACGGAGTACTTGGATTGGTATTTTGTGAAAAGGACTTTTCGAATCACTAAAGAATGTAAGGGTAGAAGGATTAGTTGGATAACGTGTTGGTTTGAACCCATGGCACAATGGGGGAAATGTAGGCAATGTTATCCTGATGTGACCTCCTGTTGAGGCTTTTCTACATATCTTTTATGAAAATGATGCATAATTATATCTTTAGTTTGGAAGCATGTATCATATATTTCCTTACTGCATTTCAATTTAACAATGTTATTTCAAGTAACATACATGTTTTACATAAATGCATATGTGGAAATTTTTGTGAAAAGTATTCACTGAGCTAGTTGAGCTCATTCCATTTTCCCTTATATTTTTCAGGATCAGATCGTAAAGGAAATGGCAAGGCTTAGAGTTGGTGTAGCCTGCCTTACTTCTTTTAGATGTGAGTTTTGATTTGTATATAAGGAAAATAGTAGATGATATTTGTGTTTTGTTAGTGTATATAATTATCACAGATACTATGATATATAACATATAGTTCGTGAGACAATTTTGATATGTATATGCTAAATGGAATCATAATAAAATAACATTTTGAAGTTCCATGTTTATAGTAAGGATAGTCGAATCTTGTGGATTGGGTCAATGACCTCATATTCTGGATGATGATACCATATCTCGGTATTTAATTCAACTATCCTGATCCTATACATATTATGTCTTTGGATCGTATGTAACCTTTTGAGTAGAGGCTTATCAGTGCCTCAGGTTTGTCGGGTTGTGACATTCTCTAGGGTACTGTGCCGGTCCTGACGCCACCCGGGAAGGGGTCGCGACAATATTGGTATCAGAGCCTGAAGTTGAGAATACCTACGTTCAAGTTATAAAACCTTTAAGAAAGATAAAAGCTTTAGAATATTTTGTTTTGATTGTATGGGTATTATATGGGTAGTTAGATTATGAATAATGTTATCAATAGTATGCTACCGTGCCTGATGTATTTTGCCATTAAAATTTCAGCTTTTTGAAGAAGGGCAAAATCAGGGTTAACAATGGACCCTAGCGATCAAGATAGGCTTAAGAGGTTGGAGGAAATGTTTACTATTCAGCAGCAGCAGAATGCTCAACTCCTTGAGATGATTACTAAGTTGCAACAAGATAGGCCACGTGTTGATGCACCTGCTATTCAGGGTGTGGGCACTAGTAGTATTGGTGCCGTGGCTGTCACTCCTCCTGCTGAAATTACTGTACCGACTCCTAAGTCTGGTGAAGACGTTGAGGAGAAGAAACAGTACGAGAAAGTGATGAAAGCATTCAAGATACGAGAACCTCCAACATTTTCAGGCAGTTTGAAGCTTGAGGATGCTGAGAGTTGGATTCAGTGCATTGAGGTCATCCTTAACGATATGCAGGCTCTAGACAGAGACAGAGTTCGTCTGGCTAGATTTAAGTTGGCTGATGCGGCTGATAAATGGTGGGAAACTACTCAGAGATCTCTTGGTGAGATCAAAACTTGGATGAGATTTAAGGAGTTGTTTTATGCTACTTACTACCCGCGATCAGAGGTTGATCGGAGACGAAATGAGTTCATTCAGTTGACCCAGGGTAGTAGATCAGTTCGAGAGTACGAGCATGAGTTTACCAGACTCTCACTCTTTGCTCCAGAGTTAGTGCCTACCGATGCTTTGAGGATGGCGAGATTGAGGGATGGTTTCCGGGATCAGATTCGACAGGGATTAGCTTTGGCTGGTGTGTCGACTTATGATCAGGCTTTGAGGCAGGCTATGGATTTTGAGACTGCTGAGGCTGCGGCGAGATCTATGACGACGACTATTCCGCCAGTACCTGTATTTCCTTCTGCTTCGTCATTTCCATCGTCAGGAAAGTTCAAGAAGAAGTGGAATAAGAAGCCTTGGGATAAAGATAAGAAGCCCAAGTCTAGTGGTGGATTTTCTGGAGTTGATTCATTTGTTGCTCCTGCTTCTGTAGCATCTATTCCTGCAGTGTACAGTAAGGGAGATCAGGCTCCAGTAAGATCACAGAGTCAGTCACAGATTACATCATCAGTTCCGAGACCCATTATTACTTGCTTCAGATGTGGTGTGAAAGGCCACAAGGCTAATCAGTGTTCTGCGCCGAGGAATTTTTCTGCTCTAGCTATTTCTGTTACATCTGGTACGAGGGAGCAAGCTAAGGCAGTGACTGAACCAGATCCTGATGCCAGCAAAAATTTGATTGAGGGTATGATTTCTATTTGTGATATAATGTTGCATGTGTTGATTGATTCTGGTTCTACGTTATCATTCATATCTGGACATGTGGTAGATAGACTTAAGTTGCCTGTGGTTAGAGCTAGTACACCTTTGATTTTGAGTACAGCTACGGGTGAGAGAATCTATAACTAATGCAAACGTAATAGAAAAATGTTAAAATTTTAAATTACTTTATTACCCATTACATAGTAAAATAATATTTTAAAGTTAAAAAATAACAATAATAATGTTTTAAGAGTATTTTGGAAACAATGACAAAAATGACCACACTGTAAATTTTTCAACTTTTGACATTATAATATAGTAGTATAGAAAAATATTTATGGTAGACCACTCAAAGCATTATGAAATTGTTACGATATCATTCCTCCAAAAGCCTTATTTTTGTAATCTTAAAAGTCAATTTTAATGATAAAGTTACTAAAATTAAGTGAGTTTACCATGGGGAAGAAGTATGTTTTGATATAAAGTGTTAGATGCGGTACCAGTAAAAGTGTATAGGGTTTATACGAGTTGATTTAAATTAACCCAAAATAACCCAACTTAAATTCCATAGGTTGGGTTCAAAATTAGCAACTTGATCAAGTTTAAGCTAGATGCCAATGAGTTGTTCATGCAGTTGGTTGCTAACTCTATGGGCATTGCATTGCATGGGTCGTGCTTTCGAGTCACAGAAAGACAACAATTTTTTAAACCATGTGTTGTGGCGGGAGCCTGCACAAGATTCGTAAAAGTTACATCGGCTTGGGGTACGAACTGAGCGAAAGAGACAAATTTTCAAACTCGGTTTGAGCAGGTTCGTGTCGTTGAGTGGTTATTATACTCTCACCTTATTGGTGTGAGGATTAGTGGGTTCAGGAACTATACCTGATACCCCATAGAGGATAAATATTGTATGTTTGTATGGTTGTATATTCTAAAAAAAATCAAGTTTAAGTTAGGTTAAGATTTTGTTTTTATTTTTAGGAATTTTTAGAGTTTGGGTCCTGAAAGTTTGAGTTTTTATAGCAGAGGTCCAAAGTTTTTGAAATTTAGATTTTGGGTCCTCTACAACTCATTGGTCATCTTTCAATCAAATCGTTATGACTCAGTTGGCGTGCTTGATTGTTTTGCCCCTCTTCTTAATAGCAACTCACGTGACCCCCTCGGTAAGCAGAAATACTCCATCGGTAAAAAGAGAAACCAAAGAAATACCCTAATTGCTACCACTAATCGATCACTGATAACTAATTGATCGGTAACTAACATTCTGGCCGAACAATCACCGATCAATGATCTATCATTTACCAAAGAACTATCAGTGATTGAACGGTTAAACAGTGGTGTGAGCTTATAAATTTATAGGGAGGAAGAAGAGATCACCGATCGGTAAACAAATATATAACCGGTTACTGTATAGGGACCGACTAGTTAAAAACAATCGGGGAATCAATGGTGAAGGCTTATTAACCGATCGATATGATGGTAAATAGATCGGTAAGAACCTATGTCGATTGGTTAGTTTTAAACCGACCGGTAAGAACCTTAACCTATAGGTGAGTTTCAAGGATCATTCTTTTTTTTGTTTTTTTAATATTTATCTTCCATTTCGTAATTCTTTTAGGGATTTAATGGGGACCGCTAATTAATCGATCAATATGATTGTTAACCGATCGATAAGAACCTATACCGATCGGTTAGTTTTTAACACATGGATCGTTGACTGATCGATTTAGAAATTTAGTGGGGATCGTTAATTAACCGATCAATATGATTGTTAACTGATCGGTAAGAACCTACACGATCGGTTAGTTTTTAACACATGGATCGTTGACCGATCAGTTAAGAAATTTAGTGGAGACCGCTAATTAACTGATCAGTATGATTGTTAACTGATCGGTAAGAACTTATACCGATCGGTAAGAACCTATACTGCATAAATCGTTGATCGATAGAAATTTAGTACCGAGCGAACACTTATAAGGAACTGAGAAAGGAAAAAATTACATTTTATAAACCTACATTTAGACTCTAAACTAACATTAACAAACTAACATTTTATAAAACTCGACCAAATTTTAAATTATTACAACGGATCCCATTTGTTGTGCAGGGCATGCTACATCATATTTCAAACAATTAATCGCGTATTTGCTATACAATAAGTGAAAAAGTCTTCAGTTTAAATGATATACTCACAACAAAAGTCATATTAAGAACTCGCGCAGTCTTCAATTAAGCCATCAGCTCAAGTGTAGTGGCAATGTTGTCGATTATCTGCATTAAATAAAATGAAAAATCATTTAGTATCCCACAAGCAAGTAAGCGAATAAATATAATAGTATAACACTTGAAGTTACTGACCAGGTCGTCCAACCACTCTGGTGGTTTTAAGCACCTAATTTGCCCTACGGTGATCTTGTTACCCCCAATCGAGCATACAGCCACATGACCTGCCTCTTTTGGCAACCCCCACAAGAAGTTCGCTAATTCATCAATGCCTTTGGATGAGGGTTTGTCGGAGGCATTAACTCGATCAATCCTCTCCTTAATTGATGTCTCCAGCGATTCTTCATTAATCACGGATCTCATGGCTTTCTTTGGTCGAGCAGGCAAAACATCCTCATCGCTTCTCTTTTTTTTAGGTTCTTTCAGAAGAGAAGTTAATGTTGAATCCTCCCGATCACTTCTCTTTCTTTTAGATTCTTTCAAAAGTGAAGTCAGTTCTAAATCGGGTTGCCCGCGAGACCTCGTGAGATGCATCGGATCCATTGGACTCTTAAATTTGATAGTTTTGGCTTTAGGTTGTTGCTGCATGCAACAATATCACCATATCACCATGCAAAGATTATAAAGAAAATGTCAAAATTTGATCAGTAAAGACACAGGTAAAACGGTAACAAATATTACCGACAAGTAAAATGATTTACCGATCAGTAAGTAATTTCACTGAACGATAACTAATATTACCGATCGGTAAACATGTTCAGCCGATTGGTAAATAATATTACCGATCGGTAAATAAATATTAACCTAGAATATTCTCTATGAACTATAAGTTACGAAGGAAATCAAATTAGTTTACTTGAGGGGGAGGAAGTGGTGAGGTGGAAGGAACATCATCACTCCTCGCAGGCCGTGAGGTTGGCTGCACCCAGAAGAAGAAGAATTAGAAAAATTAATCAAAAAAGAAAATCACCGTTGTCACGACATCCCTGACGTAGGCTGACGTCATGACCGGCACAATGTACTATACACTATACATACCCGTATACAGTATACAATACACTGTAAGCCTTCACGTACTCTCACAATTCATCCCAAACTTAAAGAATTTTTTTTTTTATACCACAAATCAAATCCAATCAACTAACTATATAGATGATCATTCCACAAATTAAATTCCCAACTGATAAATACATTTCATCATCCCAAGCATTATTACCACACAACCCATCTAGGTGATAGTATATTAGTGAAAGCTGAACATCAGAGACCAGGAGGTCAGATGCAACCATTATCTATTCCAGAATGGAAATGGGAGCATATCACAATGGACTTTATCACAGGACTGCCCAGATCTCAGGGTAGATTTGACGCCATCTGGGTAATAGTTGACAGATTAACTAAATCGGCACACTTTCTTCCAATGACCACTAAAGACTCGATTGATAGACTGAGCAGATTGTATGTGCGGGAGATTGTCAGGTTGCATGGAATACCTGTTTCTATTGTGTCGGATAGAGATCCGCGGCTCACATCGAGCTTTTGGCAGGCTATGCAGGCCCGATTTGGTACTCATCTTCGTTTTAGTACAGCATTTCATCCTCAGACTGATGGCCAGACTGAGAGGGTGATTCAGATGCTGGAAGACATGCTCAGATCGTGTATTTTAGAGTTTGGTGGGACTTGGAGTGAAAGTTTACCATTGTGTGAGTTTGCTTATAATAACAGCTATCAGGCCAGTATTGGCATGACACCTTATGAAGCTTTGTATGGTAGGCCGTGCAGATCTCCGACTTGCCGGTCATGACGTCAGCCTACGTCAAGGGCGTCGTGACAATATTGGTATCAGAGCCACGTTTAGGTTTAAAAGCCTAAACGATTAAAAGTTTTATGATATTATGTTTGTTTTAGGGGTTTATGTACGGGTAAATTACGTATCTATAAAGATTGAGTAATCGGATTGTCTGACTTATATGCTCCTTTATCTCTGTGAATGGCAGATTGAAAGGGAAGGATCAGGCAATCATGGACCCACAAGAAGAAAGGTTAAAGAAACTGGAAGAAATGATGATAGCTCAGCAGAGACAAAATGCTGAGATGATGCGTATGATAACACGTCTTCAGGATAATTTACAGGGGCCGCCAGCACCTGTAGTACCCGAGGTTGGCGCCAGTAGTGCGGGTGCGTCTGCTGAGCGACCTGTGCCAGTGTAGGAAACAGTAGAGCCTCATGCTGATATAGAAGAGACTCGCAGATATGAAGATGTGATGAAAGCATTTAAGAGACGAGAACCGCCTCTATTTGATGGCAGTCTAGAGTTAGAGGTTGCTGAGGATTGGCTTCTACGGATAGAAGCTATATTTGAGGATATGCATGTACAGGATAAGGACAAGATTAGACTTGCTCGATTTAAATTTTCGAGTAAGGTTGAGAGATGGTGGCAGACAATAGGCCGAGCTCAAGGACCCATAGATACTTGGGATAAGTTTAAAGAAGTATTCTACAAGACTTACTATCCCCCGTCTGAGGTTGATAAAAGGCATAAACAATTTATAGAATTACAGCAAGGGAACATGTCTGTGAGAGAATATGAATATGAGTTCAATAGGCTAGCCTTGTTTGCCCCTGAGATGGTACAAACAGATCTGCGAATGAAGAGGCTCAGGGAAGGATTTAGTGACCCAATCCAGAAAGGTTTAGCTCTTGCTGGTGTTCAGACTTATGATCAGGCAGTGCGACAGGCACTGGATTATGAGACAGTCGAGATGAAAAATAAGCCACCACGGGCAATGCCCACATCACAGGCAGGTATAGAGCAGCAGATATCTTATCAGAGTCTGAGAAAGCAGAGATGGGACAGAAACTGGTGGGGTGAACAGAAAAAGGCAAAGATAGTTGAGAGGCCTACTGCTATGATTCCAGTTACTCCTCCAACAGTAACGCTACCACCACCGACAAGCAGAATATCACAGTCTGTTACGAGGCCACCGACACAGGGATCGTCGGTTCGGGCACCATGGCCGCATAGGGGACCAGGCAGTCAGAGTGGTTGGCGTTCCATGCCAGGCACTGCGTCGCAGACAGCTTCATCTGCATATCGTCCTCTTTTCACATGTTATCGATGTGGGAACAAGGGACATAAAGCGTACCAGTGTCCTTTGCAGTCAGCCCCGCAGACTCCAACAAATCCATCTGCTACTGTTCCCATTCCCACGCCTGTCAGAGAGCAAGCCAGGGTTGTTACCGAGCCAGATCCAGAGGCGAACAAGAACTTGGTGGAAGGTATGATTTCTATTTGCGACACTATGATGTATGTGTTAATTGATGCTGGATCCACCTTGTCATTTATTGCTGGCCACATGGTAGATAGGTTGCATTTAACTCCTGTTAGGATTAGTACACCGTTGGTTCTGAGTACTGCAGCAGGAGACCGAATCTACCCAAATATGTTGTGTGAAAAGTGTGTGGTCAAATATGCGGATCATGAAATGATTGTGAATCTTAGGGTTTTAGAATTCCTGGAATTCGATGCTATACTGGGTATGGATTGGTTGGCTGCCTATCATGCCTATGTGGACTGCTTTGAGAAGAAAGTCGTCTTTCAAATACCAGGACAAACCGCATTTATTTATAGTGGCAAGACGTCTTTCAACTTTCCCACTCGAGGCAGGGTGGCCACTAATGCAGAGATAGGGATGTTGGCTAGTATAAAGCCAGTAAATGACAAGGACTTAGGCGTTCAAATAGCAGATATTCCTATAGTATGTGAGTACCCCGATGTTTTTCCAGAGGATTTACCAGGATTACCACCAGTACGGGAAATTGATTTTATTATTGAACTGATACCTGCTACAAAGCCTATTTCAATTCTACCCTATCGAATGGCGCCAAAGGAGTTACAGGAACTCAAGGTGCAATTAGAGGAGTTGATGGCAAAAGGGTTTATTACCCCGAGTATGTCACCATGGGGCGCGCCTGTCCTGTTTGTAAAGAAGAAGGATGGCAGCTTGAGGTTATGCATTGATTATAGACAGCTGAACAGGGCGACAGTGAAAAATAAGTATCCTTTACCCCGTATCGATGATTTATTCGATTAGTTGAATGGTGCTAAATTTTTCTCTAAAATTGATTTAAGATCTGGATACCATCAGCTAAGAATACGGGAAGAGGATGTACCAAAGACTGCGTTTAGAACACGGTATGGTCACTATGAGTTTCTTGTTATGCCCTTTGGACTAACCAATGCCCCAGCCATGTTTATGGATTTGATGCAAAGGGTATTCAGACCATATTTGGATCAGTTCATTATTGTGTTTCATTTATTCCAAGACGCAGGAGGATCATGAGCGGCACCTCCGCATCACTTTGCAAACACTGAGAGAGCATCGGTTGTATGCTAAATTCAGTAAATGCGAGTTTTGGATACATGAGGTGAGATTTTTAGGTCATGTGGTTAGTGCAGAAGGTATTTCTGTTGATTCTGCTAAGGTTGAGGCAATCATAAATTGGCCAAGACCAACCACAGTGACTGAAATCCGTAGTTTTCTGGGTCTCGCTGGTTATTACCGAAGATTTGTGGAAGGCTTTTCCTGATTGGCTTCCCCACTCACAAGGCTGACTCAGAAAAATGTGCCATTTGTGTGGACTTCTGCATGTGAGGATGCTTTCACTGAGTTGAAGAAGAAACTAACTACTACTCCAGTTTTAGTACTCCCAGAACCTGGAAAGGAGTTGGTGATTTACACAGATGCATCACATTTAGGTTTGGGATGTGTATTGATGCAAGAGGGTAGATTCGGGTGAATAGTGAATAGTGAATAGTGAAGTCCAGGGAGCATTTTCTACCATTCTAGCGGAGTTTCATTCACGTTGGGTCAAAACCCCAATTCTTGAAAACGCCGTAAAACGGCTCCCATAACAAAAATTACTCCGCTAGAAAGGTTACAGCTAGCTCAGATAGTAATTTTACGACGAAAAATAGTAAAAATGGCTTACCACAGGTTCAGATCTCCCTTTCTTTCTTCTTTCCTTCCTTTCCTTTCTCTCTGCAGTTCGTCTTCTCCTTCTCTGGTTCGTTTCCTTTTCTTCCTTCTTTATTGTATTATTTTTTTTTATTCCTTCATTCAGCCACTCACTTCTTCTCTCTCTTCTTTTATTATTATTATTTTTTTGTTTGGACGTGCAACATCCTTTACCTTAAGGTTTTGTTTTATTATTATATATTTTTTTATTCATTTCTTTGTCTCTTGGTGGAGACAAGAGCATCATTTTGTGTTTTTTTTTGTTTTTATTATTCTTTTTATCCCACGCCCCTCATGCCATTTAATAAACCAACTTCCCATTTTATTAATCAATTTAATTCAACTCCAATTCACATATCTAATTAACCAACTCATTCCACTAACAAAACTTATATTTTATTTATTTGCTAATCATACACGCGTATATTTAGCACATACGTATCAAATACGTGTATTCTCACGTGTATATTTAGCTCATACGTATAAAATATGTGTATTATACATCTTCATATACGCGTACTACAACGTATGTATTTTCGTAAAATCACGGGGTGTTACAACCGCTGGTGCAAGAAATAGACACCGATCAGTAAATAGGGTAACCGATTGATATATATGTTTACCGATCGGTTATCGATTTTTCAGGAAAAAATTCAAAGTGTTGTGATAAAAAAAAAGTATTTTACCTTAGAGGGAGGAGGTGGAGGGGTGGAGGGATGGAGGGAGCATCATCAGTCCTCCTCTCAATGGTTGGCTGCACACAGAACAAGAAGAATTAGAGAAATTTATCAAAAAAGAAAGTCATCACTGGTGCAAGAAATAGACACCTATCGGTAAATGGGTTGGCAGATTGGTATATATGTTTACCGATCAGTTATCGATTTTTCAAAAAAAAATTTCAAGTGTTGCGATAAAAAAAAAAGATATATATATATATATATATATATATATATATATATATATATATATATATATTACCTTGGGGGGAGGAGGTGGAGGGGCGGAGGGAGCATCATCAGTCCTCCTCTCGGTGGCTGGCTGCAAGCAGAAGAAGAAGAATTAGAGAAATTAATCAAAAAAGGAAATCACCGCTGGTGCAAGAAATAGACACCGATCGATATTTATGTTTATTGATCGGCTAATATGTTTACCGATCGGTTTCAAGAAAAATTTCTAGGTGTTGCGATAAATAAAAATATATTTTACCTTGGAGGGGCGGGGGGAGCATCATTAGTCCTCCTCTCGGTGGTTGGTTGCAAGCAGAAGAAGAAGAATTAGAGATATTTATCAAAATCACCGCTGGTGCAAGAAATAGACACCAATTGGTAAATGGGTTAACCGATCAGTATATATGTTGACCAATCGGTTATTGATTTTTCAGGAAAAATTTTCAAGTGTTGCGATAAAAAGAACAAATTATTTTACTTGGGGGAGAGGAGGTGGAGGGGCGGAGGAAGCATCATCGGTCCTCCTCTCGGTGGTTGGCTGCACGCAAAACAAGAAGAATTAGAGAGATTTATCAAAAAAAATCATCACTGGTGCAAGTCATAGACACCGATCGGTAAATGCGTTAACAAATCAGTATATATGTTTACCGATCAGTTAATAGTTTTATCGATCGGTAATCAAGTTTATAGGAAAGATTTCTAAGTGTTACGATCGAAATAAAATTATTTTACTTGGGGGGGAGGAGGTGGAGGGGCGGAGGGAGCATTCTTGGAGGTTGGTTGCACACAAAACAATGACAATTAGGAAAAATTACCAAAAAAATAAAATCAGCAATTGTGAAAGAATAAGATACCGATAGGTAAATATAAATATCGATCGGTAATATTACTAACTGGTACGTCTTTACCGATAGATAAATAAAGTTGATTTAGCGATCGGTAAAGTCGACTTACCGATTATAATTAAATTCTTTTACCTGCAGGGGAGGTGGTGGAGAATGAGTCGTTGTGCCAACATCGGCAAGCATTGAGAGGACATTGTCGATGTTTTCCTGCTTAACAATAAAAAAAGGAAAAAAAAATCTAATGGTTAATATAATTATCAATCTTAGTTCAAAGTGTCAGACCTGGGTTGCACACAGTGCCTCCTACCTAGGGTGATGAGTACCCCCGCAGGGGATACTCCAGCCATTATGGACCCATAATATTGTCCCATCCCAGTACACAGCCCACTCAACAGTGTCTAGTACCCCCGGGATCATTTGTCCACACTATTCATGAGTAAATAGTGTAGGGCCTCCCCCGGATTGCGAAATCAACCTATATGAGGTTTGAGGTTTGAATCCGGGGGAGACCCTATACTATTCACTAATGAATAGTGTGGACAAATGATCCTGGAGGTACTAGACACTGTTGAGTGGGCTGTGTACTGGGATGAGACAATATTATGGGTCCATAATGGCTGGAGTATGCCCTGCGGGGGTACTCATCACCCTGGGTAGGGGGCATTGTGTACAACCCAGGTGTGACACAAAGTCATCCTAAAAATAGGCAAAATTAATCATTATGTAAAGTCAGCCCAATATCAATACAAGTCCTTCAATGTCACTCAGACTCTGAGATAATATACTATAGATTTCACGCCTGTAACAAATGACACTAGTTTAACTTCTAAAGAATCAACAGTGGTACATATGCATAAAATGGCTGCGGTGGGCCTTGTACTGGGATGTGACAATATTATGTGGTATGTAACGGCTGGGGTATGCGTACCCATCACATCTCGGGGGTACTAGACACTGCGGTGTGCTGTGTACTGGGGTGTGACAAAAATGATTTTCTGCAACAAACTTCCTTGATCGGTAATTACAATGAGCAATTGACCGGCCGGTTAAAAATAACGCATCGGTTAAAACATCCATCGATTGGTTTATTTTCCTACCGCTCGGATAAGGTTCTTATCGATCGGTTACAAATCAAACCGAACGGTTGATAAACAATAATTTTAAAACTGACCTGCCACTACTTCTGCTACATTGGTTTTTTGCATGTCCTGCGATTATGACCATAGTCACTGCATCTACCACACTTTACATGGGGTATTTCACCTTTAGATGGTATACGGTGCTTGCGCGGACGCTCGGGTGGCACTCGGCCCTTAGGAGGAATTACAAGAAGACAGTCAAATGCTTGTGGCCACTGACTCTTGTCTAGTGTGAGATGAAAAAATTCCGAATATGTCATCTTGTAGGTTGTAGTCATGAAGTAATTCTCGCAAAACAAATATACATTATGATTATGATAGGTTATGGCGGCCATTGCTTGTGAATAAGGTAAACCAGCAATGTACCTTCGATTGCATGTGCACGATCCTAATCGCAAATTCACGTGTTTTTTTTTGAACTCGGTCTCAATGTCATATTCCATGTTCCCATACGCAATCACAAACTTGGGCCGAGACCATTCAGTAACAACATGTAAGCGCTCTTGCGCCCTTGTAATAACCACGTTATTCATCTCTTCTGCTTTACAATGATGGTTATAATGATATTCTGCAACACGACGTCGAATTGTTTCGATCATCTTCACCGGTGGTAGAGATCTTGCGAGCTTTAACACATTGTTGTAGCTCCCGGCAAGGTTTGTGGTTAATAAATAATATCTTCGACCTGGGAACATGGAACGTGCCCAATGATTTGGTTCTGAGTCCATAATCCACTTAACCACATTTGAACCACATTGTTCTTGTATTTTACCAAAGACATTATCCCATTTCATAGGTGTATATACTTTAGCCAAAACGCAAAACAATTTTCGAGTAGTGTCATCTTTGAAGGCATTATAAAGATTTTGGGCTAAATGTCGAACACAGTATGCATGATGGACATTGGGCAAGATTGTTGACATAGTTCGTAGTAAACCTTGATTCCTATCAAATATCAACACAAATTTGGCATCACGACCAGTTATTCTATCTATAATGATCTCTAGGAACCACTTCCAACTTTTAACGCATTCTGACTCGACCGTAGCAAACGCAATAGCTAGTAGGCATTTGTCACCGTCATACGCAGTACCAATCAACAAATGCCCAAGATATTTTCCTCTTAGGTCTGTCCCATCAACCAATAGAATCTTGCGCATAGTATCCAAATAGGCTCTTGCAGATGGACCAAAAGCCCAAAACATTCTGTTAAATGTGTTATCACTGTTAATGTCAAAGAGCTAAAACAACATGGGGATCCACACGTTGTAACTCTAAGAAGCTCTAAGAAGTAAAGAGGTAAGTCCCTAAAAGACTCTTCCCACTTACCCAATTCTTGATCTGTTGCCATTTCTTTTGCATACCATGCCTTAAAATAGCTCAATGTCACTCCAAACTCTTTGCTAAAATTAGTTTTTATCTCAGCAGGTGTGTACGTAGGATAACTGGCAAGACGGTCCCTAATCCATAGAGCAATATAGGAATATTTGGCATTACGATGTCCACGAACGTGAAGCGAGAAAGAGCAAGTGTGCTTAGGCTCATATCGTTTGATCGTGAAACGATCCCCGACAACGTATGCATGTATCCTCCATTGAAAATTTCCATTAATGCATCTTGCAGATACAACAACTGACTTCATCTTGGTACCCACATACTCATAGTTCTTGTACATGGCATTCTCTCTCAATGCTTTTACAAATGCTTGCTTGTTTTTAAATGTCTGGCTGACGATAAAATCTCATTTCCATGTGAAACCATCCTCTTCAGATAAATAACCATCCATTGCACATTCTATGGGTACGTAATCATGTACCTTTGAACCTGTAGAGCATTGAGAAGAACCACCTTCTTGTGTGCCAATTGGATCATGCAATGACACAAAATCATCATCAACTATAGTGTTATTGTTATCACCGTGCCCGTGATTGTTATTTTTAGCATCCATTGAATATTGAAAAGTACAACAGTCCTAACTATCATGTTGATCATCCAATGACACAAATTCATTATCAACTATAGGGTTTTAAAGAGCACCGTGCCGACATTTCACATTGTAATTTTCACCGCATTCATCTTCTGAGACCGTGAATGGTACATTGAGGTCAAGAATCCTCAGATCAGTACTTGTATTATTCTTCTCGATGTATATGATCACATTTTCACAATCATAATATTCAAATAAATCAAACATGGTCAATAAATGATCTTGCCCAGATAAATCGTGTGTAAATATCTCTTTATTGTATTCATCCAGAGAGTAGATCAATTTGTAAGGATGGGTGTTGTGTTGAAGTCCAAAAGCTTCCAGCACTTGCCTCTTGAAGTCCACAAACATCACGGGATAATTTATGGTAATGACGTTACATGTTCCACCATGGTAAGTTGTTGCTAATGGTTTTCCCACGGTGCGCGAACCATCATAGTGACATAACACAGACACAGTGTGGCGACCCCACACCTCAGACAACTAACCCCACAGGGGACGACGTGCGGAATGCCGGGGCGGAACACCCTGCGTAGGCATCTCTAGCCACCCTCAACCTAACTGTGGAGGTTGAGACCCTACGAGTCTTATCCAAAACAATAACATAACCTAAAAGGTACCAATACAATTCTACCAAACCGTAGTAAGAATTCAAGACATAAGATAAAGTCCACAAATATAGTTCATGACTAATCAATCCATCCAAAAGGAAAATACACATGAAAGTCCCCCAAGACCATGGGTACAAAAACCGTCATATACCCACATGATTTATCTAACAAAGACCAAACTCACCAATACTACAAATGTGGTAAGTGTTATAATTACATAATTCAAAATATGAATACACATAAATTAAAACAAAGTTCACCAAAATGCCTCCTAACTCACGTCGATGCCTTAAACTCTATGCCGACAAGGTCCTCAAGAGATGACTACTCCCTTGCCCTTATCCTGAATAGAAGGACCTAAAAAAGGAAAATGGGGATGAGCCAACGGTGCCCAGTGAATAGAATCCATATATGATATCAATACTCATCAATATAATCCATGTATGCATGCCAATGTGTAAAATGATTAAAAGCATAACATATAATATTGAGCATTCAAATATGTAGTTCAATGCAAGTAGAAGCCTTTCGTTCTGGGATCCACATTCCACATCCATTGGGGTTACTAGTGCACGTTTATTTCACTGTACTGTTCTCATCTCCAAATACTTCCTTTCTAAAAACCCTCCTATGACAAGTCAAGTCTCCCTATTAGCCAGATAGATGAGTCAAGCCAAGGTCATAAGGTTTTTTCAACATCATGCATCATTTAAATAGTTAGAACACATTCATGCTTTCAACATACAACATATAAATGATATGATGACATAGAAGATTTAAACATAAATGAAGTCTACTCACAACCAAGCCTTGCAAGAGTATCTAACCACACACGATAACCAACCAGAACCAACCAAATCAAGATCCTGAAATATTCACACATACATTAATTCCTATGTTCAACCACATAGATATTACATATCAACCTTAAATCAGTCCACATATAGACAATAGGCCTAAATCCCATCTTATTACAACATATATCTCAATACACATGCCATAGGCCTCTAATGCCTAATTTCCATTCACAAATCACTCATTTAATCAAAAATACTGATTTTCAATCCTTAGGCATAAACATGCCCAAATTGGAAAATTTAATCACAAGTAGGCCTAGCCCATGATATGGTCACTACCACCTAATTCATAGCATAAACAACCCTAATCATGCTCAATTAGACACAAATTGCATCAATTTCATGTCTCGAGGTCAGAAGCATTAAAAGCCCTAAAATATGAAAATTTTCATACTTAGGCCATATTGCCGATTTACACTAGTTCACCATGTTCAGCCACATTAATCACTGATTTAACACCATGAGTTCATCAACAATGCCTATTAGGTCAACATAGTTGACATGCAAGTGAAATGAGAAACCCTAAGTTCACTTGCTAGCTTTAGGGTTAATGTACACAACTCCACCAATTTCTTGATAGAAATTGGGGAAAATGGTACCATTGAGTTCCAAATCAACTTAGGAACTCAAATCCCTAGCATACAACTCGTCCTTAAGGGTTTCAAATGAAACCCTAACTCCATGCACCACCAAAAACGTGGTGAAGTGCTTGAGAAATGCCTATGAAGTGTAGGTCTAGGTCATAGAGGGTTGTTCATACCATAAACAAGCTAAAAAAAGTGAAAATCAGTCAACCTTAGGTTAGGGTCACCATAAATCCGTAGTTCATACACACCCTTAGATCAAAATAAAGCTCATTTACTCATCTACAAAAAGATTTTAGGAAGAAAATGGGAAAATACACTTACTTTGGGTGAGACTTGAGCAAGGGATCTCAACCCCTAGCTTTTTCGTTCTTTTTCTCCTCTTCTCTTCTTTCCCCTCTTTCCAAGCTAAAATACGTGCAAGTGAACCTAATTTGGGTGGTATTTCCTTATATACACGATCTTGGGCCCACACAAAAAAAGTTGCCAAAAACTATTTTCTGGGTTTTCAGGCCATGAAGCGCGTTCCACTAAGCCCAAATATTTTTTATTTTTTATTTTTTTGTTTCATGGAGCGCGCTCCACCCAAAAATTGGAAAAACTACACTTTGGGCCACCCATGGAGCGTGCTCCATGGTCCCTAGGCCTCATTTTTGCCCCATTTCGACACCCGACGAAGCTTCGATCATCCCGAGACTTTTCGTACACATTTTACAACTCAAAACCATGCGAAAACACTCGAAATAACATGCATTAAACATCAAACACACAAACAAACACAACAAGATAAACACATAGAGTTTGGGCAGAATGCAAATGGGTTATGGGCTAGATGAAATAATTTTTGGAGTGTCACTGTCACACCCTGGGTTGCACAGCGTGCCCCTACCCAGATGTGGGCGCACCCCCTCGGGGCGAACGCCTAAGCCATTATGGATCCATAATATTGTCACATCTAGCCGAATTTGCGATACCCAACAGGGCCCTAGTAATGGACTAGATCATTTACCCCCACTATTCATGAATATTGTCATAATGGCTTAGGCGTTCGCCCCGAGGGAGTGCGCCACACCTGGGTAGGGGGCACGCTGTGCAACCCAAGGTGTGACAAAAAGGGCCTTATGTATACATGAGGCCTTTTTGTCAGGACTTCGTATACATAATATTGTCTCCACTGTAGTGCGCTACAGTGGAGTGTCACACCCTGGGTTGCACAGCGGGCCCCCTACCCAGGTGTGGGCGCACCCCCTCGGGGCGAACGCCTAAGCCATTATGGATCCATAATATTGTCACATCTAGCCGAATTCGCGATACCCAACAGGGCCCTAGTAACGGACTAGATCATTTACCCCCACTATTCATAAATAGCGAAGGGCCTCCCCCAAGTCGAACTCACAACCTCCTTAAGAAGTTAGATTTCGTATTCTGAGTAGCCACTGAGCCAATGGTTCAGTAGTTACTCCAAGTGCGAAATCTAACCTCTTAAAGGGGAGGTTGCGAGTTCGACTTGGGGGAGGCCCTTCACTATTTATGAATAGTGGGGGTAAATGATCTAGTCCGTTACTAGGACCCTGTTGGGTATCGCGAATTCGGCTAGATGTGACAATATTATGGATCCATAATGGCTTAGGCGTTCGCCCCGAGGGGGTGCGCCCACACCTGGGTAGGGGGCATGCTGTGCAACCCAGGGTGTGACAGTCACACACAGAATATCCTTAGAGTTGAAACATAACTAAGTATCAGCAACTTGTTGAATTGATCGGCAAATAACTATTACACAAATAACCGATCGGCAAATAAAGATCAAACAAATTACCAATCGGTAAATAGATATATATAAATAATCGATCGGTAATTAATGATCAAAGGAACTAATGCTCAGTAAGTAATTATTACAGAAATAACCGATCAGTAAATAATCTTCAAACAAATACCAATCAGTAAATAGAGATAGATAAATAATCGATCGGTAATTAATGATCAAAGGAACTAACGCTCGGTAAGTTACGATTACACAAATAACCGATCTGTGAATAATGTTCAAACAAATTATCGATTGGTAAATAATTTTCAAACAAATTACCGATCGATAAATAGAGAAGATAAATAATCGATCGGTAATTAATGACCAAAGGCACTAACGTTCGGTAAGTAAGGATTACACAAATAACCGATCGGTAAATAATGTTCAAACAAATTATCGATCGGTACCAATCGATAAATAACAAATATACAAATAACATATCGATAATGCATATTACAGTAAGGATTGGACATGATGGATGATTTTTCAAGCTATCAGTTCAAATCTGTGCATGAGTAAGTAATGCGTAAAGAGTGAGTAGTGTATATGGTAAAGTTCAATAGGTATGGTAAAGCTCGCATAATAGGTAATGCTTTCTTTCTTTAATTTTCACAAGCAGTAGACATACCATTTTTGAAAAGTGCAGCGATATGCAACGACTGGTCGAAACTTTTAACGATATGCAACGCTTGGATCTGGAGTGATATTAACGATATGCAATGCCCGTATTGGTCGAAAGCTCTTTGTAAATGAAGAGGGTTAATAAACTTTCCCAGTTCGACATGACATTGAGGTGACGAGTCTCTGTCTAGTGGTATGGTACACTTAACTTACTGGGGAGATAACTTAAAGAACGGTAAGGTAGCGGTATCCACCCGGTCACAGATTGAAAATTTCATAACTGATTGAAATGATTACCGATAATTAACCAATCGTTTACCTTGCGATAACTGATTTGCTTCTTCGTTCTTTCAATTATTGGTAACCGATTGATCACTGATCGGTAACCTTTCGTTTGATGTCTAACCAATCGATAATCAGTTAGGGGTATAACACGATCGTTAGGAAATAGCAATATAGCTCGGTTTGTTTCTTTGGTTTTCCTTTTTAACCATCGGTGATCTCTTCTTCCTCCCTATAGATTTATAAGTTCACACCGCTGCTTAACCGTTCGATCACCGATAGCTCTTTGGTAAATGATAGATCACCGATCGGTGACCGTTCGACCATAATGTTAGTTACCGATCGATGATATGTCGGTTAGTTATCGGTGATCTATCGGTAACCGGGCAGGGGTATTGCACGATCGTTAGGAAATAACAATTTTGGTGGAATGCTCGGTTAGTTTCTTTGGTTTCTCTTTTTACCGATACGACCGATATATAGATTTATAAGTTCACAATGTTGCGTAACTGTTCGATCACCGATAGCTCTTTGGTAAATGATTGATCACTAATCGGTAATCGTTCGACCAGAATGGTAGTTATCGATCAGTGATATGTTGGTAGTTATCGGTGATCAATCGGTAACCGGTTGGGGTATCGCACGATCGTTAGGAAATATCAATTTAGGTAGAATGCCCGATAACTAACCGATAAATCACAGATCGGTGACCGTTCGGAAAAAATGTTAATTACCAATCGGTTAGTTATCGGTGATCGATTAGTGGTAGCAATTAATATATTTCTTTGTTTTCTTTTTTTATCGGTGGGGTCTCTCTGCTAACCGAGGGGGTCACGTGAGTTGCTATTAGAAAAATGGGCAAAACAGTCTAGCACGCCAACCGTATCATAACAATTTGATTAAAAGATGACCAATGAGTTACACGAGACCCAAAATCTAAATTTTAAAAATTTGAGACATCTGCTATAAAAATTCAAACTTTCATGACCCAAACTCTATAAATCCCTTATTTTTATTTTTTAAACTCGAGTCAGGCTATCTAACGGCTTTGCAACCGTTTAAACAAACCCCCTCGGACGCAAGCCACGCGAGTTAAAAGAAAGATAATATCAACGAGTCGAACGAGTTTCTTTTCTACAAAGCCTAGACGAGAAAATAAAAAACCAAAACAAAACAAAACCCTACACGACTCGCGCGGTTCATACCATAGGCGGCCGAGTTCAAGCTGCTTCATCCTTCTCACCTTAATCCAATCAAAGGAGGTGCCTTTCTTCCCCAAAATCTCTCCTTTCCTCTTTTTTCTCAATTCAATCTCACTGTTCACTTCAAATTTCTCTTGTTTCTGTTCATATTTTTATAAATTCTAGCACAAACCAAGCAAGCAAGCAATCTAACTGTTAATTTTTAGCATCTTCTTTGTTCTAGATATCTTTTCTATATATTTGATGGCGTTATTTTTTTCTTCAAAATAACTGCAAACATAATTAGAGTACTTAGAGTCTCTTAAGTCTTTTCTGCTATTTTTTTTTTCTAGTTTGTTCCATTGTGGTTTGGTATAAGATGTTGTCAAAAATGAGAGTTTTTTCTGAGGTTTTCGCGCGTTTCGGGCCGAGAAGGGCCTTCGATAAGTGCGACGGGGTTATTTATGAGTGTTTCCACAATGTGGGCGAGTCCGATGAGCTTCCTGATTGGATCAAACGACCAAACGGAAGCCCTTGTGTTGTAGATAACCAGGATGATTTTGTGGTTCCGTCAAATGTGAATTGGATCTGTGATTCAAAGGTTCATGATAAGAATTTGGATGTTAGATACGGGTCTCGTGGTATTGTTGATACTGATAGTGATGTTGATAGCATTAGTAGGATTCTCAAGAGTAGGTTCATTTCGCCCGTGGCTGTTGTCCAGGCTTTAGAGGGTTGCAAAATCCGCGCTTCTAAGAGCTTGGTTGACAAAATGTTGAAGAGGTTTGGCAACGATTGGATTCCAGCTTTTGGGTTCTTTAAATGGGCGAAGATGCAAACTGATTATAAACATGAAGCTGGTGCTTATGATTCTATGATTGATATTCTTGGGAAGTTGAAGCAATTTGACGTCATGTGGGAATTGGTGGAGGAGATGGTTCAATTGGGAGGGTTGATTTCTTTGACAACAATGAGTAAGATCATGAGAAGGTTTGCTGGGGCTGGTAGATGGGGAGATGCTATAAGGACTTTACGTGAAGTAGAAAAGTACGGTTTGTGTAAGGACACCTCATCCATGAATGTGCTATTAGATACATTGTGCAAGGAGCGGTGTGTTGAGCATGCTCAAGATGCATTTATTGAACTCAGGAATGAGATACCCCCTGATCATCATACTTTTAATGTCTTGATACATGGATGGTGCAAAGCAAGGAAGTTGGAGAAGGCCTGGTCAATTATGGAAGAGATGGAGAAATATGACTTTCATCCTTGTGTAATTTCTTATACTAGTTTGGTAGAAGCCTACTGTCATGAAAAGGATTTTCGCAAGGTTGATTCTGTACTCCATGAGATGCAAGAAAAAGGGTGTCCACCAAATGTTGTAACCTATACCATTGTGATGCATTCATTAGGAAAGGCTAAGGAAACTTATGAAGCCTTGGAGATTTATGAGAAGATGAAAAGAAATGGCTGTGTTCCTGATACTTCCTTCTACAATTCTTTGATTTATATCCTTAGCAAAGCTGGTCGACTTCAGGATGCTCATAAAATATACGAAGAAATGTCTAGGAGTGGAAATAATCCGAATTTGACGACATATAACACCATGATATCTGCTGCTTGCGAGCATTCACAGGAAAAAAATGCTCTGAAACTTCTTCAGGAAATGGAAGAGAGGCTCTGCAAGCCAGATCTCAAAACATATGCTCCATTGTTGAAGATGTGTTGTCGAAATAAATGGATTAAGGTTCTTTATTATTTAATGAATGACATGTTTAAAAAGGACATCAGCCTCGACCTTGGTACATATTCACTTATAGTTCATGGACTATGTAAGAGTGAGCAACTAGAACAAGCTTGCTTGTTTTTTGAGGAAATGGTGTCGAGGGGACTGTGTCCTAGGTCCAGCACATTCAACATGCTGGTGAATGGACTCGAGAGGAAGAATATGGAAGAGGCGAAGCGAAGGATTGAAAAATTAATGGTAAAGGCAGATAGAATTGAACAACCTAGTTGTCATTCTCGGTTAAGTGTTGAGCTTTAGAATGACTAGGTGATTAATTTCTAGTTGCTGAAATTTTTCATCATTTTGTGCAAGAATTTTGTATCATGGGATTTTCTTTTTGAATGTATATTTAAATGGGCACGACACATGTGGTACCCTATTGTAAAAATAAAATATTCATCTTCGCCGCACTAATGCTATACAAGTGTCATTTTTTCAATCATACATGCCAGTTGTCAAACTGTTTGAGTATGCTTGGATTTTTCATAGCTGAAGATTTACACCATTTTGAGGATCATAAACTTTATTTAAGGGAACACCAGAATGAATTTGCTTTAGTGCATCACTGTACCAAAAAATCACTTTTGGCACATGACACGTGGTTGATGGTCCAATATCTTTCTAAACTTATACATTATGCTACACAATGCTGTTGAAAGTGTAAGAGTTGCATTTTTTTTTTTTTTCATTCTTGTGCGAAGTGTGAACCATTTATAGTTGAAGTTGAACTGCCTGGGGATCAGCTTTTCACCCCCTAGTTGTTTATTTGGGATAGGAGGTCCATGTGTGAAAGTTTTACTTAAATTTTCTTTAATTATGATGAAAGTAATTCCCTCAATATCTTATTCTCGCGTTCTTTTGTTTTGATTAACCTTAATAAACAACTTGAGCACCAATTTAATCCTTTGTTCTTTGTCTCTATAATCTGTTCCTTCTATGCTAACTCTCTCTAGGTAATTGCAGTTGAGCTTACCATAACTTCAGCGAGAGCAAGCTTTTTGTTATGGAGATTCAACAGGATAGGCAAGATGGTTCACTCGTTCTGTTGAAGCAGGGGGCAGAAGCTGTGAGTAAAGTTGTTAGTTTTCCTTTAAAGAAACAAAAAACAGGCTTTGGTTTGAATACTTACAAGTTAATGTTGCTGGTTTTTATATTCCATATCAGAGAATTTTTGAGTCAACCTTTGTTGGGAGGAGGTCCATTGTCAAGGAGCGTTTCTCCAAGAAGTATAGACATCCATCTTTAGACTCGAAACTTACTATCAAACGTTTGAATGCAGTAAGTTTCTGTCTGAGGTTGCCCTTTTATCTCTGCTTTTTTGCTATAGCCATGTCGGGGCACATGAGCATTCTAATATAGTATTTCAATTTTTCCATTGCAGGAGGCTCGGTGCATGACCAAGGCAAGGCGACTTGGTGTTTCGACTCCAGTACTATATTCAGTGGATACTGTATTGAATACTTTGACATTTGAGTATGTGGAGGGACCGGCTGTGAAAGATGTTCTTTTAGAGTTTGGGTTGCATGGTGTTGTTGAGGAAAAAATGGATGATATAACAAGACAGATTGGTGATGCAATTGGGAAATTGCACGATGGAGGTCTAATTCACGGAGATTTGACAACATCAAATATGTTGCTCCAAAGTGGTACTAATCAGCTGGTGAGAATTTAGATTTTATCTTTCTCATGTTTGTCTGCATTATCTTGAAACTAGTCACATGACTCACATGTCACATTTCAACCGTTTTATCATCTGCCAGGTTCTCATTGACTTTGGCCTGAGTTTCACATCAACTCTTCCTGAAGATAAAGCAGTTGATTTATATGTGCTTGAGAGAGCGTTGCTCTCAATGCATTCCTCATGTGGTAATGTGGTAAGGCAAGCTGGGCCTATTTTTGCTTGTTTTTGTTTTCAAAGTAAAATCTCATTTGGATTTTATTTTCTTAAATAGATGGATAGGATACTTGCTGCATACAGGAAGTCATCGAAGCAATGGTCTTCCACATGGAACAAATTAGCTCAAGGTGTGACACCATTATGACTTTTTTTTCTTAAGAAAAAAATTTCAATTGTTTTCTTTTCTCTTTCATTCTCATTTTTTTTCTTTCTTTTCTTGAATATGTTTATGCAGTGCGACAAAGGGGTAGAAAGCGCACCATGGTTGGGTGAATTCCTCTCCAGCTTAACATCTTTCACATTTAGCAGCGGGTGAGGTATTAGAGAAATATATGGCTTTGTACTTTGTAGGCTTGGGAGTTTAGAATTCAGTATATTATTTGTCTGTCCCTTTGCATGCTTGACCTCTTTGTAATACACTGACCTTGGGGCATTTTTATAAGTATTTTCATAAAGAATATTTTGGTCATCTATCCATGAGATATTATATTGTTTGATAGAAGACTTTACAGGACTACCTTTATGGTTTTTTCACAGAAAAATGCTTATTTAGTGAAAGAATGTATGTAAAGTATAGGGGCATTTTTATAAGTATTTCCATAAGGAATATTTTGGTCATTTTTCCATGAGATATTTATTGTTTGATAAAAGACTTCACTGAACTACCTTTTTACAGTATTTCACAGAAAAATGCTAATTAGTGAAAGGAATGTATATAAAGTATAGCGGTAAAACTTAATGTTGAAACACCAGAAAATTGGACCATATCACTTAATTCAACTTAACTAAACCTGTCAAAGCTTTTTCTTATTTGTGGGGTTGGCTACATAAATGCTTCCTCCACATCGAAGGCTATGTTGATCGTCCTAGCCCTTCATGTAGTCTAGTTAAGTCATAGTTGATTTGACAAAGTTTTACACTGGTTGTTAACTACTTAACACGATACTCCTTTATCTAGGTTTTGAGTCCACTTTACATATCCAAAAGTTTTGCACTGTTTGTTAGCTACTTAACACAATCCTCCTTTATCTAAGTTTCGAGACCACCTTACATATCCAATAGTTTGGCATATACTCTGCAAGCTTTGAGGTCAGGGGCTCAAACCCCACTATTTACCTAACCAAAATAAAAAAAAGAACCTGGACCATATCATTTGAACCATGAATTGCTTGATGTCTAATTAGGTAGGAGACAAGATCTTATGTGGGCCTAACGAACCTTAAGTGTTGCTGAAACAGGGCCTTAGAAGGCTCACAATTAGTAAAGTGCATGATAGACCTACTAATATAAGAAATAGGAACCTTTCAGGAAACAAAAAATTGAAACATTTCAAAATTAGAAATCATATTCTGAATTAGAAGTCTATCTAAATCTAGGAGTTTTCTGCAATTTAGGATTTGGGAGTAAGCCCAATAAAGGCTCAACGATGGTGGTGTAGAATGGCTAGTCCCTTATCAATATAGACTTTCTAATTATGGATTTAATAGGTTCCAAATTGAATAGGACTAGGGAAACCATATTGGACTGAAATATGTATCTTTCAAGTATTAGAATTTGAAGGGGAGCAGCTATGCTTGAGCTTTTTTCGATAAAATCCTTCTCAATTTTGATTCTAAAAAGCATGCAACCAAAACACAATTGGTAGTGGTTTATAATTCTACTCACAACTTCTTAACAAAAAAAAAAGAGTTTAGTAAATTCTTTTTTTCTTGATAAACATTGTGATCACATTTACTCTAATTAGAAGTGCAGGAGTATATATATATATATATATGACTAATTATATTATAGTTTAAAATCCATTTGTAATAGGCGTTTATTGTACAGATGATGTAAAGTGGAGTTACCAAACAAGCCATCAATCTTGGAATGAGCTATGTTACCTAGACTCTTTACTTTAGCCTGATTTACCTGTGTCCGACACTTCATGATACAACATGGGTATGAGATATCTGTCCGACACTTTAGATTTTAGAATATTTCTATGTATATTCTCCAATGGAAAGAAGATAAAACATAAAAGAAGATAATGACTAGTAGGAGAAATTCACTTAAATGGGAGAAAAAAACGAACAATAAATGAGTGAAAAGAAAAAAAGAAAAGAAAAGAAAGAACAACATATAATATAGCCGAGTCCCCGTATCTCAAAATTTGAAAATGAAGAAGTCGGACCTCTAGATATGTACCCTGTATCCGACACCCATACCCGAGTCCAGGTAACATAGGGAATGAGTGGGGAATAAATAGTGGCTGCAAGAGGGTACATCTGGTACTTTCTTCCTTTAGAATTGCAATCCACCTTCTCTGCTGCTTCTTCCTCTTTCTTGTTGAATACCAAAGGTGCTGCAGCATGAATTCTGATATTTGGAAGGGAAGCAGGCTTTGACTACCTTTTTCTAGCAAAAGGGTCCTGAACCTCAGTTAGAAAGTTCAAAACTAGCAGGGGAGTGAGCAGGAACATTCGTAAAATTTTTTTGTCAGTTTCTTTGTTGTGTTTGTATATTTCTGTTCAGATTTGATCTATTGTTGTTTCAAAATCTTTAGAACAGGCTTTAATGTATGAGTACTAAGGTCTAGGATTTAATGTATTGATATTTCAAAATCTATAGTCATTTACTCTGAAGTAAAGATTTATGTTTGGGATGGGTTTTGCATTGCCCACAAACAGGAATATTTTAGTAGGTGGACTTTCTAGAGTTTATTGAAGCTTATAGTGACATTATACTATACAGAAAATATCCATACACATTACATGGGCATTATGTAATATTTATGACTGGAAAGGGGACATGTATTTGAGGTATCAGGTGCAGTTATTCTCTGTACACATCATGTGGATATGAAAGTGTATTCTGTGTTTGAGTGGATGTTGTTGAATAAGAGACTAGTTACAGAAGCTTATTGCTTGCATTTACATGGGTCAGAGCATGAGGTCTAGTAGGGTTAGTAGGAACATGTAACCAAAGTTATGAGGTGCAGAAACACGTATTGTGTACTATGTTCTTCTATATATAGGGGAACTTAAAGGGGGTAAAACCAAATCTTTTGTTGGGAACTTTGGATCTTGTAAATATGGGCGAGTTGAGTTATCTTGGGTAAATAAATGATGTCCTAGGATGTTTCTGTGCAATTTCTAGGACCTTTAACCATGTACAAGAGATGAACAGTCCAGCTGGACTGATCTTCCACATTTTTATCCCCAAGTGACTTTTTATTATATGCATGTGGTATGTATCTATAAATTAACCCAAATGAGACTGTGAGAGTAATAGTTAAAATAAAGTGGTCCATCCCTTGTTTGTTCCATTGGCTGTGGACCTTGGGAGGTTAATCCTTCCTTCCTGTGTTGGTTGGAAGTACTCGAGATTGGATTGGATTGGATTGGATTACGTCATCGTCTACTATGCAGATGTGGTTTGAACTACTTGAATCTATTAAAACTGGTCTTTATGTATTCTAATGGTTGAACTGATGTGCTCATGTTATATCTGATTACATATTTTATTTATCATTTATGAATTGACATATGAACTGTTGCACTTTTAGCTCATTCTTTATTTTTCATTTTTGCAGTTACAAGTCTGGGTCCAAGTGCTTTGGCTTAAAAAATTGGAGTTGATGAGAGCACGAGTCTTAGGAGTTTAAACTAAAAGTAGTAAGGTTGTGCCACTGTATTTTCATCCAAAATGTTTTATGTAGTCAGGTCTCCAAAGTCAAGTATTTTCCAATTCCCATCCTTTGAATATTTCAATTCAAGTCTTATAATGTATAAATCCAACATCATTATGCATTCTATTTTGGTAGATTACCTGTTTTTTTTCTTTTGACTTTTCTGGAGATCCGGATTATCTGCATGTGTTATTTCTAAATGGTGTTTATGCAACACAGTGTTGTCAAGGCGGAAGGGTGGTAGTAGCCGGTAAACCTTAATTAGGCGAGGTCTATGCGGAATATAAAATATTTATTTAGAGGTTCTTAAAAATTTTATTTATTTATTCATTAGTCCCTCACTCTATATATATATATATATATATATATATATATATATATTAATTTAATTTATATATGTAATTATTAATTTAATTCAGAAGTTGAGGTAAAAGAAAAGAGAGGATTTTGTAGGTTTTAACAAAAAAAAAAAATCTTTTTTTAAAAAATATTTGCTTAGATCTCTTCAAACTGTTAAGACAGTAGTTTAGGCGGTGCCACTACCCAAGGGGCTTAGGCACCATCTTGACAACACTGAAGCAACATAAAAGGTTCTTTTAACTCATGCCTGATCTTGTAGGTTACCTGAAGGATAGCCTAATTTGGGTTGTGGTAACTCAGTGATGTAGGTTATTTGAGTAAACCCTACAATGTTTAAGTTGCAACTATGTTTTACTTTGGATTAGATTAGATTAGATTAGATTTTTAATATAATCTATCTTATTTCGTTTCTTCTCAAAAAAAAAAAAAAAAAGTTGCAACCAAGGTAAAACTCTTAAGGTGTAAGCAAGGTGATTTCTCTTTATGAAGCGAGGCTTAAGCCTCGAGGTGGTACAAGGCGCAAGCCTCATATTTTTACAAAAGAATACATTACAAAAAAATTCAGTAATTCTAAAAATTCAAATATCATAAATAACTAGAGAAATATGAAATATATACAGACTTGAGCTATTTTTATGTAAGCACCTTATCACATAACAATGTCAAGCATTCAAGGCACAAACCTGATATATCAATTGTTTTAATTATTATAAGCAGTTAAACACTATTAAAAACTTAATGAGTACACATTAAAAGGCCAAAATTTCTTACATTTCTAAATGTCAAAAAAAGAAATTAGTAGAAACTTAACAATAGAATGCAATAATGATATTAGGTTACCAATTAAACCAACTTTTCTAAGTTTCTAGCTTTTTTTTTTTTAATTATATTTTATGATGGTCCTCGCTATAAACTTGTAGAAATGATTGACATTAGAAGTTCACTTGGTAATGTTTATGTAGTCTACAAAAAGGTTAGACAAGTTTCAAAACTTTGGTCTTTTCTAATAATTGACATTAGAATTTTAAGAAAGAAATGGAACTAGTATATTTATACTAATATCAATTGGAAAATGTAAATAGAAAAACGACTTAAAGTTTAGGCTCGGAGTCTTAAAACTTTGATCTCTCCTAAATAAGTAATTAAGATTAGAACTTTAAAATAACAAAGAACTAGTGTGTTTGTTATAGACTTCTAGTATCAATTTAAATGTTTTAGTAAAAAATTTGTAATTAGAAAAAGAGATTAGGTTGAGTCTTTTGATCACATACATTGAGGCTTAAGCCTCGGCTCACATAACATTGACATGTAAGTCTTGAGGCGCAAGCCTGATGTAAAATAGGTACAAAGCCTGAGGAGGTTACTATTGAGGCTTAAGTATTAAGGCGATTTTTAATAGTCTTAAAGGCGAAGTGGGCTTAAGGCGTAAGCCTCAATGAATTTTTAAAACTATGGTTGCAACTACGGTTAAGCCTACATGGGCAGGATTTGACTCTTTGTTTATCTGTTGTGTTTTTTCTAGTTCTCCTATTCAACTTTTAACTAACCAGATGTATTTAGCTTGTCACTCAGGATTTCTAGTGCTCTTTCACGATGCATTTATCATAGTCAGCATCAATTTTTTTTAGGCTTTTCTGGATTGCCATCATTTAATCTGCCTACGTAGCAAATAGCTTCAACTTCAAATTAATTGAATCTACCAGACTCAATACTAGTCCTCAACGCTCATATTATCATGAGCCTTTTGATTTCTTTGGTGTTATTTTCCATCTTGTATGGAAATGTTATTGCTTTCTTTTTGTTTTCTTGGATACGCACATATTATCTCTGTTGACATTAACCTAGTCAAGACAGAAGAGAAAATTGCAAAAATTGATGATCTGACTTATGAGGCTTCAAGTTCTTTTCAAACTAAACTTGAAGGCATATCGTTCCAGTACACCATACTCAAGAAGCCTCTGCTAACTTAAAGTTTGAAGTGTTTGCATTTATGATTAAATGAAACAAGCAGTATTACTCTGCAGAATCCTTATTAATTGTGACTATTTGTTATTTCTTATTTATCGGGTTTGTTTGCTAGATTTTCTTGGTTTCAATCAAAACTAACAGAACTTGTCAATCAAGTGTGTCTTTTAGTAACCATGGATGCGTTTGATTCAAATATACAGTCAATTAGTGTGTTCATGATCTCTGTTGCCATTTTAATTTCTACAGTATTGCCTTGTTGCTTACAATTGCAATGGCGGAAGAGCTACATTAGTTGAGAGAAAGAGAGCATAGTAGACCTTTGTAAAAATATCTTGATTTATTGTTCAATGACCTTAATATGCAAATTTTGTATCTGATGTGGTAACCCTAGCCATTTCTGAATTCATGATATATCATTATTATCATCATGCTAACTATAATTAGTTTTATGGTTTAACTGTCCAAGATGACATGCTCAAATATGGATAATCAACCAACGAAATCATTCGAAGAATTTAGGATTTGGGTCAGGTGATGAATTTTGAACAATGAGTAGATAGCTAACAATGAATTTTGATTTATCACTGGATTAAGACATTAGTTGACAAAACTTTCAGTTCTGTTGCAAATAGTTAGGCATTCTAGGAATGTCAGATTATAATATTTTAGTTTGGTTCATTCCTATGAAAAGAAATTTGTTTGGATTCATCTCTCTTCTATTATGGAACGCAAAACAGCAACATTCCATGCTTCTTCTGTAACTTGTTTTGTAAATTGTTGATGAATGTGTTTGGAACTATATTCGTATCGCGAGGGCCATTTGTTCATTCATAATCATCTTATAATTAAATCATGTATTCTACTCGGGTTATAAGTTGTTTTTTATTTGTTCTCTTATGCTTAAAATGAATGTTAGGATAAACATAAATGACTGATCTACACTTTTTCATAAATGTCTCAACTTAAGCGATGATCTTTTTTTTTTCCATTTGGAGACAATATATGAGATGTCTGTAAAATACCTCTAGACTCAAAGGCATTTTTTGGTTTATATCAGTTGCTTAATTATGATGTTAACATATGCTATATTTTTTCCACTTAGCAAATTTGCTTCATTGTTATTATATTGTGTTGATTTCTTTAATATAGGCAATTTTCTTTTAATATGGAGAAGTAAATAGTTATAACTAGAGATGGAATAATTTGTTTTAATAGATGGGAAAACTTATCTAGTTACCTTCTTAGATGGTTAGGATCCCTTTTAAGTGGTGGATCCTTGGGCCTCTGGGTCTAGCCTAGTTGTTCTTAGATCCGAAGTTAGGGTTTTGAACCTTCATTTTACTTGTCGCTATCGTCCGTGTAATTAAAAAAAAAAAAATTGTTATTGTTGTAAAGATTTGATTTGCATTACAGACATAGCATAATCATGATGCTATCTTTAGATGGAGTGGTCTGGCTTTCGTGAAATGGATGGATCCTGAACATGATATGATGGGTTCGACAATTATTGATGAAGTACACGTAAATAAGTTGGTGAGAATCTTTTTTGTATTACTTAAAATTGGTCTTAGACCTTTTAAACCGAGGATGAACAAGTAAAGTTGGTAGGTCTAAGATTTAGCAAGATAGGTTTAAGGCATGTTTGATGTATAAGTGAGAAAATTATTTCTTTTTGAGAATGATTTTCTCAAGAATATTAGTAATTTTTTTCTTTGATTGCTGAGAAAACCCCTCTCTCTCTTTCTCTTTCTTTTTCTGCCTATAGAGATAGAAAATTTTTAGTATTTTAGATTATATTCTTGTTTCAATTTAACTTAACTTAATATTTTTGATTGCTTGGCATCATAGATGATTATATAAATTTGAATCCAATATTTTTCGTAGGTCTTTCATCAAATATATTAAGAAAGAGGGCTTCAAGAGCTCGTAAGTATGGCTTCGTAACCCACTTATAAAATGATGAATTTTATTTATTTATTTATTTTTATAATGATAATAATAATATTTTACACATTTTTTGATGTGGAATTAGGATAGTTACATCACATGTTTTTGTGTTTTTTTTTTCTTATATATTTTTTTTTTGCTATAATATTTCATTAATCTCAAATAGGATAACATAATAGGTATTGTTAAGACCATTTTATATTTATTTTTTATATTTTTGACACTGTTAAGATCATATTAAGACATTGAGGAGGAGATGCGGGTTCATAAATTAGTATTAGAACCGAGCCTACTCACATTTAACATATTAAGGCATATGGAGATGTAGGTTCACAAATAACTATTTGAACCAAGCCTACTCACATTACATGAGAAAGAGAAACTCACCCCTCTCACACCTCTTGCATGTGTAAGGTGTGAGGCTACTATCAAAGCTACCTGGCTTTGGCTTTTATATGGTTATATTCAAGGACTCAATTAATGGATCGTACATTTGACTTTCGTCTTGTTGGTAATGGTTCAGAGTTTTCAATTTGTGATAAAAAGAGATAATAATATAGGTAGATGGACTTATTTACGCCATGATAAAAGAAAATGTTTTTGGTATCACCAGTTTTTTTTTTTCTAAATATCAAAATTATCATTTATTGAGATAAGTTTAGCCCTTTAAAACAACTATTAAAAAAAAAATAGATTAATTTTCATACCTAAATCAATAAATGATTAAAGAAAATGGATTGAGAAATGCTTATTATATTTCTTGTGAAAAGAAATAGTTTTTTTATTTTAGAAAAATGTTAATTAAAGAAATACCCTTTTGTATTTTATAACACTTATTTAAATGAAATGTGATAATTAAATTAGCGTGTATTTTTGTATGGAAATGATTGGAACGATTTGTTTGGTGGGTTGCATTTATTTATATGATTTTGACTGCCTTCTGACATTTCTACATCCATGCGTTTGCGCCCCAATTGACAGAGCTATCTTACCTTTTTTTTCTCCACAGAAAAAATAATAATTGCATATCTAAATTTATAAATTGAAAAATAAGGAAAATTTTGGCTTTTTTGTTTTGTTTTTTCACCACCACAAAAATCTGAATAATCCTATCCATTCCATTGAAGCCCCATTTCGTTAACCAATTATTTATTTATTTTTTTATTTTTTTATAATTTTTTTGCCAACGTGCGTTTTGCATAGTAGCCGTAGCTCCACGTTTATTTTATGGGGTCACGGGTTAAAAACTTGCGGTAGAGTTCGAAAAAAAAATTTTTACAATTAAAAAAAATAGCGTGATTGACAGTAGGCTTAGAGTTGTATATTACAATGTCTAACCGTTAGTGTAAGATTAGTCTATTTTTAAAGGATGGATTATTCCACGACTGTAGTGGGTAAAGTATTGGGTACGCCATACTTGCATGTGTAAAAAAAAAAAAAATTATTTCTTTTGTTAATTATAAAGGTGTTTGGACTAACTTGCATACACCTCGATTTTACCTATAAAAGTTGATATTAGAAGTAAATTTACGAACTTGAAAGTTAAGTGAACTTGATAAAGTTTTTACAAACTCTTGTTGATATAGGTAAAAATAATAATAAATAATCAATATTTGGTTAGTTCAGATGACTTGACATCCGATCTTTTTAAGCGAGATCGTAAGTTCAAAACTTTCTTCGTGTGTGAAACTATTATTTGTTATGAGATATTTACACATTTGTGATTTAATTCGGGTTGAATGTAGGTGGCTTAGTTTCGGCGTAAAACGAAAGGAGATATCACGTAGTAGGTGTAGCTGACACGCTTACCAGCAAAATAATAATAATAATAAACAATAATAAATGAAAATAGACATAAAAAAATATATAATAAAGCAAAAAAAATAGAAATATTTAATGATGGGCAGCAGGGATCAATGATTTTTGAGGTGAAAGGTGAATGGGTGATGGGAGGGTCTTTTATGGCATGGATGGTGAAAGATGGGGAAAGAAAATGTGATCTGATGGGCAACTTTGATATGGATGGTCATGAACATTTCTAGGCTTGGGGGCTTAGCAATTAGGAGTAATAACCATGACAAGGGTGTCTTCAGTACTCTTCAGGCTGGTTTTTATTAATGAAGAAGCTTGGTTGGTTTGATGTTTATGTTTCCTGCTATTTCACTTCCTTGTCAATGCTCCCCCACTTCCACTCTTTGAATATTTATCTTTAATACATATAGTTTCCTCTTCATTAAAACTCCACTTATTTTAATTTTTATTTCAATTTTTTATTATGTTGATGATTCATCAGTTATTTTGAGGAATTATTATTTCAGAGTATACATACATGCCTAACATATCAACAAAATATCAATAATTTAATGGGCATTTCATTGATTTTTTTTTATTTTTGGAGAAATCAAAAGAAACTTTCTTTTTTTTGAAGTTGATTTCATTAAAAAAAAAAAACCTATGGGCTGCATGAATATGAAAAAACCAGATTTTCTTTGGAAATTGTAAAACCACTATCATTTTTATTTTATTTTTTAAAAATTTAAATAAAATCTTAAAATTATATATAATGCTATGCACTCCTGTAAGTCACTTAGTTACCTAAATTCCAGCTTCCATTGCCGGCCACATAGAATGTTGAAAATAGGTGTATCACTCAACACAGGCCATGTATGTTCTCCTTCTATATATAACCTAATAAATTAAATAAATAAATAAAATTAAAAAAAAAATACAACCCTAATTCATCAAATCAAAGTTGCTTTGAAGCTATGCTGTTTCCGTGCCAAGAAGGCAAGTAAGAAAATCAAATTAAAGGGCCAAACGACCCATGAAATGTGCACAAACTGTAAAAGCTAAACAAAGAGTGGTTTTTATTTATTTTATTTATTTTAAGAAGAGTGAAGAGAGAGAAAGAGAGCAATGGAGATTCATTCAAATCTGGAAAGGCGAAAGAGAAGAGAGAGATAGAGAGAGAAAGACCTTGGCCAAAGTACTTAATCAAAGTTTGCCCTTTGACTGCTTCTTCTCTCTTGACACATCATTTTTCCTCCATTTGGCCCCATGCATTAGGGCATTTTAAAAATTATTATTATTATTATTATTATTATTATTATTATTATTATTATTACGGATATTATTATTATTATTATCATCTTCTTCTTTTTCTTCTTCTAGGACTGCTGTGGCTGCCTTGCCTTCTCTTTTGTTTTTCCTGCACCTGCAACTGCTTCTGATTCAGTACTTCGGTTGGTCCCATACTTCAATGGGTCCTACCAATAGAATGTATACACCAGGGTGACAGGGTCAAAAGTCAACTTTATTGGGAGACTATTTTTCTTCTACAATTTTATTCAATATTGTGTTTGATTTGTACCCAAGTTACTTGAATTTTTTTTGTGGGCCCACTATTGCATGGTGGGTCTACTAGCTGGAGATTACTCCTACTTCCTGAACTCATCACCCTTACATTTTGTTGCTAGTTAAAGTGTTATATAATTTAGCCCATTCTACTTAAATTTGGATCTTATATATTTAAGATTAGTATAATTTTTTTTACTCTTCAATCAAATTGAAAATAGTTAGAAAACAAAATTACTATTTTATCTTTGTTAATAATAAAAGTTTTTTCTAATAAAAACTTATGATAAACTTTTTAGAAGCATTTTAGACACTTAATCATCAACTGTTCAAGTATTTTCATTATAATAACTAATTCATTGTCACTTGCGTTGCATATGATAAAAAGGGGCTGAAAGTTACAAAAAAAAAAAAAAAAAACTTATAATAAGTTTTATATTTACTAACATTATAAAAGAAACCAAGATGCCTGAAAACCGGCATAAACAATAAAAAAGAAATCTTTTAACGCCTTATTATAACTAAATTACCTGTAAATGTAATTTTTTAAAATATATATAAATTTATCTAACAGTTTTATATTAAAAAAAAATTATGAATTTATGATAAAAATAGCACATCAATCATTAAGGAATTTTAACTTTATAAATAGTATAAATATGAATATTCCCAATATATATATTTTTGTAGTATTGCTTCATATTGGGAAAAACAAATAAAAAAGGTCTTAATTCAAGGCATATTAGAAGACTTAAAAATGGATAAAAATCTCATGGAAAAAAGAAATGGTATTATCCATATATGTCATAAGATTACTTAAAACTCATGATGCTCTAATTGAATCCAAATGTATGGTGTTCCTTTAAGATTCCATTTAATTCACGAACCCTAAGTACTCTTTTAAGGTAAACCCAAAAAAAAGAGGGGAGTGGCAGTGTAGGGCCTCTCTCTGCTGCGCTTTAGATACGCATCCACCACATGGGCCCTATGTTCTTTTAATTCATACAATATTTCACTTTTTTTAAATACATTACCATTATTATTATTATTGTTCCTATTATTATTTTCAATCTTTCACTTTTCTTCTATATATATATATATATATTCATACCCACATCATTGAAGCCTAAATAAGGACAAGCTTTGTTCTAGATTTCATACAAAAACAACCCCCCCTTATAATCTTATAATTATTATGAGAGACTTATATATTGCTAGGTAATTATGGTGATTAGATTACCATGTTGGACATAATTTTAGATAGAAATCCCACCTGTTTGGCTTCCCACTAGGAAACTGACAAGAATGGCATTTTTTCAAGTTCCACCCAATCATTGCCCGCCACGTCGATCCCTCTAGGTTTTCAATTTGGGACCCATCTTAGCTATTATGCTAGTGGAAGTTTCACTATATATATATTTTAGGGTTTGTTTAGGATTCTCATTTGAGACATATCTAGCCTTCAATTCATAGGCCAGTTTTTTAGATTGTTCCGACGTCAATTTATTAAACTATAATCTCTTAAAACACTATAAACTAATACACTACTTGATTGCTATATAGCCTAGCAATATGATAACTACTAATTAATGGTACTAAACCCTAAGAGAACAAGACACATTTTCCTATACAAAGCATGTGTCTAAGCTTAGGAAATCAATATTTTTCAAATTTCAAGAGCTTATATTAAGTTTAATTTTTTCAAACCTTGTTTTGTATAGGCAATGAGAAAGGAGATTGGTTAATAGATAGTTCTTACACAATCCCCTAAGAAAGCGTGGTCGGTGAGGGGAATCTAGTTTAATTAACTAAACATACACAAAGTTTGGTAGCTTCTAAGAAAAAGAATTGGGACCTCCAATATTTCTTTATTAGGATAACTACCCTAATTGCCTATTTTTAGATTTAGCTAAAAAAAACCCTCAATTTTTATTTTAAATTTATTTTAGAAAAATGTTAATTTAACTATAAAAAAAATATAACTTAAAGTGTAACTACACATGTACAATTATTAAATTATTTATTACACACTTTAAGATATGCAACACACATCCATTAAATAGCTGTGAATGTGTAGCTACACTTTTTGTAGTTAGATTAATTTTTTTTTATTTTTTTTTATTTTTTTGTAATCTAGGTGATGTTTTTTGGGCTAGATAATGTGCATCATAGAGACTAGTCTACCTTAAACGAATACCACTAAAAAAATATGGTGACATTCCACTTAATGACGTATGAGTGTCTTGGCACGTGGCCATGGCACAAGAGGTTTGCCTCAAGCAAAGGCCTCGCCACCTTACCTGTGCAGTGAAGATCCGATAATCTAGTCTTCCTACTGCTCCAAACTAATTGACGGTCTTAAAAGTTAGTTAAGATATTCTTATATTCATGCAAGTAATTCCATAATATCTCTTCTTTACAGAGAAGCAACAGATGAGAGCTTTGAGAAGATTCACTTGGGGGGGGGGGATAACATAAAAAAGTTTAGGAAACCCAAGAAATCCTTAAAAATCTTACAAACCTCCAAAGCCTAAACATAAACAGCCTTAAAGTTCCTTCGTTCCCTTGTTCACAGAGAGTAATAACTTGAACAGCCCAAATGTCCTAATCATTAAGAAATCAAAGTAGACCAATAGACCCTTAAAGCACTAGTTTTTACCAGAGAAAACAACAACAAAAAAAAAAAAAAAAAAAAAAAACCAAGGACACAAGCTTGTGTTGTGTTATTGTTGTTGTTGTTGTGGTGGTGTGGATTGGTGTGTTGATATAAAAAGAAAAAGGAAGACAGAGAAAGAAAGAGAGAGGAACAAACTGTTGCAGGATACATTCCCTTTATCTTTTTTTTGCTTCTTTAACTGCTTTTTCTTCTTACATGGAAGACCAAATGGAAGAATGGGTACAGTTCCTAAGGCATTTTAGATGACCCCCAAAACATATTTACTGACCGTGGGCAGGGGTGGTGTAGAGAGAGATAGAGACACAGAGAGAAAAGGGTGGAGAGAGAAAGTGAGATGAAGCAATTTGGGCAGCTGCCCGGCTAGTTTATATGTAAAGATCGGTGTGGTTTTTGTGAATTTGAGTGAGTGTGATTCAGCAATTGCGCCTATTTTTTCTTGGGTTTTGTGGTTAAAAAAAAAGGACTCAACAATGAGCTCTACTTTGCTTTATTCTCTTCTTCAAATTCGACATTACTTTTGCTCTTCTACTCAGACCGAGGTTTTGAAGAGAGAAGACTCTATTTCTCTCTCTAAAACTCTCTTCCTCCTGTCTGCTACATTGTCTTCTTCTTCCTTAAGAACCTCGTTTTTCTTTTTCTAACATCCATGCTTTAAGAAGTGTTGTCTCTACTGCCCCTTCTCTTCCAGTGTTCTCTCCTGGTTTGATTTTTACTGTTACGTTCTTCTATTTGGTCCTCTGGTTTCTGTTGTTAAGAAAAAAGTTCAAACAATTTCATTGTTGTTATTAGTTTGAACTGGGTATCTTTCATATCTTATTCACTGAGAAAGACCCAGAATCTGAAACCAAGAAAGGTTTTTTTTGGTGATAAATTGAGCAAACATAGGAATAGGAGCACACCCATTTGTTTCTCATAAGCTCTGTATTCTTCTTCTAACTTTCTTGTTAGAGGAAGGGAATCCCAGAATTTGGGTGGAAGAGTTCTGGATTCTTTTTTCTTGAATTGCTTTGTTCTTTTTCTATCAATTGTTGTTCTCTTTGTTCTAAGAAGAAGAACCGGGGGGAGTTGAACAAGCTGGAGAGCTGTATGAAGAAGAAGTATTGAAACAATGAGAGATGGAACTCAAAAGAAATCCAAGGTTTTGAGACTTACTTCTTGATTCTTGACCAAGCAGTTGTTTCTCTTCTTCTTTTTTGTTTGTTTTGAGATTGCTGATTCTTTCTGGTTTATGTGAAAGTAGCTCTCATGGCCCAAGAATTTGGTTAGAAAATGGTTCAATATTAAGAGCAAAGCAGATGATTTTCACGCAGATGAAGTTGTTTATGGAGGTGGGTCTATGTGATTTTCTTCTAATTTTACTGTATTTTGTTTCTAATGGTGGTTTTCTTTTGTAGAACTCTAGGGTTTGTAAACAAATTGCTTTGGGTTTTAATTTGATTCCTTAGCATTGGTTTTCTTCAGCAACAATAATTTTCTGATTTGATGGGTGTTTTGTTCTTGCAATTTATTTTTCATATTAGTTTTAGTGAAAGTTGAAAATAAATAAATATTCCTTCTTGATTTTGCTGTTTTGAATATGTGGGGATGATGCATTCATGGCTACTCAACACAGCTTTTACAACTTTATTTTTGTCATCTTTTTCAGGTGGTGATGGAGAATGGAGGAACAGCTTCTCAGAGAGGGAGGCTTGCACTATCAAGAAAAGTAAAACAGGTACAGTAGTATCAGACTGGATTCCAACACTGTAGCTTTTGGACCACAGCTCTTCTCACTCTTCCAAACCCCCCCATCAAATTAAATTTTAGAAATTCTAAATTTATTGCCCTCTTTTGATTCTTATTACTAATAGTAATCTGTCTTTCCAAATTTGGGACACATAGAAAGATTGGATAAAAGGAACTCTGATCGGGCTTGGCAAGGAAAGATTGATCTTGAAACATCTCAAGTTATTGATTTGCAGAACTACAGGTATGTGTCTTCTTCTTCTTCTTCTTCTTCTTCTTCCTATTGATTGTTTTACTATGTTATCTCTCAAAATTTTTCAAGTGTTCTTAATTTTCTCAATTCAATTATCTTTAATGGGGGTAGGATCTTTGTAACTACATGGAATGTGGGTGGAAAATCCCCACCAAATTATATGAATCTTGAAGATTGGCTCCACACATCACCTCCTGCCGATATTTATGTAATCGGGTAATGACCATTCGTAAATAATTCTTTTTTATTTTTCCAATGTTATTCTCTAATACTACTATGAAATTCAGATTACCAATTCAAGACAGTTTGATCCATTTCTCTATCAGGTTTCAAGAAATTGTTCCTTTGAATGCTGGAAATGTTTTGGGAACAGAAGACGATGGCCCTGCAAAGAAATGGCTAGCTCTCATCCGAAAGACTCTAAACAATCTTCCTGGCACAAGTGGAAGTGGGTGTTGCCACACACCTTCTCCAATCCCTGATCCAATCGCAGAATTGAATGCTGATTTTGAAGGATCAACAAGGCAAAAAGCTTCATCTTTTTTCCAGCGCAGATCGTTCCAATCCTTAAGTCGCAGCATGCGAATGGATAACGACATGTCAGTTTCACAGCCAAGACTTGATCGCCGGTTCAGTGTCTGTGATCGGGTTTTCTTTGGCCACAGGCCAAGTGATTTTGACCCAAATTTCAGGTGGGGTTCCTCCGATGATGATAATGGGACCGTGGAATCCCCAAGTACAATGCTATATTCACCAATGTCATATGGTGGGTCGGGTTCTACAGAGGACAGAGATAGACCGACAGGGAGTTCTAGGTACTGCCTTGTTGCTAGTAAGCAAATGGTTGGTATATTCCTTACGGTGTGGGTGAAGAGTGATCTTAGAGATGATGTTCGGAGCATGAAAGTCTCATGCGTTGGCAGAGGATTAATGGGGTATCTTGGAAACAAGGTACATTGTTTTTAGATGAATTGTTATGATTGTTTCAATTTATAAAATTTTGTTTAGTACTTAAATGATGTTGCATTTTACAGGGCTCGATCTCGATCAGCATGTCCTTTCATCAAACAAGCTTTTGCTTTGTCTGTACTCATTTAACCTCAGGACAGAAGGATGGTGACGAGCTAAGAAGAAATTCTGATGTCAATGAGATCCTAAGAAAAACTAGGTTTCCGAGGGTTCATGGCATGGAAGATGACAAGTCACCGGAGACAATACTTGAGCACGAGTAAGAACAATTCAATTGCCTTAACATTCTCTCAAAAAGAAACAATACTTTGTACTTTTTTCTGATTACATTGTGTCTCTTCTGATGATGTGGTTCTTGTTCCCTATCATGTCCAGTCGTGTTATATGGCTTGGAGATTTGAATTATCGGATTGCCCTCTCTTACCGTTCTGTGAAAGCCCTTGTCGAGATGCATAACTGGAAGGCATTACTGGAAAATGACCAGGCAAGTTACCTTGGGCCCTGTACTTGCTTCTTTAAATAGGATGGTTCTCTTGTGTCAGAGCCATTGTCATTGAGCTTCCATTTTTATTTTTTTACGGAGAATCAATCTTGAAACTTTGGCTGTTTTTTAGCAGCTTCGGGTACAGCAGAAACAAGGCAATGTTTTTGTCGGATGGAATGAAGGAAAAATATATTTCCCACCTACATACAAATATTCGAATAATTCGGATCGATATGCAGGTGATGACATGCATCCTAAAGAGAAGCGACGAACACCTGCATGGTAATCATGGGGTATCTTATTCCAAATTTTACAATTCTCGGTTGTTAGAACGTACTCAGAAGCATAGCCTAGAGCATAAGAAGGTTCTACGAAGCTCCAGACTATGCTTCTGAGTGTGTTCTGACATGGATTTTAAGAACCAATCATATCGAGCTGACTTGATATTTTTTGATTTATTGAAGGTGTGACCGGATCTTGTGGTATGGAGGAGGGCTCCGTCAATTATCATATGTTCGTGGAGAATCTAGGTTCTCAGATCATAGACCAGTTTATAGCATCTTTTTAGCTGAGGTTCAATCAATTAACCAAAGTCGAATTAAGAGAAGTATGAGTTGTTCTAGTTCTCGGATTGAGGTTGAAGAGCTGTTGCCATACTCTCATGGATACACGGAATTTAATTTCTTATAAAGGGTAGAAAAAACATGCAAAGAACCACCAAAATAATTCCCATAAGGTAAATTACCAAAAAAAGACAAAACATTTAAATGACTTTTTCTTTGCTTCAGTTTTTGTTCTTTCCCATCTAACAGAAAATTCTTAATATTCTTCGCTTCGTGAACAGGTTTTCTTGTGGCTATCAATTACTTTGAGCCAAAAGTTCAATCCATTCATTGAATACTAAAGTACTCATGTCCATAAGCAAACAGGTAATTACCCTTTTCACTTTTTATCTTCTGTTTTTTTCAATTTTTTATTTTGATTTTGTTGCTAAAAGGGTATGATAATGCGGGTAATTCGGATTTATCATATGGTATCCATCATTTTGAGACGTAACGTGCTTCTGAAGAAGCAGCTGCTACCATATGGTATCCATCATTGTTTTTTGAATGCTTTTTTATATATATCTCTGATGTCTATATCCAAACTGAATTTGTGGTTGGCACATCATCTGAAAGTGATATTATAAATGAGCATTTCTGTTTTTCCAAAGTTACTGAGAACATCTCCTAGTTGTCTCTATTCTTATCTGCTAATATGGTCCCGGTTTTCAGGCGGAGAGACTATTTATATAAGAAGAAAAACCTCTGCTTCAAAGGTTGATGGAGACAGTCCATCATAATCCCTCACAAACCCAAGAAAAGGTTGGTTTCTTTGTAATTTCATTTTTGTCTCCAATTGCTGCGAGTTGTACTTTAGCATCTCTCTGGACTCCTTATCATCTCTGGCATATTGGTTTCATTTGACCAAATGGACTTAATAACCTGATTTCTGCAGGTGCAAATGTTCAATTTTGTCGATAACTTGTGCCACGCCACGCCGCCTCTAACGTGATATGTTGATATTCTTGTACTGACCTGCTCTAACCTATACAAGCTTCACTGCTGCCCAAATTCAGAAAATTATACTGCAATTTGTTATTTTCCTAACAAAACTCAACTTACCCATATAAAATCCCAAGTTCTTTAAGCCCAAAATCGAGTAAACTCGTTTCATCCCTTCTCTCAGTGTCTTCTTCCTATTTTCACCTGGTAAGACAAAAAAAAGAATGGTGAAATACCCAGATTCAGTTTTGTAATGTTTTCATCTATCTATCTTTTTGTTAAAGTGTTGAAAAATCTTGCTCTTGCTCTTGCCCTTGTAATGAAACACATTCTTTTGATTCCCTTTGAACTTTTGTATTCTTGGATTATTTTAATTCTTTCTTAGGATTATTCTTTTATGTAAAAAAAAAAAAAAGCAAAGTTTGCCAGAGAATGAGAAATTATTGTTGTTTCAGACTGAAAAAAAAAAAATTACAGAATGATGATGAACAATAATCATTGGATTTAATTTCTTTTTCTTTTGAATTCTTTCATTTTTTTCCTGTCATTTCTTTTTGTACTGTAGTTGTTAGAATTATCAAGGGGAAAAAAAGAAAAAAAGAATAAGAAAAAGAAATGGGAGGTGGTGGTATTATATATGATAGAAGTAATGGTCTTATTGATAAGTAGTTGCTCATGATTTTCACTGAAAAAGAGCTTAACAGTTATGACAGTTACATTTTCAGTTACTCTTCAAATTCTCTTTACAGGTTTCATATTTTCTTTTCTTTTTTATCTTTGAATTTTTTTGGGCGGGTAGAGGTTTGAATATCCTAATAATATGCCACGTGGCAAGAGATAACTGCGTGTTTTAGATGTGTATTTTTTTTAGTTAAACATGTTGAGGAATCTAGCCAATATTACAAGAAGTGGGTTGTAATGACAAAAATACCCCTATTCATATTCCTATATTCATTAAGAAAAGATAGCAAGTCGAGTAATAAACTGGGGGTAAAAGCGTCTCCGTTTCGTCAATTCAACAAATGACAGCAGCGTTTTTCTGTTTTCGCTTTGTTGGGTGTTGGGCCAATCCGGTCAAAATAGGAATGGGGGCTCACTTAAAAGCAACTCGTGTCTGTATTGAAAGCTGAATTACCTAATTGCCCCTTTGCTCAATTGTCCATCCATTCCTTGTCTCTCCGTCGACCATTTTACCATTTTTTTATTTTCTTTTATTTTATTACAAGTTTTAAATATTTTATTTTTATTTTTTTCGAATTCGATTTGTGTTCACGATCTTACGTCCAAAGCAACATTAAATTATAACCGAACATGGAGAGAGTTTTATTTATTTATAAAAATTATGTAAATGTGTTTTATTGCTATTGATAATTTTAAAAGAACAATAGAAAACGTAAATTTATGTGGCTGATTGCGTATAATTAAAAAAAAAAAGTTTAGTTAAGTTGAATATATTTTAAAAAAGCAATGAAAATCACAGATCTAATCAGTAATCTTATATCGATTGAAGTGAAAATTACAATGTAAATTATATCAGTCCAACATGCCTCTCTGTCGCATCTATTTTAATTATTATTTTTAAATTATATTTAGAATCTTAATTTTAAAAAATAATGATTTTTTTTTGTTATTATTAAAACTTATTTTGGCTCATTTCACATATTGCAAGATATACCCTTTTACCTCTAAAGAGTAAGTTGTAGAGAATCTTTAGAATGGATGAACACACTAATGTATTATTGTTTTTTTCCATAAATCTTAAAGTAAAGTTTTAACAAATTTTTTTTGAATGTCAGTTCAAGTAAGTGCATTTTTGTAGAATACAATATGAAAAAAAAAATAACGACATTTTTCTTGGAATCTTAAATTCTAAAACAAAAAAATGATTTTTAAATTGTATATCAAAATGGAGCCATAGATTTTTGGCAACTCCCACCCTTTGAGATTGAGAGGGTGGCTCAGACCCCCAACTTTTGTTATACTGTAGTTTTTTTTTTTTTTAACTTTTCCCCTAATATATGTTTGTAGCCCTCACTCTTGAGAAATTGGTGTACGTTTAAAAGCAATTAGGGTTGTTTACAAGTTAGATTGGTTGAAGTCATGGAATACCAAACCCAACTCAATAGACCTCTTAAATCTAACCCACTATCTTCGAGTTGGCTTGAGTTGCGTTGATCAGATTAGTCTACTTAGTATATAAATTATAGAATTGCATGATCTACTTAATTTTTAATTTTTAAATTTTATTTATAAAATTATTTTTATGTCAAATGTAACTATTATAATACTTATTAAGGTGACTTCTTTTATACTATTTTTATTATAATATTTTTAATAATTATCACTTTAATTAGTTCGAATTGATTAGAATTAATTCAAGTTGATTAGATTATTTTTTATAAAAACCTTGACCCAATTCTAATTAATTGGGTTACAAGTATCAAAACTCAATTCAAATCAATTAAATGTATAAACTTAACCTAAGCCAATTCAAAATATTCGATGTCATCGGGTCAATGGGATTCAACAGGAACACCCCTAAAACCAACAATTGCATCAGTAGTATTTGAAAAAAAAAAAAAAAAAAAAGGAAAAAAAAAAAAATTCAGGAGAGCTGCGTGAGTGCTAAATCCTAGACTGTCCTCTCATATATCAAACATGATTGAGTCAACGATGGTCAGAAATCAGAGGGTCCAGATTGATTAGATGTTTTCGATACTGATGATCCTACAGAAGTTGCGTACACTGTTTAAATCATGCTTCCTTCGAATGCCACCTAAATGTATTCATTTACTATTATTTTCCAAAAATTCATTTAGCATAAAAACAAAACAAAATAAAATAAAATAAAAAACTTCTTTCTGACTGATCAGAAAAACAATGCAAAACATTTTTTATTAAAATGAAATGAGTGCCATGAAATGATGACACATGGCAGCGTATGAGATATATGGTTGTGTATGGTGGCTGAGTGGTCCGAACCTCTCTAGTCTGGTGGCTCTGAAAAAACACAGTTTTCATTCTCTGTTCCCATACTGATCCACTGTTCCCTCACCGTACCGTACGCCCCACCAGTTCCGTGCCTTTTGTAGTTCATTTTTTTACCATGCAGGAGTAAAATGGTGAAAAACTCGATTTACCTCTCCCCCACCCTTTTTCTTAAAAAAAAGAAGAGAATGAATTGAGTAGCAAAAAAATAAAACAAGAGAGATATTCATTAAGGAAATTCAATTGATATTTTAAATAGTGCACAAGGTAGTTAAAATTAAGTGACTTTCAGATATTATGTAAGAGAAAATCTAGTTGATTCAACTAAATAAGAAGCATTAGTTGGTTAAATTAGCTTATTATAATTAAATTAATCTGTTTTAATGCCCTAATTTATCATGAATGAATTCCATAAGTTGGATGAGTACATATCATTAGTTAAGAATAACTGATTTTAATTGGCACAATCACTTTAATTTGTGGAAATGAGATTTTTAAATAATTATAAAAGAAGAAGGGTTTATATAAATACATACACATACATGGTACAATTAAGGAACTTATTTTATTGGGTATAATTAATTATGTTAAACAATTGTTCAAGATCAAAAGAAGCCAACTAGCACAAAAGTAAATCTTACGTCTTTATCCATTTCACTTTTATCTTTCCAACATTATTAAAAATAAAAATAAAAATAAAAATATCTTTAAGAGAGAATTTTATGATTTTATATGTTATTCCCTTTAGATTATATCATTAATGGGCAAGCATCAGAATTTAACCGCTAATTAATTAATTTGGACTTTTTTGATTAATTTGGTAGGAATGATGTATAAAATTTAATGTGTACGTACCAATTAGCAATTTTATTTTATTTTTTTTCATGGCTTCGACGGATAACCTGTCGAAATAAAATTTCAATTTCAATATAATGTTAGATACATATGCATTCAAATCTAAGTTATAAAATGTTGGATGGGGGATTAGAAATGTTTATCAAGTTAACATTCATGCATGCTCTCATGACAACAATGGTGATGATATGGAAAATTATAGTTGATAAAATTATCATGATAACTCCTGAAAAATATGGTAACACTAATAATACATAAAATATGGATATTTTAGTTTTGATAGGTATTTGGGGAGCATGCAACTTTACACTTTAAATATGGTGGTGGTGCATTCGTAATTGGGAAAATGAGGAGACAAGGAATCTAGCAGTAGCAGAAGGTAGCAACCATAGCCAACAGGAGATGCAAGTAGGGATGACAATATAGATTACGATTTAAAATCGACACGAAATAAATATATTTAGATTTTGTATAAATAGGTACGGGTGTTAAACTTAATTAGACATTATTAAATTTCAGGTCAAAAGTAGGTCGACCTGTTAAATTCGAAATTGACCCGTTTAACACGATTATATTTTATGTTAAGACTTATGTTCTGTGTGAAGACTTTTTAATATTTTATGTCATGCGTTGAAACTCTAAATTTATAATATTTTATTTAGCCTTTACTATATAATTGTATAATTATAATTTTAAATTTTTGATTTATATGTTAATTTAAAATTTATATATGATAAATAAGTTACAATAAACTTGTTTAAACTTTACGAGTTATAAACTTGTTAACCTGTTTAACCCATTTATTAAACATGTCGGGTTTGAATTTACATATAATGACACGTTATTTAAACGTGTCTTATTTGGTTTTATAATATATTTTATTATATATAATTACGATACGATAATACAAATTACCACCCCTAAACACAAACAACTCTTCCAACTTTTTCACAATTAGGGCTCAGATTTCGATATTGTTCAACCCATTTGACCGTCGTGGTGAAGCCTTATCCATGCTCAAAGCTTATTAACCCAAATCATTAGTCTTATTCTCCTAAACCTTCTTTTACTATTATTAGTATTGAAATTAGGTTGATTCAATAACGCATTCATACCTTATCCAGTTCCAGTGGAATCTTACAGTGGGTTTAGTCATTTTTTGTTCCCCGTTGAGTATGAGGTTAGGTGATGGTTTCAGTGGAGGTGTAAAAAAAAAAAAAAAGAATTCAATTAAAATGGGCTTGAAAGACACTTTATATAGAGAATTAAATAATGTATACACATACGTACGCACAACATTTTATTTTTCTTATTTGAACATAAGTACCAGATCAAAGATAAAATATTTATGGTATACATGTAATATTATATATATATATATATATATATATATATATATATCTAAGATTTAATTATTCTAAATTAGATATACATAAAATAATATTAGGTTTATAATACAAATTGCTATCATTTTGCTAAGTATTTATTAGTAAATATGTTGCTAAATCATTTTCTATCTTTTAGTCCACAAAAAATTGGTCGATATTAACCTTACTACTGGATGGGAAAATGTGGTATAGAAGCTAATAATAAAATGTTTATTTATTTATTTATTTTATTATCAACCGAGAGTTGTCTTCCTTTTCTCTGGGCAAGACTAATCTTCCAGACTCGAGCATAGCAGATGAGTTTGGGCTAGCCTTCCTAGCAAAATATGGATAAATGGTGACACGTCCAAGCTCAAACTCGAGACCTGGACCTCAACCCCTATTTATATACCAATTCCTCAACCAACTGAGTTGCCACCTGTTGGTAATAAAATGTTTAATTACAACATAATTCTTAAAACTAAAGATAACTATTATTCCAAATAATAAGAATTATAATATCACTGTTAAAATGACAACTTTAACTACAACTCAGAACTATGTCATTTGAACACTTAAGGGAAGGGATTGCCTTGAACTATACATTGGTGCGTGATTCAATGCAATCTAAAGGTAATAGAGGAGGTATAGTTTGAGCTGTAGTCATTTAAGCATCAATTGAGTTATAAATAACACAACCACAAATGTCTAAGTTGAGTTACTCAGAATCTGATAACTGCAAGAGAAATATATCATCAATATCATATGGACAGTAGTAAACTGGAAACAATTCCACTTGCATTCATTTCATCTGCACCTTGTTTCAATCTCTTGAAGCTTGACAGCAGTAGTTTTAATTTTAATTGGAAAGAGCCCGACTTACTCACCAAGATGATCACTTGCACGATCAGTTAAGAGTAGAAGCATCATCATCTGCTTCACTTTCTTATGCAAATACCTGGCCCTTAAAGAATAAGAGCATAGATAAAATCATTGTATGGCAATAGAAAATAAGAACAGCAAACAAGTAAAAAAAAATAGCAAATTCATGTAACGCTTCAGAATCTAAGTAATATGGAGCCAATCAGTATGAAATATCAAACAGTAATACATACCTGTATATACTTCTTCTTGCTTCAGAGAAGTGGTTAGGCCCGTCTACTCTGTTTTTAGGTTCCGTCTAGTCAGGGTCGGTTACCTCCTGAGGTTATTTGCAGCATGGAAAGATGATGTCATTTTTCTCGCCCAATAAGGTAAAAAAATACTTGTGTCACCTGATATGGTGCTCTTGAGTTTCTGATGATGCCTTTAGGCCGTGCCCAAGATCTTTCCTTGTGTAGCTTATTGAACCTTCCAACTTAGCTCTGCGAAGCTTGAGCTCAATCGAAAAAGAAGATAAGATTACACGATGCAATTAATGAAACCATTCAGTTAGAACAACGAAGAGCTATTTTAATGAAGTCTGACCAGAGTAATAAGCTGATGGCTCTAGCATTACCTTGAGAGAGCATCTTGATGGCTATGAAAAAGTTAGAGGCTGCTTAGAGAAATTGCCTTTTTGTTAATTCAAATTGAAGGTGGATATCAAATGGTTGTAGAAGAAAGAAGAGGGAAGCAAACATACAAATACATGTCATAATCTTGATTTTGTTAACTTTTAGGGGGACATACAAGGATGGTACTATCATATCACTTAAAGCTTATGCTGCCCTCTTGTAGACATCTTCTCTATGGGGAAAAGAGACAAGTCTTTTGATTTGATGCATGAAGACATCTTTATATGCATGGAATAGCACAAACAAGTGTGCAACCAAGGTAAAAGACAAATTTATTAGTACACATTTCCTCTTTACATTAAGAGAAGAGAATATGTCACCTGTTGATGGGAATTGATTGTATTTGTATCTGATGAGGAAACACCAATAGCAGAAAAACAGAGACCACTACCAGATCTTATCTACATATTTTACATTATCACATAATGAGCTTCTAGAAAATACATCAAAGAAATCCTTCTACCATGATAGTATCAGTTGCACTTGAGCTTGTAATGGTTCCAAGCAGAATTTTGTTTATATTCATAAGAAAAAAAAAAAATCAATCCTGAAGATGCTAACCTGAAAAAAGGCTTGCAGTATACCAATAAAGTGGCACAACAAAGAATGGAGAATTTTGTTTGTTTGTTTAGGTGACATATAATGCCCATTAAAGGGGCGTATAATTTATGGAACTAACTAAGCTACGGAAATTTTGGTAAGCATCTCATTTCCTCTCAAAAAAAAAAAAAAAAAAAAAACTTGGTGAACATGTAGAGTTCCCCATATATTTTCTTTTCCACCAAAAAAAACAATGTTTTGTTGCCATGTGATGATTTATCAATGTATGTGTTGTTTTCCAACACTATCACAGACCAAATTTTTTTCTTTGCCAAGTGATGACTCATCCATGTGTGCTTTATTTTCCAACATTTTCAGTGGCCAATTCTCCACCATTGGTAACTCTTTTCAAAACAATTAGGACAAATAGCGGGTGGCAAAATTCACTTTTTGATAAGTATATTCATCACTTCTACATCGAATTAGAAGAGGTATATCCTCTAAAAGAATAAGCAAAACTTTTTTTTTTTTTGCAAAATCTCTATAATGAATAAAGGTTCGTTTATAGTAGGGCTGTAGAAGAAGAGAGCAAGTAGTTTACCAAATGGTCAATTAAAGTTGTATGCGTCTTTGTACTGAAGCAGCCAAAAAAGTGACAAGTTTGCTAAGTAATTTGGCTACATCTTTTCGTCTTTTACAGCATCAGAACATGGAAATCAATGATATACACTGGTCCTAGTTTTGTTCCTCTTTCTTTTACCAAGTTCGAACAAAAGGTCTAGCACACAATTCAATAACAAACCATTGCACTTGGAAACTGCAACCAACCCCTTCCACCAGCACAAGTGCACACATGTTGCCAAACCATAAAAGCGCCTTTCCCACCCAAAAATCCTTAAAAGAAACAATGATGCTCATATAAGCAATAAAGAAAAGGGAAAAAGAGTGAGTTCGACAATATAAATAACAGAGTTCAGGTATTAAAGAAAGCCAATGCCTCCAAATATGTGAAAAGGAGTTCAGTTTTAAGTTATCTACAAAAAATCTTAAATGTGGCAGCCAGTGTTATCAAGGCGTGTACCTTAGTGCGCCTCAGGCACGACTTGAGGCGGGGCGCACCTATTGTGCCTTATATTACTTGACAGACAGGGCGCTAAACTCAGGTGTGCGCTTCGGGGGGATTTATTGGGCCTCACTTTCCCACTCATTAAAAAAAAAAAAAAAAAAAATTATTAGGAAATAAGTATCGTATTCTATACTCTTTTTTTCCCTCTTCTTTGAATAAATATACATGATAAACAATATAGAACATAAAACATTAAAGGAAACTTGTGTTTCGATTTTATAACAACAATAAGATGTTGTTACAAAGGTGTTATAATTGCTAGTTGTTCTTCCTTGCTTTTTTGTTTCTTTCTTCAATTAAATTTTAAATATCAAAAGAAATAAACATAATATTGAGAACTACTATGAAATAGAAACATTAGTGTTATTATGAACATTATGATGAATGATTGAAAAATAATAAAACTTTTATTGTTTTTTTATCTAATTAATTTTTTTTAAGAATTTTGCATCTCACTTTACTCAGGCTAAAGGGCCCCTCATCGCCTTGAGTGCACCTTGTGCTTTTGATTACCTTGGTGGCAGCATTGATTGATCTTGATGTCAATCAACATTGAAGAACTCATTCTTAACTCTGACACATTTCACAACTTGGCTTTTGAAGGTTTCTAGAGAAAGTTATTGCAAATTCTCGTAATTAAGGATCAAGTCAACATGCACAACAATTCAGGACCTATTATCTTGGTACATAGGAGCATCTTCTTGGAACTTATTCACTTTAATTCCCTTGAAACGTATAAGAGAATTCTTTTGGAACTTAGTTTGCATTTATTTCCTTTAGACTTGGGCTTTCTTTTTGAAAGTACTGGTCTAATTAGTGTTAGTTTAATTATATCATTTTCCCATGCTTGGAGGGTTGTTCCAAGCTAGTTTATAAATATGAGGTTCCAACAACATTGTAAACACCTTATTTTGATAATATGAATGAAATTTGAATCTCTTTGAAATTTTACACCCATAATTTGTATCTCTTTGGTGGATTCCATTGAGTGGTGAGTGTTTCCTTGTTTTGTATCCTTAGTTAATCTCTTTGGGTGGTAATCATTTTATATCCCTTAGTGATTTAACTTTGGTGGTGAGCTTTGTAACTTCCTTTCTTGAGTTATTATACTTCTTTTCTCCTTATCCAGTATCAACAGAGCCAAAACAATCCGCTCATTCTTCTTCTCAATCTTGATCCCATCTCAATTTGCACATTCTTCAACTTGTCTTAACTTCTGTCACAAATAAGCCATAGGAAGAACCACAGCAACAAACCACAAGTTGTTTTCTCTTCACTCTCTGTACTCTCTCTCTCATTCGACAACTCTTTCTTCTCTTACCTTTTGTTTGCAATCATCTCTCCATACCCAATCATCTCTATTTCTTTATTTGTATCAAACCCTCTTCTCTCTCTACAATACACTGTCTTTCTCCCCTTCTTCTGTTTGCTCATTCATCTGCTTCCTCTGCAATGCTTTCTCTCTTTTTTGTTGCAACTGCAAAACCCTCCTCTAATTGCACAATTGGTTTCAAAATGCCTCTATCTATACATTGAGTTAATTGGGAGCATTATTTTGTTCGCTATTGTACATAAACACACAATTAACTCATAAAAAAATTGTCTCCAGCACTATTATCTTATGCCTGCAACCATCACACTTTTACCTAAGAACTTTGGATAGGTAAGGTAGAAGGCACAGTTGAGCTCAAGGCATGGTTTAAGTTCCAAAATACAATGGACCACATTGAGGAATGCTCTTTTGTTTGAGGTATTGTAGAACATAGATGTTGAAAAAATTGGAACACAAGCTCTGAAAGAAGGGCTAAATTCTCATGCAAATTGGAACAAAAGAATACCTTCTGGTTAGTCAGCAAAAATTCCAATACCTTGGGGCTCATCCTATTAGTTATTTGCATGTAGCTTCCAGTCCTTTAGTAGGGATTTTGCAGCTTTCAAATTCTTTGTATTAATTTTTATTTCTTCATTCACATTAAACATTTATTCATAACATAAATAATATGTATAAGAGCAAGAAGATAAGAGACATTCAAAAGCTACAAGATAATTTTAATGAAAAGGAGGTATGGACTTGTTATACTACAGTAAGAAAATTTTGGCAAAGATGAAAGGATGGCAGACCTGCTCAATATTGGTATAGAAGCCTCCTTGGAATTTAGAGATTCAACAGGCTAACAAATTTCGAGAGTTCGGACGTGAGTTATACAGCTTAACACTCATATCACAAAGGATAACGGAATAGGGTTCACAGTTGCTTCCATAAATCTGAAACCAGAGAAAAGATAGAAGAGTGAACATAAAGACCCATATTTATTCTTTGCATTTGTTAAACTTTAAAGATACAAATTCTTGAATCCATTGGTAAAACATTAAAAGATGAAATGGAAATGAATGCATTCAAAAAATAGTAGGAGTAGCCCTAATTAAAGACAAGAGAACCGACTAAGATGGTGTAAATGTAATACCCTAGTCAAAGTAACATATTAACTATTACTAGTAACAACAATGAAAGAGAAAGACCCAAAACTAATCCCTCTTAGCAAAACAAAAGACCTAAAAACAATATAGGTGGCAACACTTAAGAAAGGCATAAGCACTTGCTATATGGTAGAAGATTTGTTCCTTGATTGAGTGGAGTAGAAGACGAAAATCCATATGCCTTCCCATGTAGCTGGGAAAAGGCTTCATCAAGGTGAGTTGAGTGTGACCTAATAACAAATTAGCAATTAGATGTTCAGATGCTTGTTTCAAATCATACCCTTTTTCTTGTCCAGCACTTCCAAATAGTAATGTTTGTTCTCATTCTTTTTCAGGCAAATCATACAGGGCCAGGTCTCTTGTACATGCTTTCCTTATCACAAAAAAGTAAAATCTCCCTGTGTGTGCTGCCCTTAAGAGATGAGACAACTACTATCATGGCCCACTAATCACCAAGTTAATGACCTACTTCTTTACAATAAAAAGGGAGGAGGACAATGCAAAAGTTTTAGGCAAGCAAAGCAAGTCTGCCATATGCATTTCCATTCAATTTATTCATGATGTAACAGGCCAAGCAGACAGTAAATCAATAAATGCGTTGCTTCTGCAAATATAAGAGTGGGGGAGTAAATTAAGAAGCTTCACATCATGTGCAATCCCCCATCTTGGACACATGCCTCTAAGATCAGCTTATTTTGTTGGTAAAGGAACCTATGATAATGTAGATTCTACATGGCTATATCACTGGGGACATATTCTAAGTCAGCTGTCAGAGAATATAAGAACATATCCAGCATGTATCAGCGGAAGAAATTACAGATTCTATTCTACAAACTGAGCAAATTATCATATTTTGCAATGTCAGGGCAAACAAAGTTATTACCAAATACATAACAATACACAAAGGATAATATGCGTCATGGTGAATAATTAGCGGATCAACAAAGAATGATTAAAAATGGACGTCTCTTTTCTAACTAAAGATCTTTGCAACACCAAATTTCAATATTTCATACCAGTTTGAAGTAAATGACCAGTGAGTCAATGAAGAGAACAACTGGTTGTGGCCTAGTGTTAAGAAATTTGCAGCCAGAGTCCCTTTGAACCACATCTTTAAGCAAAGTTTACAAGACAGGAATTTCCTTCAGGTAAGGCCAACCCATTTCTTAAAAGCCAATGCAGCTTCTCTCCTCTTATGTTGGGCTTCAGTCTGAAACTTTGGTGATTTCTTTTTATGAAGTGTTCTGTGGTATTTCAAGAACAGGGTCCTGTACTTGTACTTGTCGACAAGCATGTTTCCAGCCTCCAACATCTCCACCACTTCATTGGCTCTCAAGAAAAACCCACCCCGCACAAAGGTGTACAATAGGGAATCTAAAAGCTCTTGGTCAAACTTCATTGAGCTAGAAGAAGCAAGAACCTTCATTTCACCCCACAGCTCCGTTACCTCTGTATAGTTTCCCCCACAAGCAGCATAACCTGTAACCATAGAATGAAAGGTCTGAGCATTGGGGGCATGCCCCAAAGCTCTCATCTTCTTCAGAGCCTTCTCCGCATCTTTCATCAGTCTCTTCTTGCAGAAAAAGTGGATCACATTGTTCCAGTCATGGACACCACAATCCACTCTCTGACCTTCCTTGATCTCCTCCAAGAGCTTTGCCATCAATCCTGCTTCTCCACTATCTGCACATTGCTTGACTAGCATCTCAAATTCATGATGGCTCGCTTTTGAAATCTTGGCCTCTTTCATCTCTCTGAATAAATGGAGCGCACCCTGATTGTCCTTCTCAAGTACTTGAGATTGGATTAATGCTTCATAGCAGCTAGAATCAAGCTGAACCCCAGCCTTGCGAGCATCTCTCAAGAGAGATGAGACCTCTAGCAACCGCTTTGCTTCGCAATATGCCTTTAGAAGAGAGGAATATAAAGAGGAGCTGACCCTTACACCAGCAAACCGCATCTCATCAATTAGATCATGTGCCTGATCTAACCATCCCAGTGAGATGCAAGCATTGATAACATGGACCACGGGAGAATTCTCTGCTGAAACTGGGGAGCCTTCTCTATCTGCTTTGATTAGAAACTCAGCCAACTCCTTGATCCTTCCAGCTTCTAGGAAGGCCTTAACCAGTTTGGCATAAAGCCTCTCTGTTGGTTGAAGAATACCATGTTCAGATTTCACCAACTCAACTTGCAACTGCAACCTAGCTAATAACATATTAAGCAATTTCTGTACTTCGTTTTCAAGTTTCATGAAGTTCCGATCACTACAGAACTCTTCATAAGACGGACCTGTCACTGCAACTGATTGGGGAGGCTTTGTGCCTTCGGGTTTCCCAAGTCCACGAGTTTGCTCAAAATTCAGATCAGGAGAGGAGAATTTACAAGTTCCAATATCTTGGAGGACGACAGTAGCCGAAGCAAGGGATTTATGTGCTTTGTTTGCTTTCTGGAGCATGTCCAACACAATCTGGGATGCAGAATTCAAGTCCCCAAAGTTCAGATGGGATGTCAGTAAACAATTGTAGAACTGCTGAAACTGTAAATCACCTAGGCTACAATCTTCGTCAATGTGTCTCTTAAGCTTTCTGAGTTCTTCTCTATGTCCATTTCTTTCATATATACGAGCCATTATAATAAGTGAGGACGAGTCAACTTTCACACCAACTCGAGGCATCATTCCAAGCAGTTCCTCAGCTTTCCTACTTGTCCCGAATAATAGACATCCAGCCAGAGCAATGTTGAAGACAGTAGTGTTAGGCTTCATAGCAAGCAAAGGCCGATTGCTCTTCTTCCGAGGGTCTACCCTGTTATCCTGGAACAAGTATCCAATCTCAAGAATCAACTCAGCAGAAAGGTATGCCCCAGGGGCTGTATTTGACATGTGAGCCACCACTGCTGACCATGCTGTTACAGGGGGATATTCTTCCATTTCGACCAATTTTCTCAGAATAGTTGATGCAGGTATTGGTAATGAAGATCTAGCTAGAATTAAAGAGAGGTAAATCATTGACTCCTTCTCTAATAATTCATGTTTACTTTCCTCAGAAACTGATTCCACAACGAGTTGAGCTTTCTCAAGCCACCGCAGGCCATGGGTTTCTGCATAACTAGTGAGAAGCTTGTTTAAAATGGATTTTCTAGGAAATCCTTCCATCAGCTTATACTGGTTGTACAATGTCCAAGAATCATCAAATCTTTTTTCATCAAGAGCATTTTCTAATCGCATGCTTAGCCGAGATGGGTCCCGAGCCTGGACTAAGATTGTTTGAGTCATAGTTGAGCATGAGAGCTGGAACGGATTAGTCAATCTATTGCAGAACCCTTTCCCTATATTTTGCATTTGTAAGTTGATGAGAGAGGATCCTACAAGCAGATTGATCTTATCATGGTATCCATGAGCTAAAAGTTGGCAACCAAACGCCCTGGTGGTATTGAAGTGCAAACCACCACGTAAGGAAAATAACACAGAAGAGAAGTATGGAATGAACAGCTGGCCAAGCTTCTTATTGGATAGCATTTTTTTTTTTTTGCAATTATACCATAAACATTCAGCTCTCAATACATGGAAGTGAAATGGACCAAATGCATCCCCATGCTGCAACACAAGAATAGATATTTTAAGGCATAAAAATATAGATAAAAGGGGGAGACAAATATAATTCAAATATGCTCCCAAATAGAAACATTTGGCAAAAGTTAAGAATACTTTCCACAACAATGAATGCTAGCCAAATAGCCAATTCACTGACAAGACCTCACCCATCGGAAGGGCATCCTCACCCATTAATCCATTTCCTTGACATCAAGCCCTTTTCTACAATTCATGCATCCCAAATTGCTTGTGGTAGTCTTCATTGACTAAGTCAGTGGAGGTACGAAAAGATGATCAAACAATGAAACAACCATAACAATAATTTCTAATTAATGTAACTTTGAGCAGAGCAAAATACAGCTCTGTATTAACTAAGATGCTTCGATTAAACAAGAGTATTTTAACCATCGTATGCACTCATATCCTCCTCATTCTTGCTAACAAATTACAGATTAAAGTTCAGCATTCAATACTACTTTTTCGTCCAAGATTCAGCTCTTGATTCTTCTTAATCATTTCTTTAACAACAAAACTTGAGTAAGGGTTCTAAGTTTCACAAATCTAAAATCCCGAATCTGATTTCACCAATAGAAGAACATTATGGTTTTTAATTTTGTCGGGGGACCTAAAGGATGCTCATCTTAACCCTTTTTTCCTAAACACATGGATATGCACATCATATTTTCTACTAATTAACAAGCTATTCATTGTTTAAGTAATTCCGTCAAGGATGTACATTACCTTGCCATCAATCAAATTCAAAATATAAACCATTTGACACAAAATGTCAAATCATTTTCTCTCACAAACATTTCATCAAACAACTTCTTTGCATAGAACATAAACACTCCTATCAAACACTCACTCTCACAAAAGAATCAAAAGATACCAACATTCCTCTTTTGAATCCATTGAAACCTACTACTCTAATTCAAACTAATCCTTTAGATATATATAAAAATAAAAAAAAATAAAAATGCTATAGTGATACGTTAAACTATTAAATCACTTCAAAACTACTATTTTAGTCTAAGAATAAATCAATATTAACCCATCCAATCAAAAAAATAAATCAGAATTCGAAAAACCTTTTAGCTCGATCTCAATATCTTCTTCTTCTCTCGGTCTCTTCTTGGTCGAGAACTGCAGTGTTTTTGGGCCCAATGGGTTCTTGGCCCCTTCTTGTGGGCTGCGGGTTACTCAATTCAAGCGGCCCACGTGTTGCTTTAGATAATTCTAATTTCTAAAAGAAAAACAATAATATCAAATGATTATTCTATATGGAATAAAACTCTGCATATACCAATGGCCGATCTCATAAAAAAATTAAACATAATTTTTAATAAAATAAATCTTTAACTATTCTACTTAATTAGTTTTTAAGAATCAGTAAGACTGAAGGGTTTTGGTTTGATTGAATTTCTTCGATGGTTTTAGATTGATCGGATCCAGCCCAATAGACTTTTTAAACCCAATCCAACCCATTGAATTTTTCAAACATTTTCCAACATTTGTATTTTCCGATGGATGGCGCTTATGGATTTTAAAACATTTTGTGAATTACAAACTTTAAGATGGATGACTGAAAATCGTAGTTATGTTGTCTCTTCTCATTCACAAACATCAACCAGGTGACCAAGTTCCATCAATGTAATTAGTTCTATAAGGTAGAGTCATTGATGCCAGGATTGTTAATGGAAAATTTCAATTTGACATACAAACCACTGATGCTAGCAATGGGAGTGCCAAATACATGAATTGGAAATGAAACCAGTAAATCCACAAGCAATTCCATTTCAAACCAAGTTACTTCAGCTATAATATGCGGGAGGGTTAACGAATATTGAAAAATTCCTCAACTTTTCACAAGTAATTTCTATAAAACACAAGCAATATCCCTGGTAAATATCGGTGAATATGACAGCTCTCAACCACTTATTTCACCTCATAATCTACTCGATCGACCCCTTCACATCATAAATTTTGAATCTCAATTGCATCTTAAAGATCAGGCATGCCCTTCCCAGTTTTAGCATCATATGTCTTTTCCATGACGAGATCAATAGGCGTATCTTTAGGACCAACTGCACAAAAACCATAAATAGGATGATCATCCATCAGTGACATCCATACAAAAGAAAATGTTAAAGTTTAAAGAAACCTGAAACTTTTATCTGAATTCAATACAAGGGAAGGTATCCATTCCATAAAAGTTAATGGAATTTCAGCTAGATATAACCTACAATGTGGCCTCCATCTCAAGAATCCATGGAATGGAGGCATTCAGAATCACAACTATGCATGTGCAATAAAAAGATGATAGATAATCCTAAACCTAAATCCAAATTCCATAATGAGAAATCAAACTAAGCTTTCAATAACAGTTATCCTTGCCCCAAAAGAAGTATAAGAGGGCATGAGAAGACCGACACTGTCCTCAGCTTCCCAAAACTTCATATTCAAATTTCTTTTCAGGTTAATATGGTATTCATGTGAGAAGTGGACCCCCAAGTCAATGAGTACGGGGTCGCCTGCATTGGAAATGGCAATGAGTTATACCAGATTTCTACACAGTATGGCGAAATATTTCAATTTTGATATATTCCAAAAGGAAAATTCAACAGCCAAGTTCTTTTCTTTTCTTTCCTTTCGGTGTTGGGGGAGGGGGGAAAGAGGCAATTAAAAGGAGAAAAACTATTGTTTTTTTAATAAAATATTTAGGTGAAATATAAATTTCAACAAAAGTAATCAAGCATCAATGATATAAAAAGGTTATTAACAATTCCCAGACAATCAATCACAATTAGTAGTCATAAAATACATAATATATGTTATAGATAGTGGTAAAATTTTCAAACGAGGTCAGGCTCATTTGATGAAAGCATTGAAGCCTCGTGCTGATAGTTCACATTGCCTAAGAGGGAGAAGTTTGCAAGCCAATTAAGACAGACTCTCTCCAACCACTCCAATGCCTTTTCAAAGTTCTCAATTGGTGATGAAGGATAATTGAATAATGTGAGCTCAGAACCAGGAGATATCAGGTGATGAGGGATCATTAAAAATGGAATGAGAGTCAATGTTAGGCCCCTAAGGCGATGGATTGTGATAGTGCTACATCACAAGGGCAGGATATGATTGTGAGCTATGTAAGTGAGAAACTACCCACTATGAAGGCCTTTTCCAAGAGCTCAAGTGATAAGGAAGTAAAACCAGGGTGGATGGAGTCTAGCATCAAACGATATCACGTGGTGAGGGGTTGTTACACTTAAGGCTTAATTAAACTATAGATTTGAAAACAGAGCTGAATTTTAAAACATGAAGTACAATGTCCATCGCCTAAGTTTTCTGCATTTAAACATTTAATAAAAAAACACACACGCGCGTTTCATGGAAAATAAATTAGAAAGGTTCATTGGTGAATGCGGTGCTTAGTGGTATGACACTATTTACTACATGCACAATAAAGAGTGAAATCATATGAATAACTATAATGACTGCAGTTTCGTCTTCCACTGTTGTTTATGGGTATCGCATCACATCAACAACTTAAGAAAAATAATTAACAAAAAGCTAACATGATTGAAGTATAACCATGACAAGGACTATATAACAATCAGTAAGAACCACAGCGCAATTCATTAGCTTCTATCTGTGCAATTGAAACCACATAAATGCCCATTACAGGTATCATAATTTTCCAAGCACAAAAAGCTGACAGAATAAGCCTATATGCAGATCCATGCTTCAAAAGGTTCTTAGATCCATACCTATAGTAGGTCTTGGAGTGGTCCTTATTTTTAAGATCTCAGGACGAGGAATTATGGAGCCTGAAGCTCCTATTCCTCGAGAAACTCTCACTTTAGTACCATCTTCTAAATATTTGATTCCAACCTTACAAGGTTTCCTGCATAACCGATAGAATTTCATTAAAGCAAGAAACATACAAAAGAAAGAAACATAACTTTTGTTTGTTAACATTCTCAATATAATTTCTAAATCTCACATGAAAGAACAATTTACCGGCCTAAGGGGAAAAAGACAGCTATACCCTGTAACTGGATCAACAACTTGAACGTTTGAGACATGAAGAGGGGCTTCTACCGTAAAAATTCCACCTTCATGTCCTTGCCCTTGCTTAATATGTTTCTTCACCTGTAAAAAAGGAAAGAGAAAAAAAAGAGGTCTCACCGATTGGATTCAAAGACCAAAGTATTCGAAAAAAAAAAACAGCAATAAATTTTGGCATTACTGGCGTAAATTACAGAACATATCCATAGCTTTATCGACCAAAATAAAATACATGATATCTTATAATCAAAACACAAGCAAGAAGAAAAAGTCTAAATGCTATCCCAATAAAAGTGCCCTTTCAATCTAATCTAAAAAAATTTAGTATACAAGCATCACCATTGTAAACATACTGCATTGCAGCAGAGCTTTACTTAGTTGTAAAGCTGTACAATTCAACCCCATCTGGAGTACCGCTTTGACATTTAGAAATACCCAGCAAATTCACAATTAGCAATAATGACTAAAAAAGAAATGCACTTTATTGCAATTTTTCCTGTTTATAACTCCAACTCAATCATGATGTTAAAAATTACAGACGTCGCACACCAACCTACATGCTTCAAAAATCTCAGAACTTTATGCCTCCATGACTGGTTCAAGAATTTATAGATTTGCCAAATAATGAATACTGAATACTAGTGGCAGAAGCCAGTGATGAAACACATCTTGTCTCCAACAAGAAAAGACCTTTAATGAAAGAAATATTAATGCAAAAATTATGTTTCTCTATCTCTTTTTACTAGCAACCATGGTACTTGGGGAAAACAAACTTAACAGCCTGGTCATGGTATCAACAATTAGCTGGCTTCTGCCATTCATGCTTTTACAACAAGATCTTTGAAGCCTGCAGAAATATTAATAATAACAAGAAAAGGAATAAAGAAGAAGAATTTATATTTTAAGGGATTTAAATTTCCAATATTCAATGTGTCGTGCGAAACCCCCAAAACAATTGTATTTATAGACACCTAGGCATACCCAATAAAATTAGGAGTTTGGACTCTATTTGAATCTAAACTACTAAAATTAGATTTCAACTAAAATTCTAAGACAAGCAATTTTATTTAGTTAAAACTCCAGTGATCTTAATTCAATTGGGATTTGCATCAGCATTAATAAAATTGGTGCGTCAAACATATCAAAACATCCCAATGGTCCACATCAATCATACTTCAAAAATTGAATTCACACTCCAATCAATCCAAAACTGAATGTGTCAAAGCATGACAAGTTAAATTAGCTGATTTATTCACAATGAAGCAGAAAGTGGCTTTGGAGAACGAAAGCAGTCTCCACTGGAGTTTAACAAGTATAATACAAAACATGCAAAACATTGTTGAGATTATTTCAAGGTGTATTACGTTTATGTGAATTTACAGCTTTCTCTTTCCACCATTTGTCCAACTTGGATAGGCCAAACTCTTATGCTAGATATCACTGAAATTGACTTCAAATGCATAGGAATCTAATCAAACAACTACAAACAGTAAACCCTGTCTAAAAACAGAATAGCCTAAAGAATAAGAGTTTAGACATTAAGCCACAAACAAGGAATTGAAGATGCCTTTTTCAATCTCAGAACTATTGGCATATTGCAGGAAAAACATCAAGATAGGGGCAAAAAAGAAAAGAAAATGAAAGAATGGAAGAGACTAATAAATAAAGGATAAGGTTTGATTGAATCTTACAAGATTTTTTCCTTCCACGATAACACGATTCTGTGAGCGAATCACGCGTTTGATGACCCCAGTCTCACCTATATCTTTACCCCTAATTATCATCACCTGTACATTGAAGAGAGAACATAAGTTTTCATTTAAAGAAATAAAAGGATGAAAGATCGGAAGAAGAAAATTCAAGTGTTTGTGTTACATTGTCTCCCCTGACAACCTTCCAATGATGGATAAGTTTCTGAGCTGCTTTCCAACCCATCTTGAACGGAACGGAGGATAAAATCGAGCTCTTTGCCTCGCTATTTCAATGTGCTCTCAATCTCTTCAAAGGTTTTATGCAAACACAAATCCTATAAACAACATAATTAAGTAAAAACCATTCTAAAAAAAGCAATCACAAATTCAATTATAATAAAAAAACTAATTTGATTAGGTTAAAATTTTAAAACTAGCAAAGTAGCAAGTTTTTGTAAGAATTTTCTCCTTAGTGAAGAGATTATCCTTGACAAAATATCATCTTATCTTCTATCTTCAATAAGGACTAAAATGACTAGTTAAAGAAACTATAATTAAAGATCATGCATTTACAAATACAAACTAATAAAAGTGTTTTTATGCATAATTCATATAATGCACATGAATCTTATGAGTCAGCAAGTCAAATCCCGATTTGATTCACCAAACTCTCAAATCAATTTCGATTCATAATTCTGATATCTATACAGATTTCAAAATTCACCCAAAGGAATTGATTAATGTATGTTCGCATCTACAGAAAATAGACATGTGATTATATGCAAGCATTCAGTACATTATGTCATAAAATAAAATTAACATTAAACAACGCAAAGATAAGTGCCTTTAAATAATTATTTTAAAACATTGCTATCTTTATCATTTGAAGCAGCAAAGAAGTGGCGGATGCTTGTTTCCAAGGGATCAAAACAAAAGATCAAGAAAGAGAAAGCAAAAAAGGAAAGCACCATTGAAGTTCTCTTGACATGGAAATCTTAACAGAGTTCACCTTATACATCAAGAAATTGAATTCACTAAAAGTTTGAACAGCATGTAGAGAACCTTGATTTCTAGGAATTAAGCTCCTAAGCATCAAACAACTGCCTCATTAGTAAAGAAATGTTTCGGACCAATGAATTCCGTGGGCTAACTATAGAATATAGTAAAGGAAGATAGATCTTACTCTCAGTTCTAGTTAGATATGGAAATGCTATTACAGAAATTCCAAATTATTGCTGAAATAACTCAGAATGTAACCCCCCAAAAATTTCTTCCGCCTAGCCCATATGTGTCAAACTCTATGTACCAACTTTTGATGTCATGTGTGTTATATCTTTATGTTGTTTGTGGTTTGATACATGTATATTAGATGTTTGTAAATAATTACTACTATTAGTATTATTAATGTGTAAGGCTTATGATTAAATTGATTGGAAGAGATAAGGGAGTTAGATAGGTAACCTACACATGGGTGACTTGTTAGAGAAACCCCATGTAAGTAACTTGTTGAGCAAGTTATAGCATGATTTATGACTTGTTCGGAAAACCACATTAAATGCTTTTATTTAATACCCCAACTAATGTGTGAGAATAACCATTGGATAAAAGAATGATATTTGAAAATGTGTTGGTTGAGATATAAAGTTAGATTAATAAATTCCAAGTGAGGGCATGGGGCCCACAAGTACATAGCATTCGCAATTTAACCCCAACCCACCTCAATTCTCTCATTCATGCACGGTTTTGAGTTTTAAAAAAGAGAAGAAAAGAAGAGGAAGAAGAAGAAGAAACCCCCTAGGGGAGATTGGGTTTGAATCTCTACATCTAATGTAAGAAAATGTAATTTTCTTTCATAAATCTCTTCTTTAATGTATTCTCTAACTATTGAATGGTATAATTTGTTGAATGGTTCATGTTTTGGGGATGACCTAGAATGGTTTTGAGCTTGCATGTTAGAGATGTAGAACCAAGCACAGAATGAAATCAAATGGCGGAAAAATTCCCAATTTCTAACATGCAATATGTGGTGTTCTATACTAGAGACCTAGACTTGAATGTTGAACCTAGGGTTGTTTAAATGTGATGCATGTTAACTATGTGGGTCAAATGGGTGCAATTTGATGATTTGTAATGCCAATTTGTATTTTTTCATGTTATTACCCAATGTTTAGTATAATTTTGCCCTATGTCCCAATTGTAGAGATTTTTCCCAATTTGGGGAAAATGATGTATTTGATTTGGAAATGACTGATTGAGATGAACTATGTCTAATTGAACTCAAAATGGATGAATCCATGTGGAATTTGACCATAATGTTGGAAGTTCCCAATTTTGGGGCTTTTGGTGAAATTGACCTTGGAATGTGAAAATAAGATGATTTGTGCCTAATTGGACATAAATTAAGTTAAACCATGTTATTAATTGGCTTATGTTGACTATGTTATGGCCTAGGCCTAATGTTGGGATTTTTCCCCAATTTGGATCATAATATATGATTGAGTCCTAATTGGGAGACTTTGATGAATTATATTAATCTTATGACTAATTGAAATGGAAAATGATGGAATTGACTATGTTAATGGTGTGTGGACCTAGACATGGGTTTGACCTCATAATTGGTCATAATGGTGCCTAAAGGTTGAACGTTTATGATTAGAATTGAATGAATGTATTATAATTGAGAATTGGACATTGGAGGCCTTAGGTATGGGAATTGAGATTCATAATAGGACTTAGATGTGTATGGGGCTATTGACTATATTGGGAAATGATCATGAATGGTGTGCGTGCTTGGTGGTATTGAAAATAACACAGAAGAGAAGTATGGAATGAACAATTGGCCAAGCTTCTTATTGGATAGCATTTTTTATTTTTTTTCAATTATACCATAAACATTCAGCTCTTAATACATGGAAGTGAAATGGACCAAATGCATCCCCATGCTGCAACACAAGAATAGATATTTTAAGGCATAAAAATATAGATAAAAGGGGGAGATAAATATAATTCAAATATGCTCCAAGTGTCAACCACAACAGAATCAACAACAACCATAGCATTGCAGCTACTTCAACATGAAAATATATATATATATATATATATATATATATATATATATATATATATATATATATATATATATATATATATATATATGTATGTATGTGTGTGTGTGTGTGTTGAAACTCCTGTAAAAAATGCAACAATTTACCAAAACTCTGTAGAAACCTTTCTTAAACACCAAGTTATCACAAAAATTCAGTCGAACCGATCCCACCAACTCATCATTTATAACTTTAGAAAGTTCATTCGATCGATACAAGCCCTTTAATGAAAAACACTGTTCCTTCTTAACCAAAGTAGCTAATAATGTTAACAAAAAAAAAAAATCCTTTAACTTAAAAAAAAAAATTATCTCAAGAAAATGACAATTTCTTCACCAATCAAACACAGCCTTTACTGAGAAAAAAAAAGAATACATTTTCTCTTCTCAAAATCATAATAAGGTAGGCATTTACAATGAAACAATACAATGTTCATAACAGAAACATCTCTAGGGTTTCAAAAACAACAGAAAAAGTACCTGTCGAAACGAAATACAAAAACCATAGTCTCGAAGAATGCTAATTGCTAAGCAGCTCAAGAAAGAAAAATAGCAACGAAAGTGAAAAATCATAAAACCCTAGAGAACCAATTAATTATAGATGAAAAACTAGAAAAACGTACCAGATTTAGTAGAGATATGAATGTGTAAGAGAGTAGCGGAAAACCCTAACCCTAGAAACCTCGAAAGCGTACAAATGGCGCGCGAGTTCGACGAAGTTCGACTAGGTAGAAAAAAGTAAACGAAACCTCGATATATAACCAGCGGTTTATTAAAAAATAAACCTTACATTCATCGAAAAACCAGCTCAATCATGGAAGTGAAGAATGGAACTAAGATTTAATCAAAACCCTAGAATTATAATGAGATACTCAAAGAACAAAAAATTTAAAGGAAAAAAATAAAAAGGATTAGTCGATCTACCGATTCACGAAAGTGGGATTTCCGATGAGATTTTTTACAGAACAAAAAGAGAAAAAATCGAAACCCTGACCTGTGCAATTCAGCCCTGAAAACCCCAAAGCGCTATGAACAACTTGAGCTCTCTCCAAGGCCAGGGCTGAGTTTCGATGCTTCGTTTGGCTTTGCACAGCAAATGAGAGTAAACGTACGGAAATACCCACGTTTGAGCATTATAATTACTAAACAGGCCTTGGGCCAAACATGGGTCGGACCATAATGATGTTGAGCAGGCCCAAAACCGCCTTGGTGGGCTAGGCTTCATTATTTAAATAGTGTTCCAACGGCCCACATGATCCAGTGACCATCGTAGAGTATTTTTTAATTTCTTTTTCTTTTTTTTGAATTTGGCGTTCATGTATAACAATAGGCCTTGTTTGGAAGCGCAACAGAAGCTATGTCCTGGTGAAAAAATAGTCGAATTCAAGTTTTAGACCGCTTGGACGTTCAGCATTTGCAATTTAAAATGCTCTTTTTTTGTATTTTTCAGAAGCATCCCTCCATCAACTTTTGTATTTAGAAAACACACCAATGAGTCTAAATATAGACTCTGTCCCAAAGAAGGCTAAAGAAAGATGGAAGTTGGCTCTCAAGTTTTTTTTTTTTTTACCTTAGATGAGAATACATTAAAGAAGAGATTTATGGAAGAAAATTACATTTTCTTACCTTAGATTTAGAGATTCAAACTTAATCTCCCCTCAGGTTTCTTCTTCTTCTTTATCTTCTCTTCTTCTTCTTTTTTTTAAAACTCAAAATCGTGTATGAATTAGAGAATTGAGGTGGGTTGGGGTTAAATTTGAGATATGCTATGTACTTGTGGGTCCCATGCCCTCACTTGAAATTTATTAATCTAACTTTATATCTCAACCAACACATTTTCAAATATCATCCTTTTATCCAATGGTTATTCTCACACATTAGTTGAGGCATTAAATAAAAGCATTTAATGTGGTTTTCCCAACAAGTCCTAAATCATGCTATAACTTGGTCAACAAGTTACTTATAGGGTTTCTCTAACAAGTCACCCATGTGTAGGTTACCCCATCATCGCGGCATCCCCTACCTTCGTCCAACACACTAGAGATCTACAGAGTTGGCCATACAATGCCTCAAAAGGAGTCATGCCAATAATGGACTAATAATTGTTGTTGTACGCGAACTCACACAAATGTATGTACTTATCCCAGTTACCATCAGACTCAAGGACACAAGCTCAGAGCATACCCCTTAAAATCGATATCAACCTCTCGGACTGGTCGTTCGTCTCAGGGTGAAAAGCCGTACTGAGATCCAGCCTGGTGCCAAGCTACCTCTGCAACCCCTACCAGAATACCAAGGTAAATCTCGGATCCCTATCTGACACAATCGAAACTGGCACCCCATGAAGTCTGACTATCTCCCACATATAGAGCCTGCTCAGCTTGTTTATAGAATCCCTAATATTCACCGGTAGAAAGTGAGCGGACTTAATCAAATGATCTACTATAACCCAAATATCATTATGTCTCCTCGGGGTGTTGGGTAGTCCGACAACAAGATCCATAATGATATGTTCCCACTTCCACTCAAGAATTTTGAGTGGTTGCATCTGCCCTCCAGGCTTCTGATGCTTAGCCTTGGCTCTCTAACAGATCTCACATCTTTGAATAAACTGAGCTATTTCTATCTTCATGTCGGGCCACCAATACATCCTCTTTATATCATGATACATCTTGGTTCTGCCCGGATGAATAGTATAATTAGATTTGTGAGCCTCTGGGGGTATACTCTGCCTCAGTGGTGGATCTGTTGGAACCCATAAGTGCCCCCTAAACCTCAAAGCACCATCAGACGACACATGCCAATCAACATAATCGTTATTCTCAACCCAAGACTTGTACATCACATAATCAACATCTGCTCTCTGCTGCTCAATCAGCTCCTGCACTTGTGTAAGTTGAGCCCTCATTTGAGCACATATCACAACCTCTTCTGCAGGGGTAGCATACACACTCATTGCAGTAGTTGCCTCCAGTAACCTCCACTCCTGTGACATTTGACGAGCTACGTGGACAGTCTCTACCCATTTTCTGCTCGGGGCATCAGCTACCACATTAGCTTTTTCAGGACGGTACTCTAAATGTGAAATCATAGTCCTTCAGAAGCTCTAACCACCTTCTCTGCCTCATGTTCAATTCTTTATGAGAAAACAAGTATTTGAGGTTCTTGTGGTCACAATACAGAGTGAACCTCTCCCCATAGAGATAGTGCCTCCAAATCTTCAAAGCAAATACCACGGCATCCAACTCTAAGTCATGCACAAGATAGTTCTTCTCATGCACCTTCAACCGCTTTGATGCTTAAGCAATGACCCTATCTTTCTGCATCAATACACACCCTAAGCCGGTATGAGATGCATCAGTGTAAATAACTAGCTCCTGACCAGGCTCTGGCAAGACTAACACTGGCGCAGATGTCAATCCTTTTTTCAGCTCTAAGAAGGCATCCTAACATTCATCCACCCACACAAAGGGCGCATCTTTCTCGGTAAGTAACCACTGAGCTACTCGGATTGCGAAATCAACCTATATGAGGCTTGAGGCTCGAATCCGGGGGAGACCCTACACTATTCATGATGAATAGTGTGGACAAATGATCCCGGGGGTACTAGACGCTGTTGAGTGTGCTATGTACTAGGATGAGACAATATTATGATTTTATAATGGCTGGAGTATGCCCTGCGGGGGCACTTATCACCCTGGGTAGGGTGCACTGTGTGCAACCCAGGTGTGACAGAAAGGGAAGGCTTGATTGCCGAGCACTCCATTGGTATTTTTGGTTTAGGTGTTGTACATTTTTGTATTTTGGTATCATGTACGTGATAACACCTAGTATATGTATATTTAACACATAGATGAGATGTGTTTGGTTTTGTATTAATTTGTGGACTTATGAAATTTTATACTTGGGAAATTTTGGAGATGTAATATTTTTATTTATTGTTGATGATTATGTTTAGATGGATGTATTTATAGGATTGTGTTTTATTAGAATTCGTGTTATATTAGGTTGACCGGACACCAAGTATACCGATGGAGGGTATACCAGGGGGCTCCGTGCCGGTTATGAAGTCACAGATAGTGGATCGTGACACTAAGAGTATGGTAAGAGTATGGTTAAAAGATAATATGATGCCAAAATTGGAGTAAACATTAATCTACTGCAACACAATGCCTAATTCCAGTCGAGTGGTGGTTCCATTCTAGAGATAATTGATCAGAGATAAACAGTCGGATTCTACAAGGATTGGGCGATGTCCAATCTCAGAGGCTAACTTAAGGCCTTCCCTTATTGCTAATCCTTCTATTATCTCAATAGAAGGGCAAAAGGGAAGAGGTAAGGTTGCCATTAGCATCATCTATCCTTCATTATTTCTTATTATAATGCCCAAGCCAACCTTTGTGTTGCTACTATCCACAATTGCATCTGTGTTCATTTTCAGTGCACCTGGAGGGGGAGGTTTCCACTTGATATTAACAGTTGGCTTTGGGATGGGTCTCCGCAACAGTTTGGGCTTATTATCTTGCCTTGCTGCTCTAAAGGTCGATAAATAACTGGACACCCAATTAGCAATAAGATACACCATCGTGAGTTGGATCATCATGTGCCGCCTTATTTGTAACACCCCGTAAATTTAATTAAATATATACGTTGAAGTACGCGTATATGCAGATGTATAATACACGTATTTTATACGTATGAGCTAAATATACACGTGATAATACACGTAGTTGATACGTATGCACTAAATATACGCGTGTATGATTAGTAAATAAATAAAATTATGAAATGAAGATGATACATGTGAATTAAATTGATTAATTTATGGGATTGGTTAATTAAAAATGTGGATTTGATTATGATTGAATGAATTTAATGAAATTTGATGGAGGAGTTAGTTAATAAAGGGAGTCAAGGTGCATGGAATCATATATATATATAAATCTCAATAAAAAATAAAATAATAAAATAAATAATAAAATAAAACAAAAATAAAAAAAAATCCTTCTAGTTGCTTCCAACGTGTGGCAACTAGAAGGAAATAAAAAAATAAAAAAAAGAAGAAAGAATAAAAAAAAAGAAAGAAATGAAATAGGAAGAAGATGAAGAAGTTGCAGAAGAACAGAGAGGCACGAGAGAAACAGAGAGAAGAAGAAGAAGAAGAAAAAGAGAGAACGCGGGATTCGCGCCAAATTCGACGTGCCGGTAAGCTATTTTTGCTATTTTTCATCGTAAAATTACTATCTAAGCTAGTTGTAACCTTTCTAGCGGATTAATTTTTGTTGTGAGAGCCGTTTTACGGCGTTTTAACAAATTGGGGTTTTGACCCCAACGTGAATGAAAACCCGCTAGGAAGCTAGAAAAATGCTTCCTGGACTGTTAGAAACCCGAATATGTGGTTAGACTCAATTTTATGATTTTTGGAGCCGTTGGACAATTTTAATACAATTTACAACATTCGGATGAATAGTAAAAATAAATAGTAAATAGTAAATGGTGAATAGTGAATAGTAAAAATAAATAGTGAATAGTAAATGTGAATAGTGAATAGTGAATAGTGAATAGTAAATAGTAAATATATAAATATACCATGCATACAATCAAACATTTTGTATATATATAATGTCATACAAGAACCAAATCAAGAAAACTATACTCACAGTGGTTACACGGGTTTTCTAATTCAACCTCTAAAATCGAGCAACAATAGGGCTTCCTCAAGAGCGTTTATCCATGCCCTTAAGCTCTCAATTTAAACACTGAAATTAATCATAGATTATCATGAGAATCATCATTTATCATATCGGTAGCTACTAAAAATATCAAATTATCCAAAAATCACGATCGTAGTATCGAAACGTCCGGAATTCTGTTCTCTACGAATCTATGATTTCAAATCACTGTTCACATCACTGTTCACAACCAAATCAAGGAAACTATACTCACAGTGGTTACACGGGTTTTCTAATTCAACCTCTAAAATTGAGCAACAATAGGGCTTCCTCAAGAGCAATAAATAATGGTATATTTATATATACATTGAGTTTTATGGATCATGCAAACTGATTTTAACAATTGGAGTTTGTAATGATGAGGTTTTGCGAATCCTCATTGTCATTTCGTTAGGAATTAGACCCGGATGAGGTTTTGCGAGTCCTCATTGTCAGTAGGTCTGTCCTAACAAGGGTTTCGATCCTTGAAATGACTGTGAATTGGGTGATAAGAAGCTGTGTCTACCTTGTACGGCCATACAAGGGTTAGACCCGCTCTCTTGCCTTGCGGAGGAGGGAGATTGTGCATTATGTTATTAAAATTTTATGCAATTTATGTTGTTGACATGTATGATATATTCGTTGAATGATACATGTGTTGAATAAGTGTTTGAAATGATTTTAAATGTCATATTTCTCTAAATGTATATAATTGCCATCTCAAGAACTATATTCACTGAGCTGTTGTTTGCTCACCTCATTTCCTCCAATATTTCAGGAATTGAGTCGAAGGGAAAAAGAAAACTCTGTGAGTGATAATCACGTGAACATTCGTCTGGTACGTGTAGGTATGCTTGGCGGAAATAGATCATATTTTTGTTATTTTAATATGTATAATTATCACACACTATATATATGTAATATCACCTAGATGGGTTGTGTGGTAATATTATATACTGCTTGAGGATGATGAAATGAGATGATCATAAATATTTATCAGATGAGACTTTAATTTGTGGAATGAATGGAATAAATGTGAGTGGAATGATCATCTATATATATTTGATTTGATTTGATGTGTGGTATATGAAAAAAATAAAATTGATGTAACATTTGGGAATTATTGTGAGACTACGTGAAGGCTGACAGTGTATTGTATACTGTATACGAGTATGTACAGTGTATAGTACATTATGTCGGTCATGACGTCAGCCTACGTCAGGGGCGTCGTGACAAATCATGTAATAAGATCAAAGTGATGTCCCGTTGAAGCCATATTTGATCCGCCCCATACGTTGCAAGATATTGTTTCTCTTACGGGTTTCTAAGTTTGATCGGCTCTTAAGTTAGGCCATTGAGCCCGCGACTGTCCACGTAAAGCATGCCATAAAAACAAGTCCCGAAAAATTTTATTTTTTTCCTTAAGAAAATGCTTCTTCCATGTCCCAACATACAACTATATATATATATATATACTTTTTTTTTCAAATGTGGGAATAATTAATTAATTAATTTTAATTAATCCATGTAACAATTGAAAATATCGTGACGGTGGCTAAAGCAAACGAATGCAAAACTGGTTGGACTCCATGCGACAACAACTATGCCATTATTTGCGCTCAACGTAATAATGGTAAAGGATTTTGTGATTCCATTCCCACAGGCCTCCAGGTCTGTTATTGTGTGTACCCTTGTTAACGAAGCATCCCTGGCCTTTGCCTCTATTATGCAAAGGGAAATAATATATAATAAATAATAAATCCATCCTCTTATCCATATGTACTAACTTTTGGGGGATATGTCACACTCCGTCCGAAAACACCTAAATCGGAAAAACACTCACATGCAGGACGCGAATGCATTATAACAATAACCGAGTACGCAGGTACACAATTGAGTACAAATCTGATTTCATTACTTTCAAAATATATTTTTGTACAAAATATGATTGAGGGAACATCCTTCCAAAATCTTTTTATAATTAACAAGGATTACAAAATGTGGGCTCAAAAACCTACACCCAATCTACCTTAAACTCCTGTGAAAAATTGAATAAAAAAGGGTGAGCTATTGCCCAGTGGGTAATATAGTTTGTGAATATGACAATTAATAAAGAAAACTTCATAATTAAATATCACATAAACTGTAATACCCTGTATTTCACAAATATATATATATATATATATATATTACTATTTGGGCAACGCCCGAACGTTCGGCGCATGCCCGAACGTTCCGGCGCCAAGAAATTCTATATAAAGAACCCTCCTCATTTCTCATTCCTCACACCAAATCACCTTCTCTTGTGAATTTCTTCTCATTTCCACTCATTCTGAGTTTTTAGTTTTGAGACTCTCGGTGCGGTGCAACGAAGTTCTGTCCGGAGGAAAGCGCCAGATCTGAAAGAAGAAGTTTTTATCTAAAGGTGGGGAACGAAACATAGGTTTGCGTGTTTTATAACTTTTATTAAAGTTTAAATTCAGTTATTATTATATCTACTGTTCATTTACACTGTATTATGTCATATAATATTTATACTGTCACACTTATGCCTGTGCACTTGGAATTCTAGTATTATACCGTTATAATGCCGGATTTGTGGTCAATCTGACTCAACTAAACTCGGTCTTGTCCTCAGTAACTTTAAATAATGAACGGGAGGCAGCGGGCTGCTCTAGGCGATTGGTATTTAAGCAGACCTTGTGTCTCACCTCTCAACTGGGGACTGATCTAGTTGGTCTTATTGAAAGCAATCAGCTTATACAAGTAATACTGAATATCCTAACCTTGCACGTCGTGATACCGACCTTGATAAGGATCACCAGACGTTGCCAAAGTCAGTCTAAATGTCAAGAAAAGACTAGACCAGTTCATGCATTGGCATCATACATATCACCACCTAGGGACGTATATGGTTTATGACTCATAGAATAGTTAGGAGCATTGCTCGCTATTCATTATATTTCTCTGGAGAGGGATGTACATGAGAACCGAGCTACGCTCGGGGAGGGACATCAGTACGTGAATCCAGAGCATCGTTCCTGAGGAGGGACGTACAGTGAGAACCTGGCTACGTCCGGGAAGGACACCTGTACGTGAACTCAGGCGATGTACGTTCATCAAACCATTACGAGACGATGTCATGCATACATGCATATTCATTGATTATGATGCTCACATGTGTATTTAAGATATTTGATATTGAAGTATGCTTTATTAATTGTTATACTCACGAACTATTTACCCACTGAGCGCGTTAAGCTCACTCCATTATTATCAAATCTTTCACAGAAATTTAGGGTGGACTGGATGCAGGTTATGGGACCCACATTTTGTACCCTTTGTATGATTCATTGGAAATTTTGGGAGTATGTTCCCTTGACCATTTTATGTACAAAAATATTCTGAATTAAATTAAATCATATTTGTTCTGTGTGTACTTTAATAAAAGTTATAAGACACGTAAACCTATGTTTCGTTCCCCACCTTCAGATAAAAACTTCTTTCAGAACTGACACCTTCCCCCGGGCAGAACCGCGTTGCACCGCACAGAGCGTCTCGGAAAGAGAGTCTCAAAAGAGAAGACAAAAACTCAAAATGAGTGAAAGCGAGAAGGAAAATCACAAGGAGAAGTGATTTTGGTGTGAGAAATGAGGAGGGGGAGGGTTGTTTATATAGAAAATTTGAAGCCTGAACGTTCGGGCATGTGCCCGAACAATTTTTTTTTTTTTTTTTTGTGCAAACTTAGAGTATTACATATGACGCCAATGCATGAGCAAGTCCAGTTTTTACTAACATTAGACAGGATTTAGCAGCGTTTGGTGATTCTTATCAGGTCGATATCACCACATGCAAGGTTAGGATATCCAGTATCACTTGTATAAGCTGATAGCTTTCAAATAAGACCAACTAGATCAGTCTCCAGTTGAGAGGTGGGACACAAGATCCACTTAAATACCAATCGTTTAGAGCAACACGTTGTCTCTCGTTCACTATTTAAAGTTACTGAGGACAAGATAATGTTTGGTTGAGCCATATTGACCACTAATCCAACATAGTAACAGTGTAATACATGAACTCCAAATGTACAGGCATAAGTATGACAAACATAAATATTATACATAATAATACAGTGTAAATGAATAATAGATATAATGGTAAATAAATGTAAACTTAATAAAAGTCATAAAATATGCAAACATATGCTTCGTTCCCCACCTTCAAATAAAATCTCCTTCTAGAACTAGCACTTTTTCCTGAGCAGAACCGCATGACACCGCGAACAGAGAGTTTTTTTTTTTTTAAAAAAGAAAACACAAAGAGAGCAAGAGAGAGAAAAAATTAGTGTGAAAAATGAGGGAGTTTCTTATATAAAAAAAAAGAACGCCCAAAGGTTCAGACGAGCTGCCCCAAGGTTCAGGCTGCTGCTAAAAAATCGGGAGTATTTCAAATATGATGATGATATATGTAATAAAAGAAAATGGTGTCGGCCGATGTTTATCGGCTTTGATCTTTAATAATAATGCATTTTGGAGAGACACCCTTAAATTTATATTCTATTTTAATTATTTTTTTGTTAATTCATTGATTATGTGATCTCTCAAACCAATTTATATATACGCACCCACTAAGGATTAATCTAACTTCAATTAATCAGTTAGACAAGGGTTTATATATCTTAGTTTATCAGTTCTAATGTTACTTTCTCACAACTCAACTTAACCTAGCGTTTTTCCACCCGGACATTATTATATTTTTAAGTAGTTGCTAAAAAAAAAACTTAGTTGAGTTGAAAATTTTAAAATTACATCTTATCATATCATTATTTTAAATTCAAACATCATAAAAGGGTGATATGTAATGTTATTCATCATGTCATTTATTATTAAAAAAATGTAAAAATTCAGTCGTAACAAGTAATGAAGAGTTAAAATAATAAATGAAATATTTTGAAGTCAAGACTTACGTCCCCTCCTAATTCTTCTAGAGCACGGTTATAAATACTCAATAACGTCATTAGTCAATAAATTGTGAGAGGTGTCTTAAATTTGAAGCCTTTGGGATAAATATGCTTGCACCCGGCCACAAAATTTAAAAAAAAAAATGATAAATGAAATAACAACTAAGATTCCTAACTGGCTAGGTTAGGTCACGCGGATCAGTCCTATTTTTTGTTTTAATTTCAGTTTACTGGAGTTGTAAGAAAATTTACAAAAAAATTAGTTTTGTGACTTCTCTAGGCTAAAACTCTATTTAATAACAACATATATTAGTCAAACCATTTGCCACCATTTTTATATGTTATAAATGTAATTTTAAAACCTTATTATGGGATTGAGCCTATCTAAAGGAATGTTTAGGATGTAAATAATATACATAAAATTTATACATGATTTAAATAAAATATGAGATCAATGCGATAATAAAAATTTTCTCCCCGCAACTTCAGCTAGCTTTTCTCACGTTACAACTTCATGTAGCTTCCGACAAAGACTACTTAACCTTAGTTAAAATAAAAATAAATATTAGTTCAATCATTTAAACTTTATTTATTATAATATTCTTTTACAATATATAAAATTAAAATTAAATATTAATTTAGAAACATAAGTTAATTAAAAAGTCATGGTTAGTTCCTCTCTTACAATACATAAAATTAAAATTAAATATTCTTTTAGGAAACTAATTGTATTATTATTATGAGATCTTTATCATAAATGAGCCCACTAATAAAAGAAAAAAAGTCTTCCATTAATGAAAATCTATTAAAGATTTGATGCCATTTTGATAAGAACTTTTAGCATTTCAAATCTCAAAAAAATCTTACATGAATTTCAAATTTATTATCTTACCATACGAACTCAAATTTAGATTATAAAAAGCTCACGAGGGGAAGAACATCTTGTATAGATTCATCAACATAATAATACTTTCTAAAAAATGGCAAGGCTTTTATCACCTCTTTGCTTCTTCTTCGTTCTCATTGTGCTTGCCTCAGGTTTTACATCTAGCTTTATTTTTTATTAGCCTTGTGATTTATTTAAATTATACAATTGTTTTTTTTGTCAATTGAATAATTAAGGTTGAAATTAAATCAACATATATTTTGAAAAAAAAATTGAATTTTTTACTTATAATAAAATATATATTTTTACCATTTCTTGGTATTTTTGTGTTCAAAAGTTTTTAGAAACATAGTTTTATACTTTTTTTTACTGCCAACACATGATTATAGTGATGTTGAAAACCTAATAGATGTGAAGGAGAAAAATGCCAACCATTAGACCAAATGATTATTAGCTCTAAATTACACTTTGATTAAGTGTTTTAATACATTTTTTTGTACTTTACTTAATAAGTAACTTCTACCTTAATATAATATAAAAGAAATTAAATATTGGTAGATATATATTTCAATAATGAAAAATATATTTCTAGAAAAAAAAAATATGTATAGTGTATTTTAGCAAGAGTACTATAAAGGCAAATATTCTTTTTATTTGAAATTAAAACGAAGGTAAAGTTGTAATAAGAAAAGAAAATATAGAAACTAGAATTAAATCACTTAACCAATTATGCTTTAAAGGATTGCTTATTACCTTAGTTCATAAGTCTACAAAATTTACTAAATTCTTATGTTTAATTATTTCAAAAAGAGAAATAAACCCACGGCAAAGTGGCAAAGCGTTGCATCACTTTACCAACATATATATATATATATATATATATAATTTACACTTAATTTCTTCTATTATTATTATTATTATTGTTATTATTACTATTATTATTATATTAAATCATGCATATAATAAGATAAAAATGATATATATGTCCCAACATACGACTATATATATAGATGTGGTTACATCACACATTATTACGTACGTAATACAATGTTGAGAAATGTTTTGAAGATTGCTCCTTAATATTTTTCATTAATTAATTAATTTTAATTAATCCATGTAACAGTTGAAAATATCGTGATGGTGGCTGAAGCAGACCAGTGCAAAATTGGTTGGACTCCATGCGACAGCAACTGCGCCATTACATGCGCTCAACAATATAATGGCAAAGGATTTTGCGATTCCATTCCCACAGGCCTCCAGGTCTGTTATTGTGTGTACCCTTGTTAATCAAGCATCGCCCTTTGCATATGGGCTATGTTATGCAAAGGAAATAATAAATCCATCTTCTTATGCATATATGACTGACTTTGGGGATATGATATATGTAATAAATAAAGAAAATGGTGTCTGATGATGTTTATCAACTTTGATCTTTAATTAATAATAATGCATTTTGGAGAGACGCCCTTAAGTTCTTATTCTATTTTAATTATTCTTTTGTTCATTGATTATGTGATCTCTCAAAGCAATTTATTTATACACACCATGGATTAATCTACTTCAGTTGGTTGATTAAAAAGATTCCATCCATTTAGCCGATTAGAAACTCAATCTAATCAAGTTTCATCAAACAAATTAATTTTAGACCAATTATTTAAGCCAATCAATGGCCCCTTACCTAAACCAAATCTACCCAATAACTTCAATCAGTTAGACAAGGGTTTATATAGTATAGTTTATTGATCCTAATGTTACTTTCTCACAACTCAACTTAACTTAACCTAGCATTTTTCCACCTACACAGAGATTACTATATTTTCACATAGTTGATAAGAAAAACTTAGTCGATTTTTTTTTTTTTTTGAGTGTTAACACAATATCAGAAAATGCTGACACATAATCAGAGGAAGCCAAGACTCCTCAGTAAGACAAAAAATATGAGCACAACGACGAAAGACATAAAGGGCCCGGATGAGAACACTATGCGAACCAACTATTATAGTCTCGTATTCACTTATTTACAAAGGGAGATAATGGAACTCTCAACTTTGAGTTAAGAGGTTTAGATGCACACCGTTAAAGCTAGCCAATGTTTGTAAAAAAAAAAAAAAACACCTCCATAATCTAAAATAAATTACACGGCTATTAAACAAAGTTGATGTATAACCTGTGGCAAACATAATGAGAATGAAAAGAAAGCAAAAAGGTAAAGAAAGCCTTGCCATCATTTTTATATGTTATAAATATAATTTAACACCCTCATTTATGAGTGAGTGAGCTTATTATATAAAAGGGTGTTTAGGTTGTAAATAATGTACACAAAATTTATACATATTTTAGACAAAATATAAGATCAATACAAGAATAAAAATTTCTTCCCCCTAACTTCACGTGGCTTTGGGCAAAGAGTACTAAACGTTAGTTAAAGAAAGTTTCCCGGCAACTTTAACTTCTCCATCAGGAGCAAAAAAATTGACATAAACTTTTCACATTAGAAATAGAATGATTACAATAAAACGATGTTCCGAGGATCATATACCGTATCCCGGGACTCCCCTATTGTTTCATCCCTTTTTTTATGTTTACCCTTAACTTAATCTATGTGTTCTTTCTTTTCCCATTTATCTTCTTTTCGACATTATAAAAATATTAGTTCATTCATTTAAACTTTAATTATTATTGTATTCTTTTACAATATATAAAATTAAATTTAAATATTAATTTAAAACATAAGTCAAAAACTAGGGTTGACAAAAAACCGGGTATGAACGG